>CM055912.1:34917929-35112929 GCA_029582155.1 Panopea generosa
AATGGCAAACATGTTAATAACGATTACATGCCGGTTAACATGCCGGAACTGCATGTTTCAAAAAACTTCGGACACAATGGCAGCGTGAGCAAATCAGTGACAGTGCGTTATTGTAATAGCAATGTTACCAATGACCCAGTAATCTCTGCGGGTGGGGTCATAAAAACAACAAAGATCATCAGTCTTAATTTAAATGACACGATCATTGTCGTTAAGTGTCTATGTTTGCCGTAAATTACCTATTCGACTGATGCAGTCGAATAGGTAATTTAATATATATTAGTTATTTTTAAAAAAGTGTAAAAAGAACAAGAGAGATACAATCTTATAACAATAGATGTAATATCAATAGAAGCTTAATAAAAAAACATTGTTGTATGTACCAGTACAACAATTTTTTGTTGTTGTATTTGTTGTATATTTTTTTATCGTATTTATCAGACGGGCCCGATTAGCTCGGTCGGTTACGCGTCTGACTATCAATCCAGAGGTCGTGAGTTCGGATCTCCGCCCGGCAACATCTCCGTGATGATTGATATACAAGGTGTCTCATTATCATACGTCTCTCATCACTGATTCAAGTGGGAAAGTTATCAGGTTCTTGCAGAGATGGGGTGTGCTCGAGTACTGGTTAATCCAGGAACAGTGGTTAGGTTAACTGATCGTCTGTTAGCTCTCGATGGCGTAAAAATGACGCTAAATATTCAATCAATCATTATCAGTACACATAGGGAATAATGTTTAATAGTAGTTGTAATAGTAATAGTCACAGTATTAAACATAATAAAGACAAATCTGATTAAAGATCTCCTGGAGGCAATATTGTCCTAGTTAATGAAGAGATTTATTATAAATTACAACTAAGGATATTGTACGGCTGTTGACGAATTTGTTTTGTTTTTGGGGTTTTATATCTGTTTTCACATATTTAAGGTAAATACGGCGTATCCAGTTTTACTGGTGTAAGAAAAAATCAGAATCCGAGTAGAAAAAAAAACATACTTTCAATTAGTATCTTTATATTTTTAATATTTATAATTTACCTAAGCTGATCACGCTTAAGATGCCATTTCATTAAAATTAAAAAAATGTATACATTCTCGCTGAAATTAATAAACAAGTTCTATTTACTGTTTTATTTATTTATTTGAGACATTTCATGAAGTAAAACTATATTTAAAGTCAAACAAAATTCCGAAAACTGTCGATATGTTACGAAAGTCTCGGCGAGTATCGCTCGTTATATTCCGAATATTTCCGATAGCGATTACCTGTAGCGGACGAAATATAAATTTTTAAGCAGACGATCCGCGCAGAATTTTGGGTATTCGTCATCTCTATCTCAATCACGCGAAAACTCTCGGTGCCCAGAAGAAAATTGACTTTAAAGATGATTAATATATAGTATAAGTCTTGGTAGTAGTAACAAATAAACTTGCATTCTTAAAGATAATAAAATAAAAAAAAATAATTAACATTGTTTATTGAGGGTCTAGATCTTTCTGAACGCTACACGCGTAGAAACAATGGAAAATGTTGTTTTTCGGAAATGGATACATTTTAAAGGAACATTAAATATTTTATCAATTTAAGCTGATTAAGATAACTTTAAAAGTATCGACGATTGAAAATATAGTATACCAAATGGTTATTGTGAAGAATTGATATTGGTATTTTTTATATCTTTCGTCAATTAAGGTTTTGAAAAGAACCGTTTGATGCTGAAAAAAATGTATTGCTCGGAAATAAGTAAATTGAGGATGATTTCCTTCCTAATAAACTTAATTTATTGGTAACTGTGCTATCTGACCGATTGCAAATGTATTATATCAAATGAGTTTTGTCAGTTTTTCTTGTTTCTCAAATGAGTATCTTTCGAGAATTAAGGTTTATATAAGGAGTATAAAACCGCACATTTTGTCAATATTGTTCGATTCTAAACATTTTATTTATTTATATCACAGCCTGCCCTTGGAGTTTCCCCATAATGATGAGGGTCAAGCGATGCCTGTTTTGTAAATATGATACGTTATATTTATATCACAGCCTGCCCTTGGAGTTCTCCATAATGATGAAGGACAAGCAATGTCTGTTTTGTAAATATGATCCGTTATATTTATATAACAGCATGCCCTTGGAGTTCCCCATAATGATGAGGGTCAAGCAATGCATATTTTGTAAACATGATACGTTATATTTATATCACAGCCTACCCTTGGAGTTCCCCATAATGATGAAGGTCAAGCAATGCATATTTTGTAAATATGATCCGTTATATTTATATAACAGCCTGCCCTTGGAGCTCCCCATAATGATGAGGGTCAAGCAATGCATATTTTGTAAATATGATCCGTTATATTTATATAACAGCCTGCCCTTGGAGCTCCCAATAATGATGAGTGTCAAGCAATGCATATTTTGTAAACATGATACGTTATATTTATATTACAGTCTGCCCTTGGAGCTACCCATAATGATGAAGGTCACGCAATGCATATTTTGTAAATATGATACGTTATATTTATATCACAGCCGGCCCTTGGAGTTCCCCATAATAATGAGGGTCAAGCAATGCATATTTTGTAAACATGATACGTTATATTTATATCACAGCCTGCCCTTAAAGTTCCCCATAATGATGAAGGTCAAGCAATGCATATTTTGTAAACATGATACGTTATATTTATATCACAGCCTGCCCTTAAAGTTCCCCATAATGATGAAGGTCAAGCAATGCATATTTTGTAAATATGATACGTTATATTTATATCACAGCCTGCCCTTGGAGTTCCCCATAATGATGAAGGTCAAGCAATGCCTGTTTTGTAAATATAATACGTTATATTTATACCACAGCCTGCCCTTGGAATTCCCCATAATGATGAAGGTCAAGCAATGCATATTTTGTAAATATGATACGTTATATTTATATCACAGCCTGCCCTTGGAGTTCCCCATAATGATGAAGGTCAAGCAATGCATATTTTGTAAACATGACACGTTATATTTATATCACAACCTGCCCTTAAAGTTCCCCATAATGATGAAGGTCACGCAATGCCTGTTTTGTAAATAAAATACGTTATATTTATATCACAGCCTGCCCTTGGAGTTCCCCATAATGATGAGGGTCAAGCAATGCCTGTTGTATATATTAGTCTCATTAAACTGAGAAGGTGGTATCACAAACTGACTTTGAACCTTTCTTGGAATTGTAAGGGCCATGTAAGAAGTTTATTTTCCTATACGTTTGCGTATTAACTTTTCAATCAAAATTAATTGTATAAAATAGCAAATAAATATTCCTTGGACATGCGCGTGTTTGCCTTCATTACATATCATCTATCACATAGTTTATGAGGTTAAAAATGTAATATTTGAAACATGTACCTTAAATTATGAATGGCATTGCACTAACCAAGGTCTGCCGACATGCTCTAAATGCTCATCTCTTAGCACTTGCTCTCATTGTAGGGAAGGATATTACAATGGCTCGAAAGATGAATATTTTACAAAAACCTGTGTAAATCCGTGTCCCACACTGGATGTAAATCCTGCTCATCCTAAAATAATTGTGACAAGTGCTTGATAGGAAACACGGCACTACCTGTAGTAATTCCTATAGATCTTAATGCATATCATGTACATCATCTAATAATTGTGATAAATGCGTAGAAACGATACTACATGCAACAATTCCTTGAACCTAACTGTTTATCGTGCACATCATATGATAACCATGACAAGTGCGTGGATGGAATTTACGCCACTACCTGCAATAATTCCTTTGTTTCCAACTGTGCATCGTGCACATCTTCTAATGACTGAACTAATGCGTAGATGGAAAATACGGTACTAACTGCAGTGATCCATGTATATCTAACTGTAGGTCGTGCATATCATATAATAATTGTGATAAATGTGTAGATGGTAAATATGGCACTACCGGCAGTAATCCCTGTAGATATAACTATAGGTCGTGTATATCATACAATAATTGTGATAAATGCGTAGATGGTAAATATGACACTACCGGCAGTAATCCCTGTAGATATAACTGTAGGTCGTGCACAACATTTAATAAATGTGATAAATGTGTAGATGGATATTATTGTATATATTGCCATGAGTGCCCGACGAACTGTGACTCATGTACAAGTCGTTCGAGCTGTAATGCCTGTAAACAAGGATACTATGAAACTACATGCATAAACGTCTGTTCAATTGGATGAGCTGCAAATGTTTGTAATCAATTAGACGGTGTCTGCAACTGTACGGTTAATTTTACACGATCGAAATGCGACAAATTCGTTGAAGGAAAATATGGAACGGACTGTTACTTAAATAGTGCTGTTGGATGACTGTTGAACAGATGTGATAAGTCACGTGGTACGTGTGAATGTAAAACTGGGTTTGCAGGAGAATTATGTAATAAATGTGAGGATGGGAAATACGGAAGTTCTTGCGATATTACTTGTCCCAGCGTATCGTACATATCGGATGTAGTATGTAACCAATGTTTACCTGGCTATTATATTAGTTCTTCATACACCAACTGTACAAATAAATGTCCAGCAAACAACCCAGCCTGTAATTCGTCTAGTGTATGTATCGACTGTAAATCAGGTTACTATGGACCTGACTGTCAACTGATCTGTCCAAATTGCTGCAACGGCGCGTTATGTCACAAAATAAATGATACCTGTACATCCGGCTGTAATGGCTCTTTTTCAGGAAGTAATTGAGAACACTGTCTGATTGGGAAACATGGAACCAACTGTGACCTGAATTGTTCCTCTAATTGCTTAAATGGAATATGTGAGAAACCTACTGGCACGTCACATATTGACACAGTAATACACATCCGTATACGCCATAATCAGATACTAGATTTGAGATAAGAGAAGTATCGTTATTGCATATACTTTCAAAATGTTTTACCGGGGCCTTCACTGACTTAGAAATATAAATATAATAACCATGGCTTCTACTGTTTGGTAAAGAATAAACAAAATTAATTTAAATGTCTATACCAATAATCATATATATATATATATATATATATATATATATATATATATATATATATATATATGTAGACGTTTTATAAAGCCGTCTTTAACTAAAATCAATGACTCTCGCTTATTTACGCAAAATCTCGCAATGTCTCATTTTTGAATATCTTAACTTCCATTTATCTCAGAAATACAAACCAGAATTATGTCTTTGCATAATAGAATCCTCTATACAACGAGACATGTCTAAGCAAATTGTTGAAGTGCTTATGATAACAAAGTTTGTATACTGCAACTAAAGATTCAAGGAAAGCACTTGACAGTTTACTACAAACCTCAATATTTTAAATTCAATATCATTTTGCAAGTTTAAAACATTATAACATATCTATAGGCTATTTTCACCTTTAAGTTACAGTTTATTTAAAAGAAACCAGTTGCCTGTGAAATTTGAATGATTGATTTGCAAAATTATCAATTCTTTGCATGCTACTTTATCAACATTTAGTAGATAGATGCAAGCTTCCTATTTTTTGCAGTCTACAGTGAGCGCTCAATTATATATTTAGGCTCAATACGAAAGTTTTGTTTATCCATATTATATGGTATACACCTACTTTGTGGCTAATGAAGAATGCAATCACTGCACAGGCGCATTGACAATTAAAAATGGTTTCAGTATATATTCTGCTGGGTATAAAATAAGTACAGATATGCAATTAACCTTCAGCATACAGTGTTGTCTGGATATAGTTTATTTACATTTTATTTGACTCAATTTTATTTAATATTTAAAGATGAACCCTTAAAAGTCGTTTCGCGCAAGCAAAGTTTTAAACAGTGAAATAATATACTTGCAGTGTAGTATTTGTGAATCAATACGGTGTTACGTTTATATATTGTTATATTCAAATTATAAAACCAGTTAAAACTAACAAAGTTGTATGTATGTGCTTTCACGTAATGTATGAGGTTCACGAAATTCAATTGAATTTGATATATGTGTTAATCAATTGCGAATGAATAAATATTAAATGAGTACAACTATAATATTTGAGTTATGATTTGTATGTCTATACCTAGGGAATTCACAAATTTGTTTGATAATTCAAATGTGTGACTAAAATCGTGAACATCGATATTTAAAGCTATTTTTAAAAAAACGACGCAACAAAGTCATGTCTCTTTTGTGTGTATGAAATATAAGTTTAGTGTTAGCATCTGTGACTCGATCTTTTATATACATAAGTGTTGATATCTAAGTGAAAAAAAATATAACCAGGCAGTGACGTGTCCTGTATGTATATTATGGAGTTTACGGAAGATTTCTTACTAGTAACAATTAATTGTTTTATTGTTTGGTTTGTATAACAATGGCAGCAACGTAATAAGGAAGTACCATCTATGTGTTAAAATGTGAATCATATCTGGACACTGGGTTTGCAAGTCAATTTTATCTTTTGTGGAATTGTATCAACACGTGGGTTGACACTAATTGAACAAATTAACTGTGCATCAATTTCAATTTTACCATGGAGATACACGTAAGTCGTATTGAATTATTTTGATGTATTTTTTTTTGTCTATAAAGTAGTGCCACAGCATTGGTTTAGTGGTAGAGCGTCCGACTCGTATGCGGAGGATCATGGGTGCGATCATCGGGTCATACCAAAAACTTGAAAAACGGTACTTGAAGCGTTCTAGCTTTGTACTCAGCATAACGAGAATAGTTCTAGGTCTGGGCGGCCCGATGTCAGTATACTGTGACTGGGTGAGGTATCATACCATGTGCCTATGGCATGATACTCAAGTGTGGCAGCGCTTAGAATATTGTCGCAAGTTGACACCGTCGCTATATGACTGAACAAGTGTTGAAAATGACGCTAAACACCATACAACACCATACAAAAACACACATGCACGCACAAACCAACGCACCTGAGCACACACGCACTCACACATGCACACATTAAATGTAAACGCTTTCTTCAATTTACACACTCGTATAAAAGAAACAGGGTCAATTATTATTGATGTTTTAGTTTAGATTTGTTAAAAAAATTTTCATTTAAAGCCAACTTCAATCTACGAATTGAATGCATCGACGTGTATTATAACACTCCTTTGACAGTGTAAGTTTGCATTATCTAGTAATTAGTTTTAGTATTAATATAATCACTATACAGTTTTTCTTTTGTTGGAATCATTTCTATATCTGGTTATCGCTCGGTGTTTTATTTTGATTTTCTCAAACATAACTTAATTACACGATTTTAAGGCCAGCAGTATTAATAATTGCATGCATCGTAAGTATATAATATGTTTGGAGAAGTAGCTTATCACATTTATGTATATCAAGAAGTGGGTACCGTTCCGTCTGCCTATCTGTCAGACGACTGGCTTGCCTGACAATTAAAAAACTAATTTACATTTACCTGACTGGTTATCCATCCTTTATTTTTCCCTGTCAACATCTTGCATCTCAATTATATACATTTTTGTTTGGATAAATGTGGACCAATTTACCTACCTACATGCCTACCATCTGCCTGTTTGTCTACATTTCCACTCATCTGTCCGTCCGCCCTTTGACCCCTGCCCGGTAGTCCGTGGGTTCCTCTTTCTGTCGTCTAATTGCCTAGTCGCCCGCTCACATGACGTACTTTCACTCAGCCCGTTTGTCCTCCCTTCCAATCCTGGATGCTCATTCGCCTACTTACTTGTATGTCTGTTTGTATGTGTGATGCCCTTTTGTCTGTTTCCTATTGACTGACTGCCTCGTGTTGCATGTCAGTTGCCTTCTTGTCTATCCATCTTTTTAGCCATCCAACCTTTCACGTACCAACGCATACATATAAATGATTTATAACATTTAAACGATAAAACGAAGTAATAAAGATAGCATAGTAATAAACTATGTATACATTAAGTGCAATAAATTCAGTTTAATATTCAGTTTTCTCCAAATACGGATACAAGTCAGGTTGAATATTTTGGTTTAATGGTTTTATAATTGACGCCCACTTTGCCAATGGAGGTTATGGGACAGTCTGAATATCTAATTTTCGTACTACTCTCCCGTGATTAATATAAACACTTCACGGTGAGAAATATAGTCACTATAATAACGAGGAAGTTAGATATATTCTTTAAATTATTAACTTTAGATTGTGAAGATATTTAAATGGATTTAATTTTTTTTTCATGTTGCATTAATATGTGACAACCAGTTTTACGGTGATATAATAGCTCAGAAATAAAGCATCAATGCAGATCCGCCGTCCTTTTAACAAGTAACTGATAAACATTGTGTTTGACCAGGCTATATTCCAGCCCACAACATCAGCGAAGAAAGGGGAATGATCGTCTCCAGACACTCGGTTACGGAGGACCATTGCTGTTGTCTCTTAAACTGTTATGATGGAGCTGGTATCGAACTCACAACCATAACAGTGAGAGGTAAATCATCATGAAAAAGCACTAACTAAGAGTCTATAAAGACGTTAATGTTAATTCGGTCTCAAAACATTCTTACACATCAATACAACCTGTTTACTGGGCAATAAGCAAACCAGTCTCATAATTCATGATCTTTATGAATTCATAAGTCGGTGTTACAGTATATTTATTTATTTTTTTTAAATATCACAATTGGAATTAAAATACTACTGCCGATTGCACCGTCCATATTTAATTATAAGTAACCATAGAAACCAACGTGTCTCCAAAAAATGCTTTTCTTGTCAAAATAGCTGTTTGTTAAAAGGTTGCTACTGACATGACTTCAGCTGGCGACAAAGACATGATCAGGGGCGGATTCTACATTAAGATAATGCGAAAGGATATATTGTATATCTGTTCTCAGTTTGAATGTGCCGTGCCAGGCCAGCTTCGTCGTTAACACTTCTATCTGTCAATACAGAAGTGTTGAGTTCGAAACGCCGTCTTACCGCAGTATCTGTGACGATTGATCACGAACTTTGTTTTACAGTCATGACTTTTTTCCGTTTTATAGGATTGGGATGGGGGATCTACGCTGGTTTAGCTCCAATCTAATATATTACTATAAATTTAATTTACTTTGATATCAAACACTACCCAGTTATTTGGGGATGACTGTTGCTACTTTTGGTTAAAAACCTGACCCATTTGCACTTTTTACTGTTTAAACTATAATATTGGTATTGACGTTATACATGTATTTGTTTATAATAGATGGAATGAAGTATTTAATTGTAATTTTAAACAAATTCCAAATGTTCTTGGCAATTTAATATGATTTTTACGCTCAATGACGTATGTTGAACCGTAAATTACACAGAAACGAATTATTCTCACCTATCGTGTGAATCCTTCGCATTTTTGTTACAAATACGTTCGAATATGTCACAAATGTGTGAAATTTACGTTTGCTATGCATACCCCTAGTAAAGCAAAAACGTACGAAGGTACGAAAATAATGCGATGAATGATTGTTTTTACGAAAGCGTCACATGCATATACAGATGGGCAAAACTATAACAACATTAACAAAATAAAATAGACATTACACAACACAACACGACAGAATATGATCAACAGAATATATTGAACACTAGAATATACTAGAAGTCCCATTGGTTATGTGCAGTTTAAACGGTACTAAACATGAATTAAGTTGGTCTATGTACAGCTGTACGGCGTACGTTTTTGTTTTCACTCATAGGACCGATATCTTAAGATTATTATATCGGTTATGATCAAACTTGGCACGGTGTTTCTAGAGTTCCACAATATATGACTGCTCATGTTATTAGGTCCCAGAGAGCTGCTTTCTTCGGTCCAAAGATTTGGCATTGTATCTTCAACGATAGATTACTTTTTGTGATTAAACTTATTCGATTTGAACCTTATAATACAGGCCATTACGACGTATGCTTATTCGGTCACCACTTTCGACATACTTTCAACGGTCCATTGATTTTAGCGTATATTTTCAAGGCGATTAGATCGATTTTGATATGTTAAAGATGGGTCAGTGGTACAGAATAAAACAGGCTATCATGTCTTATGAAAATTAGGTCAGGGTGACGTTTATACGGTGTGGTCATTTTGATTGATATCGCCAATGCTGTTTGATCGAGTTTGATAAAGACATGAACACAAGATACAATGTCTCATATTAATAACGTCACAGTCACCAACCTACTTTTTATGCTTCAGTGATTTCTGCCTGAATTATATTTATAAATACAGTTATACAGCTTTTGATAAAAAATGGCTCTGTAATACAAACTAATACAGGCCATAAAGGCTTGCTAGTTAGCATTGTGACCTACTTTCAATTAACGGTTTGGGATATGCGATGGCATGGAGAAAAGTGGGGATGTTGTGATAGGCTTGTCCGTACGCCCATACGCCCATATGTGCGTTTGTACGTCCGTAATTCCCTTAAATTCCTCTTACACGATATGGGTTAGAACATTGAATATTTTACACAGGTGGGAACTGAGCTAATGGTTTCGGAATTTCGGTCCGAATCCCAGATACCAGGGGCAACTGACCTAGATTTAATGTTTCAGTGAGTTTTACGTTCAGGTTGTATTACGCGTATACATGGCAATGAAACTACATGTACATTGCAATGTAATAACCTCAGTAGCTCAAAGTGGTACATTTCTTTAAATGGGACGATGGTGCGATGGTACGATGGTACTGAAAACTACGATAGTACGATTATGATTGGGCGATGTAATATTGCGCTATCACCATCGGACTATTGTAGTATCACAATCGTACCATCGTTGTCGCCTCAGAGTATTTTTAAAGCGAATACACATGAGCATGTCAGACCGGAAGGCGATACCCTACAGCGATAAAGTAATTGCACGGCGATATTATGCAAAGGCGACAGCGATGTGGCAAAAGTATCGATTAAAGTCGGTTTTCTTTGTTACGAATAAATACCATTGAGTATTATTCCGAATATGTCAGAATATTACTTTATCTTAAAGCAGAATAAAAGTAAGCGTGTTTTGAAATTATATGATCTGCCCTAGTTTTGCCCTGACCCAACATATAGCTAAATCAGAGGCACATTACTCTGCTTATATTGATCCGATCTAAGCAAAAGTTTAACTCGACCTAATACAATAGTACATGTTAATTAAATCGAGGGCAATAACAACATAATCGATATTGTATAGTCATACTCATTTTATCCAAATAGTATTACAATTGATATTGAAATAAAGCCACTAAAGTGTTAAAAAGATCAAAAACAGTTTCTTGCAAAATCAAGGGAAATTCGCTTGTTTTACGATGTTGATCTGACCAAAACTCCAACATGGCCAATATTTTAAAAAATATTCAAATAATGTCTAATTATAACTCAGAATGATCAATAATTTAATAATAAAACTCTACTCAAGTACCGATTAAGCATCAGCATACAGTGTTGTCTGGATATATTTTGTGTAAAATATATTCGACTCGGTTTCATTTAACATTTAAAAATGACCCCTAAAAAGTCGTTTCTCGAAGGCAAATATTTACGCAATGAAAAAATACACTTTCGGTTTAGAATTTGTGTATATATTGTTATATTCTAATTAAAAAAACAGTTAAAACTGAATAAAGTTGTTTGTATGTGCGTTCACGTAATGTATAAGGTTCACGGAATTCAATTGCATTTAATATATTAAGTGTTAATCAATTGCGAACACGTGGATATTGAAAGAGTACAACTATAAAACTTGAGTTATGATTCCTATATATATATTTGTGGATTTCACGATCTTGTTTGATATTTCAAACGTGTGATTAAAATCGTGTTAAAGGATTTTTTAAAAATAATCGACACAACATAGTCATGCCTCGTATGTGTGTATAAAATATAAGTTTATTGTTAGCATCTGTGACTCAATTGTTTAAATACACAAGTGTGGATATTGAAGTAAAACATAAAAACTGTCCTGTTTGTATATTTATGGAGTATACGGAAGCTTATCATATCTAGCTCTAACTGATGACAGTTAATTGTTTTATTGTGTGGTTTATATGGCTGCAACGTAACAAAGTAAGGTGGTGGCGTTTTTAATATGAAATATATCTGCGAACTGGAATTAAAAGTAAAGGTTATATAACTGTATCAACACGGGGTTAAAACTTCCTGAAAAAAAAATGCACATGACTTGCAATGTCACCATGGAGATACACGTAATTCGTTAAAGACTATTTTTTGTTCGTTTTCCTTTTTTTTTATTTGTACATGTAATAGTGCCATAGTAGTGGTATAGTGGAAGAACGTCCGCCTTGTATGCGAAATGTCGGTCTCCGAGTTGGTAACAGCAAAGACTTGAAAATATCTATATAGGCGCTCAGCATTAAGAGGATAGTTCTAGGTCTGGTTGGCTGGTTTCAGTATAATATGACTTGGTTGGGTATCATACCAATTGTCTAAGGTATGGTACTCCAGTGTGGTAGCATTTAGAATGTTGTCTCAAGTAGCCACCGTCGTGAAATGACTGAACAAGTGTTGCAGCGACGCTAAACACCATACAACAATAATAATAATAATAATAGCATTCAAAAGTTACACGGTATAATATACACATGTTGTTTTTGTTTCTTTTCTTCGCATTGCTAACATTTATGTTACTTGTTTATTACTTCTTAGGCGTTCTCCGATGCATTACTTTGATATGTATGTCCTATATCGCTTATACATGAATGTAGGTCGATTCGTGAAATTAAGAATTAAAGTAATATTTCTTACATTAATATTTTAATATATATAGTTCAATCGCGGTTATTTCAAGTTGAATCAATATTTATGTAACCCTTTATGTGTATGAATGTAGCAGAACTCACTGGATTGTTTTTGTGGTAGTTTAATATGGAATACAATATTAAAATCTTGACAGACATGCAAAGACTACATAAATACATTGACAGACAAGACGTAACTAAACGAAACTAGTAGCAATAAAAGCACTTGTCAATAATCGATAAAGAAGAAACGAACAATAATAAATAAAACTTACCGGCGCGTCCGCGTGTATCGAGTTCATAGTGACAAGGTATCTCTTGTCACCAGGTTACTCTGGCTGAACTGCGCCAATAATAATTTATTTCCCCCCTTTATAAAGGTGTTAGTGGCATGCACGATTAATCCCAGGCAACAAATAGATACGCCCTCAACATGAATTCACAAGCACTTTTATACATAACTCTGTCTATAAACAGGTTATGCATATCTGACACTCATGCATACTTACTTAAACACTTACATTCCTTAAACAACACTGTACACAAAAGGTAACAAAAAATACAATCATCGTAGTGATACTTAGAGACCTGGATTACATTATCTCCTCCTTGAGAAAAATGGCTCCAGACATTCAATGTACTTTAAATGCGATACTACATTTACATTATATTTACATTAACCTAAATACAGTCCCTTATAACGATATTGTAACATTTTTTTTTTTCAACACAAAAATATTATAGTATTATTGAAATAAATTTATTTATAATTACATACACTTTGAATATGAACGCCTCTGCTATTCAAGTGTAACACAATACCGTTAACGTAAAATAACTAAAAAAACAAAAATTACAACATTAACATATAAGACAAGTTTAGTTCATCTATGGTGCTCCAGTGTTCCGCGACTTGGGGACTCTGAATAAAACTATATTAATTAGCATCATTCATACTGAATGATAAACAATACAATATATACAATCCGTGAGAAAAAAAAAATTGCGCCAAGACCCAAACCATTTGCATGAGTATGAATGGTGAACGGAAGGTTATAGTTTGCGTAGGCAAGGATTGGGGGCTCCGTCAGTTTGGTCTTTACGGTCTCAAAAGCTGATTTTTTAGGCTTTGCTCAAAATCCATGGAGCAGGTTTCTTACGAGATTTTTAAGATTTTTTGGAGATTTTGTTAGTACCGTGACCTTGTAACAGATCGTTTAATGGTTTTACTAACCGGGAATAACCTTTGATAAACAGACGGTAGGAACCAACAAAACCTAAAAACTGACGTTATTCCATTATATCCTTAGGGACTGACCACTCTTTAATAGCAGAGACTTTTTATCGGGGTCTGTTTGAATTCCTTGCTCAGAAACAACATGACTTTGATATGAAACTGAGGTCTTAAACAATTCACATTTTGAAGGTTTTAATTTAAATTGTGCTGAGCAAGTCTAGCAAACACCGCTTCTAATCTCTATGTATGTTCTTCGAACGTTTTCGAAATTATCAGTATTTCATCGAGGGAAATAAGGTATTCTCTAAGATGCATATCACCCATACATTTCTCCATTAATCGTTGGAATATTGCCCCAGCATTAACTAGTCCATAACTCATTCGATTAAACTCGTAAAACCCCAGGGTGCCTAGTGAAAACGCAGTTTTACACTTATCACTTTCTTTGAGCTCGACTTGCCAGTAGCCCGAGCGTAAATCGAGTTTTGAAAAATATTTGGCGCCACTCAAAGAATCAATAACGCGGTAACATATACGCATCTTTACCTGTCTTTGAATTCAATTGTCAATAGTCGATGCAAAAACGCAGGGAACCATCCTTTTTACTTACTAAGACCACGTTAGAAGAATAAGGGCTATCTGATTCTCTGATAACTCCAGCCTCTAGAATTTCTTTGATATGCTGTTTAACTTCCTGGAACATATTTGGAGGTATCCTACGGTATGGTTGTTTAAAAGGGATATCGTTGTCAAGAACTATATTCTGTTCTACCAAGTTGGTATTCCCAATATCCAGTGACTCTTGGAAAAACACATGTTTCAAATTCCCCCAAATCTGTCTTATTCTGAGTATTTGTTCTCGTGACAAATGAGACGTGTCAACCTTTATACCCCTTAGTTCCTCCTCAGCTATTTTTTATTCCTTCTTATCAGAAGACATTGGTTGTGACGTTAGATTGTCAACAACCTTTACTGCATTAATGTGACATAGTACTTCTTTTGGTTTAATAGTAATTGGTTTGGTTGAAGTATTGCAGATTTTAACGGATATTTTGGCCTTTGACATTTGGCCAACCTTAACGACCCTAGGACAGACCATAAAATTTGACTCTAGACAGTCACAATATTCAGTGACTACGTTGTCTATATTTGAACCTAATTTTCTGTCCCTACCGTTTACAACTACGGTTTCATATGAGGCAATTGTTAAAGGTTTCCTACTGTTAGCCTTAACTTTAAATAACTTGCAACTTATACTGTTAACTGCAGTTCTTCATTCTTCTGGCATTTGTACATTGCCTTCCCAACAAGTGTCTCTACACAATCTGATAACATTAGTACCGATAATAATTGGGCAAGAATTGTTAAAATCTGTATCTGGGACGACTAAGACGGGAACGTCATATGAAACAATTGTACTATCAATATATCCTTTGTACTTGAGGCTAGAGCCATCAGCAACAGAAAGTTGTAAACTTATCAAGATGATATAAAATTGGTTTATCTTTGAGTGTACTGTAACACGTCTCTGAAATAGTGGTAACCATTGAACCACTGTCTATTAATGCCTCAAGGGACTGACCGTGTAATGTCACTGAACTTACATTAGCTGCCCCAATAATACGATTCAATAAGTTATGGTCTTAGTTATTGTTCTTACTGGCTCCTGTTTGACCATTAACGGGAGCCGTTAAGCATTTTGGTAATTATTATTTTGGTTGTTATTTCCCCTGCCACTGGATGCTTTGTTCTTGTGATTTCAATTACCCCTATATCCTGCTCGTCCGCCTCTGTTTTTATAACCTTGTTGGGCGGGAGGATTATTATAACCATGTTATAATGCGCACGCACGCAAGAGAGAGAGAGAGAGTAAATTATACACACACACGTACACAAAAACGCACGCACACAAAAATATATTCACGCACGTAAGCTTCTATTCCCACAGAGAGAGAGAGAGAGAGAGAGAGAGAGAGAGAGAGAGAGAGAGAAAGGGGGATATACATACAAACGTATACACCCAAGTCATCACTTTACGCATACACACACAAACCAACCGGCCGATATATCAATGTTGTACATGTGTATTAAACTAGCATTCAGAATGTTCCATGGGATGCTAATAAGTATAAACAATGTAAAATATTCATTTAAAACATGTATAAGATTGTTTTATATAAATCAATGTTATTTTTGTCAGTTTTTGCAAAATCAACCCATGCACATTGCTACATTATTACGGATTGATTTGTTCGCTCCTCCTAATATAATGGCTGTTTATATGAGCCAATCAATGTCTATATCCTACTTGCATATCAAGGTATTGGTGCTACCAAGGTAACGTGCTTGATAGCGATTCATTGTGGTTTTTTTCTCGATTTGAAAAAAAAAGCTTTTCAGACATTGTATATACAACTATGATAAGAGCAGTGTCGATTGTTATAAAGATTTTAGTTTAATACATTTCATCCAAAGGAAAACTTCAATCTATTCGCGTGTAATATAACAGTCACGCTCTTAACAGCGTAATGATGCTTTACCTCGTCATTATATTCAAATATATGCAGTTTTCCTTTGCTGGATACATTTCTATATTTTGTTATCGTTCGATGTTTTAATTCGATCTTTCTCATTGTTCACGCATAGTAACCTCATACATCGTAGGTATATACTATGTTCAGTGCATTAGAGTAGTGTAACACATTCAGATGTAATATGAAGAAGATATCCTTTGTTTTTCCCTGCCCACATCTTGTAACTCAATTATATACATTTCGTTTGGATACATGTTGACCAATTTACCTACCTGCATAGCTACCATCTGTCTGTCTGTCTGTCTGTCTTCACCATTTCCGTTGTTCTGTCCGTCCACCTTTTGGCCACCTGCCCGGTAACCCATGTGTTCGCCTGTCTGTCGTCTACCCGCCTAATCACCCGCTCACATGACGTACCTTCACTCAGCCCGTGTGTCCTCCCATCAAATCCCGGATGTTCATCCGCCTACTTACTCGTATGTATGTTTGTATGTGTGATGCCTTCTTGTCTGCACCCTACTCACTGACTGCCTCATTATGCATGCCAGTTACCTTATTGTCTACCTTTCTTCTATTTACCTTTCACGAACCACTGCACACATGCATTGAATAAAGGATATATAAACATTTAAACGATAGAATGAAGGAATAAAACTAGTGTCTAGTAATAAATTATGTATGCATTAAGTACAATAAAGGCAGGTTAATGTTCAGTTTTCTCCAAACAAGAATACAAGTCAGGTTACACATGTGTTAGATGGATTAAAGGGGTTTATAATGTACGCACAATTTGCCAATGATGTATTAGGACAATCTGATCATCTATATGTTTGTACTACTCTCCCGTGACTAATATAAACACTTCACGGTGATAAATATAATCACTATAATAACAATGAAGTTAGATATACTCTTTAAAGTATTAGCTAAAGATTGGGAACACATTTAAATAGATTTGTCAAATAGATTTAATGTCAACCAGTTTAATGATAGCTCAGAAAAGAGCGAATCAATGCAGATCCACATTCCTATAAAAAGTAATTGAAAAACCTTCTCACGTGTTTTTTACCAGGCTGAATTCTTTCCCCCAACATCAGCAGTGACAGGAAAATGATCGTCATGACGTTTCACACAATATTTAATTTTGCACTGTTCTACATAGATAGAGAAATGCACACTGAAAACATTACCAGTGATTTTAAAAGTACTTTGTTTCCATAGTTTTTCATCTGTTGCTCAAAATATGCAGAAAAAAATGAAGTTGACTAGTTTGCTTTTTCACAATATCCATGGTTTTAGGACACCTCTTCATTTTTGACAATTATGTCCATTCCTTTCAGAATATTACTAAGTATCTTTAAACTGTTATATATTCATCAAACAGCACCCAGCCAAACTCATGACAATATCACATTCTTCTCATCTGTAGAATAAAACAAGAACATTAAAACAATTTTAAAAAAAATGCCACACCAATTGACACAGCTCTAATATCTCCGGAGTAATAATCTTGTAACCGTCATGTAGTGGAGGTAATTCTTACGTGAGACCTTGATACAAGGTTATAAATCACTCGCTAACTGAGTACCGTTGCTGTTAAACTGTTATGACGGAGCTGGTATCAAACTCACACCCATATTAGTGTGAGGTTAATAATCATAACAATGCAGACTAGACCACTTAACTAAGCACGTATAAAGACAGTTATGTTTTTAGTTAAACCGGTCTCAAAACTGTCTTACACAGTTATCAATAAAATCTATTAACTGTGCAGTTTACAAACCTATAATTCATTATTTTTATAATTTCATCAGTCGGTGTAACATTTTATTTTAGATTTTTGTAATATCAAAGTTAACTAGGAATTAAAATACCACTACCGATTTCATTGTCCATATCTATTTATAAGTAACCATAATAACCACAGTGTCTCCAAAGAATGTTGGTCAAAACAGCTATTTGTTAAAAGGTTACTTCTGATATTACTTCAGCTGACGACAAAGACAAAATCAGGGTCTAAATTCATCATCAATTTCAGTTTGACAATCAGACTCAGACTCAAATTTTACATTTTTGTAAAACCCTGTAAACATACGTTTATTGGTAAGATCCACGTTAATGCTGCTTGTGTTTCCAAATAAATATAGCAAATTGCTTGTTAACTTCATACTATTTGAATATGAAATTTTGGACAATTTGAGTCTGAGTCTAAATCTCAGATTCAAAATATTGATGAATTTAGGTCCAAGGGCGGACTCAACATTATGACAATGCGAGGGGCTATATTATCGATCTGCTATGAGTTGTTACGTGCCGTGCAAGGCCAGCTTAATCGTTAACACTTCTATCTGTCAATACAGAAGTGTTGAGTTCGAAACCCCGTCTTACCGCAGTATATGTGATGTTTGATCACGAACTTTGTTTTACGGTCATGAGTTCCCAACCCCTCAATGTGTGGGGAGGTAGTCAGTGACTAGTTTGGATGGGGTTTGTACAGTTTTTTTAGCAGTCTGGCAGATCGCCGTTTAATAATTGAAACATTGTTATTATTTAGAATTATAACCATATAAAAACTATAAGTGCATGGGGCTGATGTGTATACAATATTATTGGGAAACAAAAATACTTATTTTTTTAGTTTTATGCAATTGGGATTGGGGGATCTAAGCTGATTTAGCCCCAATCTAATATATTACTATAAATATGTTTTAGTTTGATATCAAACACTATCCGGTTATTTGGGGATGGCTAATGCTACTTTTGGTTAAAACCTGACCCATTTGCACTATATACTGTGTAAACTACAATATTTATATTTTAGCGTTATACATGTAATGGTTTATAATTGATGGAAAAAAGTATTTAAATGTATTTTTAAAAAAGAATAAGTTGTTGTTGGATACATGGAATTTATTTTTTACACTAAATAAGCGTTTATGTATTCGTCAGTCAAACAGTTTAGATAGCATGGTGTGTATTTGTTACTAGCTTGATGGCGGAAGTTTTATTTATCCGCAATATGTAGTACGTACACAATAAACAAGGTTTAATGAAGCATGTACCTGCGCCGGCGCTTTGGCAATTAAATGTATGAAATTATGTATATATTTTTGTTTATAAAATTCAATTAATACTTATAATTAACAGAATAACTAAAAAAAAAAAACGATAGATTGTGTAACAATTAACAATAATTACTAATGTATCTTTTTAAATGGTTTCTTTGTATCAGGTGTACACTCAGTACATTCATTATTCCTTGAATACACACTGTTTTGTATTTTGTCGTTGGTTTCATTTAATTTTCATTTAAATTCAAAATTTTAATTGACGTAATAGTGTTTACTTGTGTGTTCGGGCTTCCTTTTATTCTCTTAAATGTTTTATAAATGACTGATTGTGTAATTTCTTTGTGAATATTTTTATACTTGAATATCATTGAAATAATAATTATAAATATATATATTAAGATAATTATATATTGTATGAATATTAATTAATATGGATATATATTAAAATTATTTGTACGGGATCGTATCTGATATTTATATATATTTATATATATATATAAAGGGAGATAATTAAATTCACAACAACGGAATTTACGATTTTTGGGATCTTTTCAGATGCTCATTTACATTGCATGATATATATATGGAGGTAATTATTTTTGAATAACCAAGACATAAATGTACAGACCGGACTACGGCCTAGCTACAATGCAAACCATAGTTACAATATCAAGGCCTCTGCCAAACCAAAAAATTTGGTGTCGACCATGACTTATATACTATGGAATTACATGCAACACATCTGGACAGGGTGGACAAATTTACATACATGAACTGATAGCTTTATATGAGTAGGATCCAGTTAAGGATTCATGACTACTCATATGCTATACAAAGGACAGATTTATAAACCCGTTGGATCATATAGATACAGTGAATTCATATATATTTAATTTCATAAAGGGAGATAATTAAAGTCACAACAACGGAATTTACGATTTTTGGGATCTTTCCAGATGCTCATTCACATTGCATGATATATATATGGAGATAATTATTTGTGAATAACCAAGACATAAATGTCTGTATATATATATATATATTGACGCTGTTTACATAATCAAGTACTTGCGACTCAATTGTATTTTAAAAGTATATATTTACACAGTTTGCAAAATCTCAATATTCAATAATGTGCATACAACTAACATTCATATAAAACATTCAAAATGTTTGATGGAATGCTAGTAAGTACATTATGGATTGATTAAAGTTGCAGAGACGTTAGCTCCTCAAAACGCAGTTGCGGTTTATATAAAACAAAGATGTCTTTATCTCTAGCATTGACTACTTGCAGAACACGGTATTGGACCCAGGAAACGAGCTTGATATATGATTCATATATCGGTTGATCTTACTTAGCATTGTGTTGTGTTTTTTTTGTCAATTTGAAAGAAAAACTTACTCAGGCAATGTATATAAAACTATGATAATTAGATCGATATTTGCATACGCTTTCCTAAATGTACACACTCGTATAAAAGGAACAGGGTCTAATGTTATTAAGCGGTATTCATTTTACTGTCCGTCCAATGGCAAGTGTCTGCACAAAACAACACGATATACCAAACCTATAACTAGATAATGATTATTTATGAATTATTCTAATCATTCGTAAAACTAATAGTTCAATAGTTTTATTTAAGTTGGATAATCAGACAACCGGACAGACATACTAGCAGGCGAACTGATGGAAGGACGGACGAGCGGACGGACAGACGGACAAGAATGCATAAATATTGACAGACAGACGTACAAAAGATTTGTAAGAAGCAACAAATTGAGTAATACGATTTAATTTGCTGAAACTATGTAGTTCAGCAGGTATCAAGGTTTTAGGTTCATTCTGCGTATTCATTTGTTGATTTTTTTTTAATCTGTATATTAATTTGTTGTTTTTGTATATGTAGAGTGAACTTGGAATCTTCCTCCCTGTTGGCGTCGAATAACCTATAATGTGTTGGTACGCCGTAAAACCCTATTCATTCATTCATTCTCCATTCTTTATAAACATGCGTGAATATCTAACACCAGACTGAGTAGTGTCCCGTAGTCATATTTATGGAGTTAACGGACGCGTGCTGACTTGAACTGTAAATAACGTTTTGTGTTAATGTATTGGTTATCTTGTCAGCAACGTAACCAGGATATATCTGCCTCGTGGTGGTGCTTTAAAACGCGAGTAATACCAAGGAATTGGACGTGCAAGTAAATATTATCTTTTGCGGAATTGTATCAACACGGGATTAACGCTTTTTGAAGAAATTAAATGCTCATGACTTGCAATTTCACCATGGAGATACACGTAATATTATACATGAACTTTATGTGTGTGCGCCGTAAAACCCCAATTTATTCATTACCTTGTAAGTGACACTGTCTCATATCTGAGCTTTGATCATGTAAAAAATGTTTCGTTTATTTAAACATTTTGATATGCCATATGGTTTAAACTTATTTCTTTTACTTCAATTGTGAAACAAGCTCTTAAAACTTAAACAAATCACACTCTTTCGAAGTCTTCCTGAGTAGAACCAGTATATTTTTTATATTGTGAATTTACCAACAAAATAACCATAAAATATGTGTTTTGTATGTAATATAATGAAATAACTGATTTGAATAGATTTAAGAACACATAGTAGGGATGGAGCAAAGTATAAAAATAGCAAAAGGAGAGGAAAGATGAGGAGAAGAAATAAGGATCAGCAGAACTGTTCTTTTTATTTTAAAAGAAATGAGAATAAAGAGAGAGGAGATGGATGTGATATAGCAGTAGCTTCCATTTAGAATACATATTGTTTTTGGAGAAATAATCTCCATTTTTGTTGTGTTTATCAAAACTGTTGTGTTATAGTGTTCTCTTTCTTCTCTTTCAATTTGTTTTCATTAAATAAATTTCGAAATTATAAAAAAGTGGATTTGGTTTTATTGAATCAGTGCATAAGCGGTAATGAAGTTTATCACATACTTTACGGTGCAGGAGTGTTATAAACTCATGATATATATATTCGTTTATTAGCGTCTCATCATAGTATATACAATAATGAACATACTATTTAAAATACAATTTACACAAATATTACATACTATGTCATTCTCTACAGAATTGTAAGAGACACCTCGGCAATATGTTAATACCACAGTAATTATACAATACTAAAACAACACATGCAATCACATTATAATATTCTTACTAATTAAAAGGTGTACAGCCATTGTTAATCCGGACAAAAGAAGAATATGAATCTTCATTTTATTAATTTGTCTAAAACAGTATCAAAATAATTTCTATTAATCCACTACTTTTATAAACATTAGCAAAAGGGCAAAATTAAACAAATATTTAAAAAATCATTTATCGCCTCAAATCAGATTTGGGACGACCTGATTAACAATGACTTTGCATTCACTACTAAAATTTTCATTAACAAATAAAACAATATTAATCATTATATACATTATAAGATAACGTTAAATATACCATATATGCTGTATATTTGCTTAAAAAGAGAGATCTTTTTCAAGAATTAGAAAGCAGATCTTGGCAACTATGCGTATAAGATCGTGGTTAGTGAACAACAAAGTAAGTTTGTTTTCATCTGATAGATTGCTGTATTGCATATCAATTTGAACAGCTTTTTCAGTTATATGTTGAATAATATCGTAATATAATGGGCATTTCAATATCACATGTTTCTCGGATTCAACTTGATCACTACAAAAAGGGCAAAGTCTGTGTTCAATTGGCAGTCGTTCATACCATCCTGTTTCTAACCGTATTGGTGCAACACCACTTCGAAATTTTGCGAACGCAGCTCTATGTTCTTTAGGTAAAATAATTTTGCAATAATATTCAGTTCCAAATACTTGTTTAAACAATTTGTATGTGCGTGATTTATTTCCACCCCCATTCTTATCTTCAGCGTTTACTGATTTTTACCAATCCTTTTTTTACAAAGTCATACTAGCTGTATTGACATTATTCATCATACTAGTCTTCGTTATACGGTGGTTAATATTTGTATACTCAGCACAATTAATTTGTGTCAAATATTAAAACACTCTAAATCTCCAATTTCTCCAGTTATTTTTACCTTTATTATAACAATAGACAAAAATGCATTTATTAATCCTAGATGTTGTCAAATTATTTAAACGTACCCAATAGTTAGAATTACACCTAGTGTTATATCACTACCGAGTCAACCGTATAAGTGCTTTCCGACTTGCCTGAACTTAAAGATGACGTCAATTTATCACTATAAAATGACGTTATTTCAGACGTGACGTCATACGATGACTGAAGGAAACTCATATAAGCGACTTTTTCTTACTCTTTATAGAGGTTATATGATAAATATATTGTAAATGTACCACATTTCTGAGTTATGTGATAAAAATAATCTTTCATTCGTTCTCATTTATTAATGAATTTATTTAATTCTTTGGCAAAAGTATATGAAGCACTAAAGTACTTTTGCCAACTCGTTTAATAAATTCAATTATAACTGAGCACGAATGCAAGATCCTCTAAATGCACCTCACGCTCCCTGGTGCCAGCTTAAACGGAAGTCTGAGAACTCTTAACATTATACAGTGTTACATTATTGTTTTATAAAGAAAATCAAATCATTATATTTTATCTATCGATAAATGTAAATGCTTATATATATACATTATATATTTATACATTTAATAATTATACATATATTTATGCTTTCAGGCAACTGGATGTGTTTATATATTGCTGATAGCGTTCCTGTACATGGTACAAGGTAATGCTTATATCTAGGTCTCAATATATACCAACTGTTCGGATAACCAGGCATCTTATTAAGTCAACCCAGGGTGGGTTTCCCTTTTTAGAGAAAAGTAGCAACGAAAATAAGCTATGTTTGCGTAATATCAATGTCAAAGCCAGATTGGGGCATATCATTCGTGTTGATTGTCGTATTGACACTAGCTTTGCAAACTACTTCCACTGTAATTGTTGGATTACAATGTATATTACCATCATTTTCATGTCATCAATATCGAATAAACAATCAGTTAACCTAACCACCCTTCCCTGGGACCCTTCAATCTAAACAAGTACTTGAACACACCCTTAACCACTATTGGCTACATTTTCCACTTGGATCAGCGGTGAGAGACGAATAGCAGTCAGTCGCAATTATTGTCGCTCATTAATCATCACGGCGACTTTGCGGTGGATTCGAACTGAAGACCCAATGATTGATACGCGATACTAACTGAGATAACTTGTACTGGCTGTAATGCAATAAAGATCCGTGTACCTAAGCGCCATGAGGTGTAGTTGTGCATGAATAACTGTTTTGCATTAATGCTAACAATGTGGAGGAGACACCCTTAAACTTACATGATTTTTTATTTGCCTTAAAAAACTGTTTATGTTGTAAATCATTTAATGTTTGGTCAATGTATTACTTGGATGTCAAGACATTGCGAATATAAACAGCACTTTAAGTGAAAGCTTTATTTCAGTCACTAAGTGTATACGCTCAAATACTACGTCCGATTATCCAGCGAACGTAAAATATTACATTTGAATGAATTAAATTCGTCAGACAAGATCAACTCATACGGTAAATACATCAAATTAAAAATTGCATTATTATTCACGAGTTGATATCCGTTATAATTTCATTTAATATCGACGTTGTAATTGTATTATAATTATATGCAACTGTTACTACTTTTAAAGCTACAACTGCCAAGATATATATCATGTTTATCATTAAAATAAGAAAACCCTTTTTCAAAATGTCAAAGTCACCACTGTATGTTTTTGTTATCATTTTACATACTACTAGATTATTGTTAATACATATATCTGGTAAACACAATGAAAACATGTTTGCTATATGCAGTTTGAAAAAAAGTTTGTAACAAGTAACTTGCGGTTTAACACATGCATTATGTGTTATGGTATCAATTTGCCTACATGTGATTTAAATAAATTACCCAAGTTATAGTACTAACAGTTTGCATATAATGTATAACTTGAAAGAATGCGAAAACATATATGACATAAACGAATGCAAAAAGCTTAGCTCCATAATAAATCATGTTAATATTTCATTTGTTTCAGTTTACACTCAGACCTGTAACGAACGTTGTGCATCATGTACGTCATATAACAAATGTAACTCTTGTAAAGACGGTTACTATTCACATTCATATAGCAACTGCGGGGACCAGTGTCGCGACTCATGTAAATCATGTACGTCATACGATGTATGTAACTCATGTAAAGACGGTTACTATAAAGGGAAGAAATATCCGACGTCGACAGATTCATATAGCTACTGCAGGCACCAGTGTCGTTACACATGTAAATCATGCACAGCATATGACATGTGCACAGAGTGTAAATCATTTTACTATGGACGGAATTGTACACTTTCATGTCCAACAAACTGTTTATCATGCACTTCTACAGATCGATGTACCGCCTGTAAATATGGTTATTATAATGTTAACACTGTTGATAAATGTACCGGCAATTGTAAAACTGATTGTAAATCATGCACGCCTCATAATGATTGCACTGAATGTTATCCCGGATATTATAGATCTGAATGTATATGGAGCTGCAACATTCATTGTTTCAATAACATTTGCCATAAAAGTGGTGATTTTTGTAAACCATGTCCATCAACATGTTCGTCGTGTACTTCGTCCTTTGTGTGTACATCATGTGTGGACGGTTATTACAGCAGTACAACTTATCCAAACTGTCCTCATAGTTGTCGTCCGAATTGCAAATCCTGCTCCTCAATTAACAATTGCAAAGAATGTAAACCACATTACCATGGCACGTACTGCTACAACACCTGCGTCGGATGTATCGACGGAAAGTGTGATAAGGAATCAGGGATATGCACCGCTGGGTGCAAGTCAGGATTTACCGCCGGTATGCTTTGTGATGAATGTGAGGCTGGCTTTTACGGCACTTGGTGCAATGTTTCTTGCAAATCTAAAAACTGTTATGGTAATAAATGTCACAGAAACACAGGAACTTGCACATCATGTAGCAAATCATCATACGGAGACTTGTGCCAGCACACGTGTTCAAGTAATTGTAAGTATGGAGGCAACTTTCACATGGAGACCGGTAAATGTACAAATGGATGTAAGGATGGCTATTCAGGGGATATGTGTTGTTTAAACAACGCTTTCTGTAAAACTTGCGCATCTAATACGAAGTGCTCTGAGTGCGTAGACGGCAAATACGGTGAAACATGTCAGAATGCGTGTCCTGCAAATTGTAACGCAAATAAATGTAATTTGAATGGAGCCTGTATCACTTGTCGAGTTGGATTTTACGGAAACCTTTGTAATCAATCGTGCCCTGACAGATGTGCTCAATGTAATATGTCTGGTTCGTGTATGATGTGTGAACCTGGGTATTTTGGAACATCCTGTGACTCATGTCCTGAAAGTTGTTCTGAGGCAAAGTCGCTATAACTTTATGGATTGTACAATCAAACAAAATTATGATATACTTTCATCTATCAAGTTTGAAACAAAGCTGCTACTTCTATGGTTACCTATATAATTTTGTTTCCGCACTCGAGACATTAATTTGATAAAACAATTTGATATCAGTTTTATTCAGGTTTCCATGGTGCTACTTTTAAGTATGGACTTGTACATATATGCCTTCCCACTTATAACATTTGTTGAAATATATACATAATTTGACGTTCTATTTAGTTTTAGCGGCTACAGGAGGCAGTGCAGGTGCAGGAGGCGACAGTAGTAACGGTGCAGTGATAGGGGGAGCAGTTGGAGGAGTTGTGTTTATCGCGCTTGTTGCAGCTCTTGTTGTTGTTGTACTTTGTGTAGTACGGAAACGGTAACTGGCCTTATGTATGACATTATGTAATTTAGAACTATTAAGTATTGTTAATTAGATTCAACGCTATTTTTAACTCATAGCTTAATAGATATGGCAACCCGTTTTATATTCTAAACATGAATCTAAGTCGAAGCACCTTCTTCCCTCAAGCAACTAGCACTCACCTTTACATAGAATATTGGACTAAATAGGGTTAGAACCGACAAATTTGACACAGAATTTTAGACCATTCGGCCATGAAAGAGATTCAAATTAAAAATAAAAGAGGATGATAATATGATTATTTTGAAACGACTGATATTTTTTGCTTTCCAATTGCTGTATATACTATATGATATTGTACCGATATGCTATATTTTAAATTCCAAGTAATTTAGATAATACTTTTGATAATAAAAGAAATATACGATATGTGTCTGTATTTTATTTCATCAGACGCAATAGAAAACTAAGGATGGAAGACAAACCACAATATGACAATGCGAGTTATGTTAACCAAAATAATGCACGGTCAAATGACCCTGGGCCAATATACAATAATATCTTGGAATCAGGTAAAATATAAGCATCAACTTTTAAAATTTCGATCAGTACAAAACATAAACATTCATCTGTAATACAGCACAATTTATATTTATGGAATTAAATCCGTCTTTTGGGCTTATAATATTCCAATGTAAGCATGACCAAAAAGGAATTTTAGTATATGTCAAATTTCCTGTCTTTATTACACATGTCATAGTACTATGCCCCTATACACAAATAATAATATACCTATATCTGTATTAATTTAACGTTAAAGTTGTTTCGATGTTTTGAATTTTAAGTTATTATTTATTTCGGTTTTAATGTATTAAACTGTTTTAATTACAGTACGATCCAAGTGTATTTGTTATAACAACATCAGGAGCTGTTATAAAAACAGTTTGGTGGCTGTAAAATGTCGCACCCGTCTTAGACTGTTTACTGTTGTTCTTATTCTAATTATTTTGAATCATATATTGTTCATACATTGTTGTTTGATAAATGAAATTCAATACGCTTCAGTCAGTGACAAGGCCGTTAAGTATATGTATATATATATAAATAATGTATATGAGGTGGGTGTCAATATATTGTCTGATTTAACACATCAATAAGTATATGTCGCTTACAACCGAAGTTGAATAGTCCTGGCCTTATTTTATACTCCTTCAAAATATAAAGTAAAAAAATATAAGGAAAAAACATATCCAAAGTTTATGCTACATATTAAGCAATTAATAATGGTAATTTCGTAAATGTTATGGGTAATCATTTATCAGTTTTATACAATAAACCGCGGAACGTCATATTTACAGACATGCCATCTACAGAGGTTTCTACGCCATCCCCAATTGAGACATTTGAGTACGAGATGATAGACGAGATCCCGCGTGATGGTGGACTGGATGGTATAAATATAGACGGCGCATATGGTTCTCCACATGTGAATGACCTAGTGGAAAGTATGACTTTAGAAGTTAAAAGTTCTAACAAAATAAAAACAGCCACACATCAACAATACATTTATCAATACATTCATACATTCACACGAACGCACGCACGAATGCCAGTAGCACGTACAAACGCACGCACGTACGCGCATACATACACTCCCATATGTATAATCTTATAAATAGAAACCAATCGACCATTTCGAATAGGCGAATGAGTGACCTAGTCACAGCTTAAAATGATATTAGAAGTATTGGTGGCAGTCGTGTTATACTTGTAATGAGAGAACTTGTAATCAGAGGACTTGTAATGAGAGGACTTGTAATGAGAGAATTTGTAATGAGAGAACTTGTAATGAGAGAACTTGTAATAAGACAACTTGTAATGTGAGAACTTGTAATGAGAGGAATTGTAATGAGAGAACTTGTAATGAGAGGACTTGTAATGAGAAGACTTGTAATGAGAGAACTTGTAATGAGAGAACTTGTAATGAGAGGACTTGTAATGAGAAGACTTGTAATGAGAGAACTTGTAATGAGAGGACTTGTAATAAGAAGACTTGTATTGAGAGAACTTGTAATGGGAGGACTTGTAAGCAGAGGTCTTGTAATGAGAGAACTTGTAATGAGAGGACGGAGATTGAGTCCGAGGTGCATTATCGAGTAGTGTCATTACAGTGGATTGCTAAAATATGACCCCTGCATTACATTCTTGTTGTTCTTATGTTTACGTGACTTTGTGCGAGTAAGCACACCTTTTGCTTTTGATATGTTTCTTGATATTACCAGAAAGTAGAACATGTGTCATGTTTAACATGCTAAATATTAAGTTTAGCATGCTAGTTGTATGAAAGGATGGTTTTTATCTGTCAACATATGTACACGTGTTATAGTTAACTTCCCGTTTCAGCAGATGACTCTCAGGCTAATTACGAACCCTTGCATCGTGAACAAGAAAAAAAGAGCAATACAGCAGCATATCATACCAGAAACCAGAATATGTGAACATGAAAATAATGTAAAGAGCTTCATCAATTTGGCCGAATCGGTTTCATTGTAAACTATACTGAGAGGGCAATTAAACTCCATTGTACAAATATTTGATTCGTCTATTTTTATTGAAATGCTGTATATCAGGGAAAAGCTGATGTTTACGAACCCCGAAAAAGGCCTTGTTTAATGAACTATAGTTAAATCTTAAATCTTTGCAAATATTTATTTTTTTCAGTTTAAATTATCCTTTATTCTTTTAAAAAAACACATATTTGTTTTTTCTATTTGGTGAAATTCTCTTAATGCAGTTCCATTATATATTCAATTTTCCGACACTTTAAGCCATTTTATGTAAATATATCATAGTTTTAATAGTGAAGACACTCATGCAATAAGAAAATATTTACACATGTTACACAGATTGTACATGACAATGATCAAAATAAATATCTTTGTGTGACAAGAATGCCTTCATAATAAAAATCACTATTTAAAAGCATAATGTAGAAACATTTGGAAGAAATGAGAGTTTCGAGTCTTTCGTGTTGTTTTATTGAAAGAAAGCATGAAATTAAAAATCAAAATATACTTATTTTAAAAGAATAAATCATATTTAATATTATATCATAAGCTGTGCTGAGACATAAGTTTTTTTTAAAGAAATGCATTTAACACGGTCATTATTATTGGGTCTTAACGAACATAGTCACTTGCTATTTATGTTTAAAAAATATTTTTTTTTTATATTTAAAATGAGAATGATTTGGTATTTTAAATCATTCAAAACGCGACAAAAACCAAACGATGATTTAATGAGAGTGTTGATATAAACACAATCCACGCACAAACTATTTATCCTACAGATACTACTTAATGTCCTTCATCTGTTTTTTGACAATTTTATTTTTTTTTTTTTTAAATTATGATATACTTCCTATAAAGGAAGTATATCAGGATTGTTCGAAAAAAAAAATTCCAACAGAGCATACTCACTAGTTCCGCATTGCCATTAAAGTATATATTCAACCATGTCAAAATAATGCATTTAACATGGCCTTTGCGCTCAATAATACTAATAAAATTATGAAAAAAATTCTGTTTTCAATTCGATCTGTCATACAAGTTAATTTATTGTAAAATGTGTTCCATATTAGAAAAAAAATGTCCGAATTACGATCTGAAGGTCATCAAGTAGTTTTTAAGTGAGTTCTATTTTTTAGCATGTTAGATTTCGTTTCAAGTTTACCACTTCGATAGCAATATAGATTTCGGATACTAACCCATTGTTTATGACGAAGAGATGTCAAAAATAAGCTTATATTATATAACTGTCATGGCTTTTTTTCTGAATATGCTACCTTTAAAGTGTTATAAATTTCACAAAGAGAATAGGAACTTCAAAATGACACTAAATCAACTGCTTATGACGATATCTACTACTTTCAGTTTTGATCTATGAAATGAAAACGGTAAACAGGACTTGATTACTGTGTTAAATATTTATTAGGCGTCACAAATGCAAGAACGAAATATGTGTGTGGTGTATACATGTAACACCAGTTATAAACTACCACAAAGATATGTGCGGATCTATAAATGAAACACGAAATGCTAATCATTAAAATGGAAAATAAGTATCCTTTCTTTACAACTATGACCCTTGATTCTGACATCATTTTCATGGTTTCCAAAGCAGTTGACAGAAGTAGCAGTAAGATCGGTGAATTGTTTATTTTTTATGTCTTATTGTAATTATCTGAATTTTTTTCAACTCTTAAATTAAATGGATGTGTATCGTCAGTTGCTAATTCTAATGTACGTTTTAATTAAAGAAATATTCCATTGCTTTGCTAACAGTTCACTAATATTCATTCATTTGTATTTCATTTAATATTGACACATAACTCAATATTGACTGTTATAGAATTTTCATTGTGTTAGCTCCCATTTCTCATTTTAATATTATATTCCTTTTTTTCAAAGCGTATTATTTTATTCATAAATTCTCAAAATATTTATTAAAAGTTTTTTTAATATTTTTTTATTATTTCATATATAAAATACACGTAGCAATACGGTGATGTTGTATATATATGTTTTTATTCCATGTGCTGAAATTGTACATATACTGGTCATACCTGATACCGTGAGTCTAAAAAATGTTCAACCATGTAAAGAATTGCATCAATACTAGACAGTAGTAAGGTTACTTAAGTGTGCTGATTAAAAACAGTTGTCGATACGAATGCAAAATAAATGCCGACGCTAACGCAAATTGGAGCTTTGCGCATGTCTGCCGAGATTGTAATTATACGGGCATTCGTGGTAATAGGTATATCGCGGTATTAGGTATACAAGGGATACATGTTTAATAACATATGGTGAGATCATGCGTAAATGTTTTGTTCCATACGACGAGATCGTACATAAATGTTTTATTCCATATTATGGGATCGTACATAGATGTTTTATTCCATATTATGGGATTGTACATAAATGTGATATACCATATGACGATTTTGTACATAAATGTGTTGTTCCATGTGAAGATTGTGTACATAAATGTGTTATTCCTTAATGTGAGTTTGGACATAAATGTTTTATTTCATATGACGATTTTGTATATAAATGTTTTATTCCATATGACGAGTCTGTACATAAATATTATATTCCATATGATGATTTTGTACATAAATATTATATTCCATATGATGATTTTGTACATAAATATTATATTCCATATGATGATTTTGTACATAAATATTATAGTCCATATGATGAGTTTGTCCATCAATGTTTTATTCCATATGATGAGTTTGTCCATCAATGTTTTATTTCATATTATGAGTTTGTCTATAAATATTATATTCCATATGATGAAATTGCACATTATTGTTTTTTTATTTTATTTGTTCTCATAATTATATACAGGTAAACGTTTTTTCTCTTTGTTGATTTGTGTTGGCAAGCAAAGTATAATTGAAGAAAATATAAGATTGATACATCTTGAGACGATCTATTCTAGACAAACAACAATGCTCATGAGTGTGTATTTAATTTCAAACATCGATGACACACTGGATACTGTGTGTTTAATTCAAGATATTTGTGCCACACAGAATGAAGTGTGCTGAAGCCCAAAACAGTGCCGACACAAAGTTGAATAAGTAAACCACCAACATATGACGATATTATACATAATTGTTTTATTCCACATGGTGAGATTATTACTTCATGTTTTATTCCATATGATGAGACTGTACATACATGTTTTATTCCATATTGTGACATTGTACATACATGTTTTATTCCATATGGTGACATTGTACATACATGTTTTACTCCATATGGTGAGATTGTACATATATGTTTTATTCCATATGGTGTGATTGTACATACATGTTCTATTTCATATGGTGACATTGTACATACATGTTTTATTGCATGTGGTGAGACTGTACATACATATTTTATTCCATATGGTGAGATTGTACATACATGTTTTACTCCATATGATGAGATTGTACATACAAGTTTTACTCCATGTGGTGAGATTATACATACATGTTTTATTCCATATGGTGAAATTGAATATACATGTTTTATTCCACGTGGTGAGATTGTACATGCATGTTTAATTCCATGTGGTGAGACTGTACATACATGTTTTATTCCATGTGGTGAGACTGTACATACATGTTTTATTCCATGTGGTGAGTTTGTACAAACATGTTTTATTCCATATGGTGAAATTGTACATACATGTTTTATTCCATGTGGTGAGATTATACATACATGTTTTATTCCATATGTTGACATTGTACATACATGTTTTATTCCATGTGGTTAGATTGTACATACATGTTTTATTCCATATGGTGAGATTGTACATACATGTTTTATTCCATATGGTGAGATTGTACATAAATGTTTTATATTTTAACTCATATACACATAGTCATACGTTAATATTATACATGTATATTATCAAATGTTACTTTAATAACGTTTAAACTTACAATTATGTAATAATTACAATTAATGGTTTTGATAATGTTATATATAGCAGTATGACGAATCGTAACAGGAGTAATATTCCGAATAAGGGCAAGTGTATAACACTTTCAATGAGATAGAAACATGTCTTATTTGTAGGCTAGATCGTCTATATCATCGGTGAATTGACCTCTTCCGACTCTTCAAAATAGGATTTTTTAGATACACACACTTGTAGACAACGCTAACCAGTGTATGTGAAAGTTCATTAAGATTGTATCAGTAGGCAGAAAATGTAGTTTAGAAAGTGTTCTATATAATTGTTTTTGATTGATTCTGTTACGTGTAACTTTTCCACACGCAAGACAGTACAGAACATATGTTCCACACGCAAATAGTACATTACATATTTTCCACAAGCAAGATTGTGCAGAACATATATTCCACACTCAAGATAGTGCAGAACATATTTTCCACACGCAATATAGTGTAGAACATATGTTCCACACGCAAGGTAGTGCAGACGACATTTTTCACACGCAAGATAGTGCAGAACATATTTTTCACACGCAAGATAAAGCCTAAAGAAAAAGTAGTCAATGTGGTTTCAATATTTTATAAAATTCAAAATTTATCAATAATATTTTCGCATAGTGTATTCTTTTTTTGTAAATTAAAATGAAATATTTAGTTTTAAATCAATAAAGTATTTACCAATTTGAATAAAGTATTCACCAATTTGAATAAGGAATAATATTTGAAACATAATGAATTATTAAGTAAGCACTTAGCTTTTACAATCGGAAAAAAAGAGAATAATTTTGTTTATTGTCAAATACTTGTTTGGTGAACTTGATATATTTTGAATACCATTTTTGATTAAAAGCGTTTTGTTATTGTTTTTAATATACGCATTATTCCATACTATCTGGTTCTTCAATGCTTCTCGTTTATTCTCAACGTTCATACTTGATCACGATTGTAATATTTCTAGTAAAAAATTGGAAATGAGTAGTTTTGTGTTTTAGTATAATACTTTTCATTCCAATGACATTAAATAATTAATTGTCCCCTAATGTATCTACTTTGTTAATGCACATATGTTTCCAATCTGTATCATTAGTGATTTGCTGTTTATTTTAACATTTCAGTATATAACTATTGTGTTTGGAAGAAGTACAATAGATAAGATTGGTAATATGGCGACCGTAGCAAAGAGATTTTCCGTTGGTCAGTGCTTCAAAAAAACAGGTTAAAATAAATCTCGTTATTTCCACAGTAAACGGTTAAGGATGTTGTTTGTAAAATATACGTTAGTTAAAATGATATTTGTCTTTATAAAAAAGAAACTATATCATAAAAAAATATCTATTTTTAAGAACTCAGGCACGAACACAGTTCATTAGTACAATGACGTAAAAATAATTTAGTTAATTCAAATAATTACAAATACAGATTTAACTTGTTTTGAAATATATTTTTATTTACTGATTTTTCTCTTTCTTTTTTATACAAATTTGTTCAAGCAGATACCAGTACCTTTCACTGGACATTAAATACCACTGTATAACGTCACGCACCCGTCTTATGAATAAAGGTATGTTTTCCCTTTAGTATATGCATAAAGAACACAACGAAAACTGCCAAAGTTATAAAGTAACGTATTAAGAACACAACGAAAACTGCCAAAGCTATAATGCAACTTATAAAGAGCCCAACAAAAAATGCCAAAGCTATAAAGTTATGTATTAAGAACACAACGAAAACTGCCAAAGCTATAATGTAACGTATGGAGAACACAACAAAAACTGCCAAAGCTATAAAGTAACGTATTAAGAACACAACGAAAACTGCCAAAGCTATAAAGTAACGGATATAAAGGTTAGCTCAAAGAAGTTGTAGCAATAGGCATGAGATAAATCTTGATTCATCACAAATAAAAAGTGTACACAACTCGAAAACTTCTTGAACTCATTTATTAAATTATAAAACATATGAGTGAGTGAAATTGATGTTTATCTTCTGTTGTATACTTTAAAGGGCATTTTAGGGTTTTAGAGGGATAGACATCGGGGTCGTCTATATGGAAAGGTTTGGAAACACCTACATGTTCCGTAAAATCATGAGTAGTATTTTTTGTATTTGGTTAATTATGAAGAAATTCGTTTATACAGCAAAAGGTCATTGCCCCCCCCCCCCCCCCCCCCCCCGCCCCAGAGTAATGAGAATATGCGGATAAAACGTCAAGTTCAAGTACACCATACATAGCCACCACACATTGACATAGTGGTGGATCGAACCATCGTCTTAGATCTGATGTCATAATGAAATCACATTTCTCGTGGAAGGGTAATGAAATATGTTTCAATTTTAAGTGTGAAATGTATTTAGTCTAACATATGCAAGGTTAAGAAATCCATTTACAAAACAATATTCAAAAAGCGGACGTGTAGTGGATATTGCATTGAGCGCCTACGCCAGATGCTGCAGGTTCGATCCCAAGCTCGACTCAATTCCACTATAAAACACCCAGTTCTGTACTGGTTCGGCCAAGGAAGAGGACTCGAGAGCAGTTCATATACATGTTGAGTTTTGTTTGCAATCGATCTAATGTTTTATTATTTTTGTGGAACGTTATTTCATCTAAAACAGATACAGAACAAGTATCAATCGGTGGCACCCTAGTCATTTTTTTTTAAAAAAAGAAAAACCTCAAATGCTCATCAATCGTGTATCTGTTAAAATCCTTTAAAGTCGCCTTTGAAAACCTGTGATGTCTTATTGCAGAAAAAATCACGACACTATAAACAATTTTAAGAATATATTAAACCAAATTAAATAGGATTATTTTAAACGCAATAATCTTGCTACCGTGACAAAAAGGGGCAATTAGATTAATGATACGATAAATGATAAGATTAATAAATTAATGATAAACTAGGTGTCGTTAATGTTAGATCGTTTCCTTATTTAATTTTATGGAATGTTGAATAATACGAATCAAGAAATGAAACACAAAGTGTAAAACAGAAACAGAAAACGTGTTATTGAGATTTGGTCACGGTAATTAAACATGAATTTTACAGAGATTGCATTAATTGCGTTACATTGTGTAAATGCAGAAAAAGAGGGAAAACTTGATTTTATTTCAGCTACAGCCAACCTTGTCATTAGTATCGTGTTAAAGGAAATATATCAGAAGTTTTCGAAATTTTACAACATGCTAAAAGATTTGTTTCAATATAGAATTGCCCAATAGATTTATACTGAAAAAGGCTAAAATAATATATTGAAAAGAGATTTCCAATTTTTCGCTACGCGCCTAGGTTAGACTAAAATAGATTCCCCGCTTAAAATTGCAACGTATTTTGTGACGTATTAAATGAGTCACGTTATTATATTTTGATCTCAAATTCATCCAATATACAGGTTTACACTTAGTTCTGTTGTTTTTTCTCTCAGACAGAGTCCGAGTGACGATGCTAAGGTCGTCAAACTGTAGTCAAGTGATGTCGATTTTTACCACCCGAATTTAAATATCGACTTTTTCACCTACTAAACTATTCAATTTTTATTTATTTATAATAATGATATGCCTTTTTTATCCATTTTGGTAATCGTTTTCAAAGACATATGTATCTTTAACCTGATTTATTTCATTTTAGGTTTTAAAAAAATGTTACTAAGATGAAAATTAATAGTATGGATTTTTTGTTAAACAAGAAAAATGGAAAGTAATTGTATTTCACTTCAAATACGGCCGACATTATTATTAATATCATATTATGGTTTTAGTTAAATCAATACTGTCCTTGAAATGTTAATTTACAATTCTAGCTTTCTGGTTAACGGAGATTGCAGATTAAATGGAAAAGTGTTTTTGTTTTGTAAAATTTTAATTAACTTGTACTTGCAAATACAAATGATTAGACAATTGATTTCCTATATTTTCAGTAAAACGCTTGGTCCAGTGGTAGAGCATCGTACCTAAGATCTGAATCACTTATTTGTACTATTAACTTATTTATACTTCACTCATTCCTTAATCATAAAATAATGACAGATAACTGAGCATCGACTATATTAGATTTAAAGATATGTTTTCTCCCTTTAATCAGTCTTCTATCATATTCATTTCTTAAAAGTCTTATTTCTCTGTTTATATTCACGCATTATTCATTATTATAACACACGAATTTTTTATGCACAGAATTCATAAGGATAACATGCTATAGTTAAGAAATATAAGCCATTTTGTTCTCAACAGTTTAGAAAAAAAATGAATATAAAGATTCGTCAATAGTTTATTTTTGTTATTGTGCATTAGTTTTATTCTCAAATAAATGTAGTTTTGCGAAGATATTGTACACACATATATGTAAATTGTATTCTGTATATTGTAAAATATATTGTTTATAAAAAGGTTATGGTCTCACTACACAGTTCAGTTTTGATCTTTGGTCAATATAAAGTAAGGTCTATGATTATCATGGTTACAAAATAATTCCACATGAAAAAATCAAAGCATTGTTTTCATAGCAGGAATGTATCTCACATAAAATGCACAACAACTGGGAGTTGTATATTGTATTCTGTATAGTGTATTCTATTGTTTATATTAAATTATGGTCTCACTAAATTTTGATCATTGGTATATATAAAATAAGGTATAGGATTCCCATGGTTAAAAAGTAATTCCAAATTTCAAAAAAAATGTTTTCATAACAGGAATGTATCATTAATTAAAAGATAGTTAGTTAGTGGTTAAAAGTGACCTTGACATTGATGACCCAGATAGACTAACTATTATTTATATCATTCATATGTTCTACTAGTCACGTGACGGCATAACTATCTTTTAATTAATGAATGTCCTTCAGTTAAGACCTAAACCATAACTAACTAATCAAATTGAAATAAAAATATAAGAGAGAGAATATACGAGAGAGAAAGAGTCTTCGAGATAGAGAGAGTATAATTCAAATAGAATTACATGGAGCTAATAGACACATGTCCTACTTGGAAGAGTACAGACGTATACACCCCCTACGCCCCATAGGTACACCAGTTTATATAGGGAAGAATCTAGAAAGAAATAGAAGTAGCCCAGATGTAACAGAAGAACCAATCAAAACGCTCCATTGCTAGTCACATGACACTAATGTCATAGCTATAAATAGACATGTTAAAACAAGTCTATACAAGTCATACGTGGCAAGCAATGAAAAGAGCGGGAAAACAATGGAACAATCCAAACAGGGATTGGACCAGTTCATTATCAACCAATCAAAACGCTACACGTCCTATTCAGATGGTATAAAACACCGCGCAGCAAGACATTCTGTCTTTCTGCTGCTGACATCGACTAGGACAAGACATGGAAACGCCAAAGAGACCGCTTGATAAAACAGAAGTAAACCCAATGAAGATGGGAGAACAGCAATTTATATTGCAGGTAAGAGCTTCAATTAATACGTTTCGTTTACACACACAATGGCGAACAGCCAGACAGACCTATTAGCTGACGCTAAGAGTATTCTAATTCTATGTGTTCACTCAACGGATCACTCAAAACACAAAAGTCAACGGCCAGACAGGCCTATTAGCTGTCGCACAGAGTCTTTAACTTTAATACCTACAATACTTATATGGGATAAGTAATAAATTGCTTAAGAATGACATGCTCTTATTGCCGACCACAATCAGGTAAACATATCTTTCAGGAAGACAAAGTACCTGATAATGTGTCAACAGATACCGTAGATAGTATAGTACTACCGGTACACTTAAGACTCAAAAAGAGGGAACCATCATCAATACTCACACAAGTCACACACATTGCTGATCACGTGCAGTCCATCAAGAACACAGACAGACATATACTACAGGAATTGGATGACGTCATAGGCGAATTGAGAGAATTGAAGAAAGATCTAAAATACAAAATTTCAGGTACATGATTTATAATTATTTTAAAACACTAACTAACTTTTGACAAAAAATTCTATTCTAATTTCAGTGTCCACCAGCACCGAAAAAACAAAAGATAGTCCAAATGCCTACTCCTAGACTACCCATACCCATTCGTCCGAAATTAACCACTCAGCCACGCTATTCGTGAAACTATTGTGAAAAGGATTATTATAACGTATTACAAATTTATTAAACTAGCATTTATTCGGTACCTTAAAACGAATATGGTTTGTGTATGTAGAAATTAGTTTAATGATTATATGTTAGATTCTGTGAAATGTCATTTTTATTCACTGAATGAAAATTTAGAAATATAAGTGGGTTGGTCCCGAGTGACGAAAACACAAAATCAACATAACATCCAATACATATTTCTAGTAAAATACCAAAGTCCTCACAAGCTATGAGAACTATGGCATTTTATTAATTAATATATCTACTTGTTTTATAACATGATGGTAACTTGATGTGTCCAATTCAAAACAGACATCTCTTCTTACTCAAAGGCAATGTTCACTTGTTCTATGTTTCAATATAATATATGTGCATAAGCAATGACAAGCTATGATTAATTTATCTACTTGTTTTATAACATGATGGTAACTTGATGTGTCCAATTAATCTTGGACACCATATCACTTGTTATTCTTTGCAGATACATTTGTATGTCAGTAAAATACAAGACGCGTTTCCAATTCAAAACAGACATCTCTTCTTACTCAAGGGCAATGTTCACTTGTTCAATGTACAAATGTATATAATTTTTTATATATGTGCATACGCAATACACGGTACAAAAGAGAAAAGGTTTATGCAGTGTAAGTATGTTACCGTGTTTGTATTGTAAAGTTTTATGTTGAAAACAAGCGTGTTTTAATAACACGTCACTAGATCCACAATTAGGAGAAAGTACGTCTGATGAACAAAGAAATTAGAAGTATCCCGTAATGGTTATCGGAATATTCTTTTCAATAATTGAATGTTATTAAATATACAAACACATGTTTCAGCTCCGTGGACGAGTGGTCTCATTTTCACTTACCATTCACCGCTAAGGTCGTAGTTTTGAGTTCTCCTCGTTCAAAAAACTTGATGTAAGAATGTTTGCCAGATACTTGCAGAAGAACGATGGTTCAACTCAGATTCATTCTGAGTTCTTCCGCCACCAATAATACTGGATATGCCTTATATAACTTGTACTGTGTTGAAAATGGCATTGAACCCCATTCAAATATAAAAAAGCCCGGACATAACTATTTACATTCTTAATGATTTTCATGAAACAACTCTCATTTATACTTGTAAGAAACCACTCAATCCGGTTCCAGCTAACATCATCTATAATAGTTTGTGCAACTGTTTGAATATTTAGGCATTACATCGATTGTGTACCTCCACACATTGATGATAATACTGTATATAATAAGTTGTTATGACCATTCAGTTTTACCTGTTGTTTAACAGTATTGCGATTTTAGCGACGATATATATATTTGTATTTTATATATAATGATAATCACTACTACTTCTAACAAATATGTCCATTCATGTCAACTTTCATGGTATCGTTCGCTTTAATCTTTAGCCTTACGTAAGCACATTGTACCAAGAGTCGTATCACTGCGATCAACGCTTCCCCAATGTGGTATAGATACATTGGTTGGTGTATTAGCTAGACTGTAGGTATGTTCCTACAATGATTATTAATATCAAAATACTTACAACCGAAACATCTTAGGATATGTCATACCATTAATTCTTCACCTAAGAATTACCTCCCGTACATGACAGTAGCAAGATTCTTACGCCAAAGACATTAGAGCTGTGTAAAGCGGTTGGGCAATTTTTTTTTGTTAAAAATGCATAAAATGTCAAATTTCTTTGTGCATTTGGGAACATTGGACCATTTTCATGATTTCTGCAGAGGATATGTTATACCATTAGCGTTATATTCTCGGCGCTGTCTCAAAATAACTTTTCAAATTTAGGGACATTTTAAAGTCGAAATTCCACTGCTTGTGAGCATAACGTTTATTTCAATCTCTACAAAATGTCTAATTTTTACTAAAATGAAAATATTAGCATACAACATGATAAAATAGCTACATTTACTTACTTTTCTACACGGTTATATGAGTGATATTCAAGACAAAGTAACTCTTGCTTAACCCAGCAACGTAACAACAAGTCACCACTAACAAACTGAATCCGAATAATAATCCTGGATTAATAATTATTACATACCTTGAGCTGGGAGCGTGTGATTCCAACATGCACCACTGGCCAAAAAAAGCTCCGAAAATGCGAACATACTCCAGTATATATCTGAACAAAGAATCAATCAAGCGTTATGTAATGCTCCTGATTAAAATGATCCACCTCGAATATAGTATTGACCCCTGTCATCATAGTTCACAGTATTTTATGACTAAGACCTCGAGCTCAAGAATGAATCTGTGTAATTCTGTAACATCACTTACTTGTCACCACTTAGGTCGTTGGTTCGAGTTAATCTCGGTCAACAATTTAATGATAACAAGTTAACCAGTCACTTGTAGAAGACGATGGTTATATACACAATCTTTCTGGGGTCCACCTACACACACACAGAAGTGAATGACATGCATAGTTGAATATACCGCTAAACCGTAGTATTTAGAATTATCAGAAAGAATGCGCTTTACTTAGTTCCACATATAGGGGAGGTATTTTTTACTTTTTTATGTCCAAATGGTTTAAGACTTGTTTCTAAGGGCAAATTTTATGTTGAGATCGAAAAACTTTTTCTACTAACCGCTGTTTGGGCGTTTGGTCACAAGTCCAAGATGTCCGCCAAAATGGCCACAAAATATTGAGATTCATATTGTAATATATAAATTGAAAGAAAACACTGCAAACATTTAGATTTATTTTGTTGTTTTATGTTGTATGACACGTTTTAGAGTAAAAAATAATAAAATTATTGTTGATTCAAGTAAAACAATCTGAATGAGGCACAAAATGGCCGCCCAAATATGAAAAAAGACACTTTTTCCATAAATATACTCATTTTGTTGAATAATTTGGCCTTATTTTTTTTAATCAATGCTTGTTTCTACATGAAAACTATATGCTGAGTCCGAAAACTAATTTCTTATTAACTGTTATTTTGGTATTTGGTCACAATCCAAGATGGCCGCCAAAATGGCCGCCAAATATTGAAATTCGTGTTATAATATATAGTCTGATAGAAAACACTGCAAAGTGTTAACATTTACATTTACTTTGTTGTAGTAAGTTGTATAACATAATTTAGGAGAGATATGGTTGATTCGTGTAAATAAAGTCTAAAAAGAGGACAAAATGGCCTCCAAAATATGGCAAAAATATCACTTTTTCTGCAAATATACGCATTTGGTGAATGGTTTGGTCGTATTTTTTAATTATAAATGGTTCTGAATATTGAACATGTTTAAGGATTATTCTTTGATATTTCTACTTATTTCAAACTGGAATAGTTGAATCTTCTTCATGTTAAGAACAAAGCAATGCAATAAACAAGTTTATATGAAAATTCCATTTTTTAGATCAAATTTGAAAAAAAATAGAACTGAATTTGTTAAACTTAAGCTGTAGTTAACTATATTCTATATATAAACATATACTTTAGAATAGATTATTGAATATTTGGTTATATTACTAGAATGCTGATTTGTGTTTAAAAGATCACCAAAGCTAGATGGATGTGCTTTTTTTCGGTAATATGCATCAATAGATAATTAATATTGAGACCATTTTCATGATTAATTAGTTCGTTCGAATAATTATTATTTAGGTTATAAATTCCAGGAGTATATTGTTTTTATTTGTGATATCAATTGTAACAAAGCAGTATATATCACCTAAGAACACTGACCTCATTCAAGGCCGACTGATGTTGTTGATGACCTACCAGTCTCCGACTACAGAAGTGCTAAAGAATAGAGAAGCACCTATCCTTAAGAACTCAAAGTGTGTGTGTGTTTTTTTTTTCAGGTATTTTTTAAAGGTTCCATCGATTAAAATGATTCCGTCTAAGTACAGATACTTGTGACTTCTGTTAGTGAAAATGCAGTATTTGCCATACTATGGGGCATGATAAACAAGGAGAGCAAGGTTTGCCTGGTAGGAATAAGTTATGAACTTAGTTTAAAGTTCAGTAGATTAACCTTATACAGTAATAGTATTAGAAAAACAAAACTAGCAACAGCAACAGAGGCAAGAAAGCAATACATATTGAATTGAATCAGATAACTGGGTTTCTTAAATATTCAACATGGAATTATAACAATGAAAATACTGAGTCACTATCAGGCAGCAATGTTGCATATAATTGTCAGAGGTATATTATATCAACGCTTCCCAAGCATCTAACAGCCTATTGGTAAAGATGTAACATTTCGCAAATTTTAAATGTCTTCTTTGACAAAACAGAGGGAAAATATACCAACTTCATATTGAAAATTAATGAAACAAAAGAACCCAAAGATTTCTCAAGTTAATATAACATATTTAAAGAGAAGAAATACTTACCTATTCTGAATCATCAATTTATCCTCCATAAATGTGGACTGAGCTGGTAGAACAGTCAGCAAATATATTAATGGATATTGTTGATTTACCACAACGAGTAGATGTCACAGAAGAAGCAAGAAACAGTCCTAGTAAGTAAAGGACATAAAATTCAGAGATGAGTGTGTAACGATAATACGCTGCTGGCTGTGGCCAAAACAACTATGCAGATTCAAGCAGCTGAAATTCATTCATGGCGATTCATATGGCCAAATTCATTTAATATCAAACTTGCGCATTATATATGTAACATAGGTACTTCTTTCAGGTTCCTCGAATGGATTCCTTATAAAAACAACTATAATAAAGAGAGAGAATATTAGTAAAACAGTGAAGCTATATAAAACTTTATAACGATGAAAATATTAATTGTATCTTTTGGTAAGTAAGCAGCCGGCAATGTCAGAGGTGTCTTACAGGCGTATAGAGAAGTGGACAGCATGATGTGAAGATTTTACAATTAGGCTATTTCTTTAATGCCGATAGGTTTGAAACGTCAATAGCTTGCAGGAAAATGAAAATAACACATTGGCTCTGATGCGATGCAGGATAATAAAAAAATAATGGAAAAAAACACCTCTCTCTCTCTCTCTCTCTCCCTCTCTCTCTCTCTCTCTCTCTCCGATTCAGAATACCAAAATGGCAACAAGCACTTAAGTCTCTATCATTTAATATCATATTCCTCAGAATTGTCTCCCATGGTGAAAGGCATCGGCCGTATGCAATTCTGCTGTAAAACATGCCACATTATATAGCTGATATAGCTGTAGAGTACAACTGATACACTCTCATTGAAAAAGAATGAAAAAGACTTTAACAATGTAGACATGAAGAAATAAACAGAATATCAATGTGTCATCTTATGAAGGCAAGTGAAGACCAATTGCCAGGGTCAGCCATTGATATGCTTTTCAATGATACTGTTGAAGCTGGAACTGATGATAATTTGCATGTTCAAAAGTCTTTTGACTCAGATATTGTGTATGATAGAATAGTAAGAATAGTAAGAAAATGACTTTAAACTAATAGGATTAATGCGCTCTAAAAACATGTGACACTTTATTTCATGAAGTTTTGCACTAAGCAGTAAAAATGATTTAAATATAGGTACATGCTGTGATTGGTGATACATGACAACATTCATTTCATGCTTCTCAGAAACCTATGATTTTGAAAACACTCAAATTAATGTAGGAAATTCAAGAGATATTAAACGTTAAACATTAAACGTTAAACATCATACTAGCTATAAGCCTAAAATAACTACACTACTACTGATGGTGCAACAAAGTGATTATGACGCAAAATGTTATGACTATCAATATCATGCTGAACTAAAATAACATTTTGTGTCTTAATGATTACGGTGCAACTATTCCTGATTTGTGGCAGAACAAATTTAGTGATGCCAAAATGAAAGCAGCAGTAGAAAAAGAACAACACACTCAACCTAACTTTAATATTTGAAGCGTTTTGACATATCATATGGCAAAACTGATGATTTTCAATACATGGTGGCCATATTGGCAGTCATGTAAGATATTTGACAAAATTCAGAAAAAAAAACAGTTTTAGTAAGAATGATTTTTTGAGCATTGCATACAATTTATCGCTAGAAACATGACTCAACAGTTGTATTTCGTTCCTAGTTTATCTAAAATATGGAATTTTAATATAAACGTGCTTATTGCATTGCTTTGTTATAGTGAAAGAAACATAACGTGTAGAAGATACATATATTCCTGTTTGTATTAAGTAGAAGTAGAAAAAGTATAATCCTTAAACATGTTCATTATTTTCAGAACCATTTATGAATAATAATAAGGCCAAAACATTCAACCAAATGAGTATATTTGCAGAAAAAACAGTAACTGTTATATTTCTTTTTTTTGACGGCCATTGTTTCCCTTTTTTAGACTTGCTGTACATAAATCAACCATCTTCTTACTTATTTTACCATAAAACATGTCATACAACTTACAACAACACAATAAACAAGTTGGCGGCCATATTGGCAACCATCTTGAATTAGTGACCAAACGCCCCAACAGCATTTAGTAGGAAATATATTTTCATACTCACCATACATTTTACCTCTAGAATCAGACATTTCTTAATAAATATACGGCCAAACATTCAACAAATGCATATCTTTACAGAAAAAGTTTCATTTTTTCATGTTTTGGCTGCCATTTTGTCCATTACTTAGACTTTATGAACATGAATCATCCATATTTTTATTCTGTTTTGCCCTAAAGCATGTTATACAACTAACAATAACACAATAAATATATTGTTTATACTTTGCAGTGTATTTTAATAGTTTATATTATAACATAAATTTCAATATTTGGGGGCCATTTTGACGGCGATCTTGCATTTGGTATCAAACGTCCTAATTAATGATATACCTGTCTGTATGTCAGTGGTTAGTAAGAAATAGATTGTCGAACTCAGCGTAAAATTTACCTCTAGAAACTAGTCTTAAACCTTTTGGACATAAAAAGAAAAATACCCCCCCCCACCCCACTCCCCCATCTCTTGGACTATTAAGACTCCACAAAGTCACTCTGGGGTATTAAATGTACTAACTGACAAATTGGGTATTTAAAATTTACATATAACCACACACGTCAGCGGTTAAGGGTCCAATAAAACACTCAACCCGCCGACCTCTCAACAACAGACTGCGTCTTGGTGCTGTTGCTATGAAACATGAAACTGACAATCAACAATAAACCTATTTGTCACGACATCGATTGTTTATTGTTACTTGACGCCCACGTATTTCTTTTTGATCTTCCACATGATTGAATTCCTTAATCCGATTTTAAGGATATAATTTGTAATTCAAAAGAATAATCATAAAAAATAAATCTGTAGTGTAATAGGAAGTAGAAGTGACCTTCTGACCGTCTGAATACATGTATGACTAATTGATTGTCTGATAATCAACAGTTAACCTATATATCTATCTTCTACACGTTCGCCCGTCTGTTTGTATGTGCATTTGTCTGTCTGCCTGCCTGCCTGCCTGCCTGCCTGCCTGCCTGCCTGCCTGCCTGCCAGTCTGCCTGCCTGCCTGCCTGCCTGCCTGCCTGCCTGCCTGCCTGCCTGCCTGCCTGTCTGTCTGTCTGTCTGTCTGTCTGTCTGTCTGTCTGTCTGTCTGTCTGTCTGTCTGTCTGTCTGTCTGTCTGTCTGTCTGTCTGTCTGTCTGTCTGTCTGTCTGTCTGTCTGTCTGTCTGTCTGTCTGTCTGTCTGTCTGTCTGTAATGAGAATGGTATAATGTGTTATCTTAAGCACGATTAAGGAAGTTTAATATAAGTTTTCACGAACACAAGATACCAGATTACAGATATTGCTAAGATTGTTAAGTGGTTTAAAGATGTACAAATGTTAAACCCTTGAACATTTCTCACCAATCCGTGTAGTGCACTCCAAAGTGATAAATTAAATCATGACTATAATAAGGAAGTCCGACAACGGTATGTGTAATAAATATGTTGGCCCCACTGGTGCAACAAGGTACCAAGTGTTTTCTTATGTCATATACACTAGATAACGTATTGCTCTAACGGGACAATTTATACTTAATAAAGACGTTCGGTAAATTGCTGTAGTTACTTCTTTTACACGTTTTTATGGATGTAAACGACATTTGAAATGTAGTATATAGCAATTACTTTATGACGATAGAATTTCACAGAGCGATAGAATGTATGCAGATCCAAAATTCAGCATGTAACTGACTTTCTCATTTGATTTTATTAATCAAGCTGAACTCAGCGATGTGAGGTTAAGGCTCATTCTGGGTTAAAGGTTTAATTATTTTGGCCGATAAATATTTGCTTGATGTTCTCCTTCGATCTTCGATCTAAGAACTCACAACCACAACGTTGAGAAATGCCATAACAAACACTTGAGTCTGTCCATGTAATCAATTAAGCGTTTCGGCGTATGTTCTGTGAGTCACAAATACACATATGTTTGTTGTTAAGATAGGATAAAACGATTCAAACACAAGTACTTTTCAATGGGATATACGTCATTTCAACAAATTTCAGGTCATATATCGAGTTGTACAGGTGGAGGAACACCTGATTCTGTGTAGAACCGCCCTCCTTCCTCAAGTAACTGGTAAACATTATTTTGGAGCGAGCAGACTCGAACTTATGATCTTAGTGGTGAGAGGTAGGTGATCTTGAGACAGCGCCTTAGACCACTCGGCCATTGTTGACCCCTCACATAAGTACATAACACATAGTGACACGGTAATATGTATTTTTCTAAGCCATTATTTAAGGTAACGCGCGGGTTTGCACATGGAATTTCGATTGTCGTCGGATTTTCATGATACTTTTGTTTATTGTTTGAACATCTTGTCTTTCATATGATGTTGTTTTTTTTTGGCCGAAAATATGTCGATTTTGACGGTAGTGCCGCCCCCAGGCGACAACCCATATATTCGCCGTTTTCTACGTTTCGGCGGGAAGATATTGCTACTCCGGCACCCAAACCTAGGACATATAGCACAGATCGAGGTAATTATCGTTTGCTTTGACAATTAGTTTGTAAAACCATATAACATATGATTAATGGTTGCATCGTTTTAGTTCTTGGAATCCAATAAATTAATTATTAAGTATCAGAGTGAATTCCGCCGCCAAAGAGTCAAAATTTGATTTGAATCGTTCATTATGGAGGTTTTCATAAACTAGAACATTTAGTCACTGTACATTTTGTCTTCGACATAGCCTACAATACCACTTTGAAGATGAAAGGTTTTTTAAAATATGAACCTTCAAGGACGTATAGCTACTTTTATTTTAAAAGTTTTAGATTGTAGACAGTATCAAGTCTGAATGGGTACGATCCTCTCCGATGTTCACAAACAGGTAAGGGGCGTTCCAAAAGACAGTATTATGTAACTATGTAATTATATTTTGTAATAATTAATATTGTTAAGAGCATTAACCCAGATATGGATTGCTCTTTATATGTTGACGAATTTGTTATTTGCTACAATTCAAAAACTATATTTCAAGGCAACTACAACAGTGCCTTATTAAATTCAGACATGGTCTGATGTCCAAGGGGTACATACTAGGTATTTTTGTCAACCTCATAAACATCACGATGACCCCCATTTCACTTTAGATGGAACATCAATACATTTTGTTTTGGAAAGTTTAGATCTTATTTCTGACCATAAACTTACTTTTATATGTCATCTTCAATATCTTTAGACAACGTGTAATAAAGCATTTAATGTATAGTTGTTGTCTATACTAATTGAGGCGCATGTCGTGAAGTTTAACTTTAAAAACTACATATCTCTGATCAGATCAAAATTAAACTACGGCTCTATTGTATATGGATCAGCTCGCAAGACTTGATAATCGGTGCTTGATCTCATACACAACCAATTAATATAAGGTTATTATACAGTTCACCACAACATTGACTAGCACAATGAAATCCATATTGTACAGTGAACTGTATAATGACCATTTTATTATTCTTTTCATATGAAACACAATATCATATTAAATTTTATGAAACAATTTACTTAAACAAAAGGTATTTTTTTAAAATAACAATACGATGTTTATCACATTTATTGATAATACTAAAGTTTGCTCTTTTAAAAGATAGATATATTAATATAAATATATAAATCCCTTATCACAGCTATTTTCTTTCTTTTTTAAATTATAGATTTTTTAAGTATCTATTTATATCATTTTGAATAATGTATACTTCAATTTATCAATATATACATGTTGTTTGTTGCTTCAAACGATTCAATATCCATTAGGAGTGCCCAATTGATTTCTCTTATATGCTATATCTAAGATATGCGGAGTATTTATTTCGTTAGAGTTACCGTTCCTTAACGTCCAATACGGAATTATTATCGATTTTCGGAACGCTTCCGGTTTGAAGCGTACACTTACGATTTCTTATGTACAGTCACGTGGTACAAATGCTCGAAGCTCATTGGAATAGCTAGTTAAGGTGGATAATAATCTCGAATATTTCTAATTTTAAACTACCTTATACAAATGTTAAATCAAATATCAATGAATATATTTTAGTTCATGGCATTCCTCATGGGATCTGGTCATCATAGTTTGGCGAATGGCACCCTAGCAATAGGAGTATAGTCGAGAAGAAGTTATTTTAGCGCGCTGCAGAATTGGGCATACACGCTGTACCCATTTATATATTTTAAAACGTAAACCTACTCCAGAGTGTATTCTCTGTTTTTCTCAAATGCGATAAAAGATAGTATAAAATTGTTTTTTAACATAATTTATATTACATATTATATTGTCAGCTACAACCATTTAGACGAGCTCTCTGATTGACTGAAAAAAGTATAGGGATGTTCAGGGCATACATTTTTATAGTAAGCTTAATTCTGGTTGGATGAAAATGTTAAACTGGCAGATGATAATATATATAAGTTTAGTATGTTTGTGTCAATACAAATTAGAATTATGTTTCTGTGACTAAATAAATTCATTTTATCAAGGAAACTGCATGGAAAGTAAAATTGGTGAAATAAACTTTTTTTCATGCTGAAAGTGGGGGGTACCCAACTTCAGGGGGCAAAAAGTGGTAAAAAGTGGTACTTTTGACCCATTTTGGGGACATTTTAATTTCAGTCTAGGACAGTACTTTAATATGATATAGGACTTTTTGGTCCGCGAATGATAGAAATAGTGAAAATTAGGTCAAACATTATAATGTAAGTCTATGGAAAACGCAATGGTGGTAGCTGACCATATATTTGGACTGGTTAAGTATTACTATTATCTATTTTGTTTATTGCTACTATAACATTTCGTCAATTATTACTTTGTATAATTGATATATTTGTATTTATTCAATATATTATTTTGATCATCACAATCATTAATCTTTGCGCGTACAAAATATATGTGTTGACGTGCCGTAAAACTTCATTCATTCATTCATTCTTTCATTCATTCAAACATACTGAATGCTCAATGATATGTATTTATTGCTCCTAGGCGTTAAATATATCCATATTGTGAAGTACACCCACAGTTTGATAATCACTGCTCCGGTGCATTGACAATTCGAAATGCTTTATGTACAGTACAGGGGCCGTATTCATAAAGCTTCTTAGATTTTCGCTAAAAAAATATCTTTACTCAGTAATATTTTCTTAGCTAAGATGAAAACAAATGTTTAACTTAAGTGGTATTCATAAAACCACTAAGACAAATCTTAGTGAAGAAAACGTTTAAGAAAATAATAATTCTTAGATCAAATATTTCATCTTAAAAAAATCTTAACTCGGTAACTAAGGAAGTCTCGGATTGCCAAATCTTAAAATAGTATCGGAAGTGATAGTTTGGAAAACACCTTTCTATACTATAATCTACTTTAAATGAGTATTGAAATGTCAATGTGGTATGTGAGCGTGTGTGTAGTGTGTTTGTGTGTATATATACTTATGTGTGTGTAGGGTATCTAGCTGTGTTTGTGTGTATGTGTATATAAACTATGTACATGTTAGTCACTCAACGCGTTTTGTGTTTATGTGTTTAGATATATATGTTACTACAACAGTGTACTTTGATGAGAAACTGTGTATAGTCTTCTTCCTCTTCTTTTTCTTTTGTCTACTTCTTATTCTTCTCCTTCTTCTTATTCGTATTATACTACAACTGGAAATGTAAAATCAAATACAGGGGCACGCGATATTTGTGAACTTTATTTAGAAAAACAATGAATAGATATATATAAATAATTAGTGTATCTAAATGTATTCAAAAGTTTTTGCAGTGAATTACTTTAAAAATGTCCGTATTAAAATAGTGTTATGATTATAAATGATATTGCTGCTGTTTTCTACCATAATATAAACCGCTGCGGTGGCCTAGTGGTGTAGCTCGTCATATGTTCGGCATGGTACTCAAGTGTGCCAGCTCTGAACAGTGTTAAAACGGCAATAAACACCAGAAAATACAATACATTCAGCAAAATATCATTATTTTCTTACCATTTGATTATAGCGCAATTGTTATGCTATCGAGAGCTAACAGTCGATCAGAGGGTCGTGTGTTTGATCCTCCACCACGGTTATGTGTGAGACGGACATTATATCCGAATATGCTTAGTAGTGGTTCTACCCAGGAATACATATAGCGTGATTTGCCTAAGTTATGATAACTTGTTTCACAATCAAAGTGAAATAAATGCATTTTAGAATGATCAGTTAACCTATTTTTGCAACTAACTGATATTTTTTCCTTATGATAAAACAGTGAAAAGTGGATTAATTGATTGATTGAATATTTAGAGTCAATTTTATGTCATCAAGGGCTAACAGACGATCAGTTAACTTTACCACTAATTCCTGGGATCCTGACAGGTTAACCAGTACTCGAGCACACCCCATCTTCGCAAGTAATGTAAAATGGAATTATATAATTACATTGAATTAAACTGAAAAGAAGATCATTGAAACTATGATTACATAAGTCAAGTAAGGAAGTCGAGTGTCGAGTAAAAGAATAGAGTGTTTAGTAAGAAAGTCGAGTGTCAAGAAAGAAAATATTTAGGGTCGAGTAAAAAAATGAGTGTCGAGTAAAAAAAACATTTCGAGTAAGAAAGTCGAGTGTCGAGTAATAAAGTTGAGTGTCGAGCAAGAAAATCGAAATACTTTAACACATGAAAAACATTTTGATCTAATGCTTTTTTAAGTCAATGTGATCACAAGATATTGTAAAAATAAACTATTCAAGAAAAGTCAAATATTTAAATAAACAAGTTAAATGTTTTTTTATAAAAAAATAAAGTAGTTTTACTACTATTTTATTATAAATAAAACACTTGGCAGTATATTTTTAAAAATATTTTATAAAAAGAGACACTGATCAGCAATTAATGTTGTATCCATGATGGGGTGTCAAAACAAAAGCTAGTGAGACAGAGACATTAATGTATCTGTTGAAATGGCCAGAGTTTGTTTACAAAACAAATTCTCTGCTGCTGGTATAACCTAAAATAAAGTGATAACTCAGTTTCTCATCTATATGGCATCAATTTAAAAACAAAATAAATATTGTTATATTTGAGGTAGTTTTTAAGTTGAAAACCATCAATGTTTTCTTCTTTATTTTGAACCGACATAACTGTTGAATGACAGAGAAAATTATAGACTTCTCCTAGAATATAGTAAGGTATGTGCAACAAATATTTTTAAATATGTTCAGTTGGAATTGAAATAGAAGTTCTAACTGTTGAGTTAAGAAATTGAGTGCCGAGTTGAAAATTAAATGTCTGAGTGTCATGTAAGGAAACAGAGTGATTAAGAAAGTCGAGTGTCGAGTAAGAATATAGAAATCTATCATTAGAATATTGTGTGATAGAATAAACTCACACTTTTGGTCAAACTTACATGCAGAGACAAGACTGCCAAGTCCCCTGCAATTTTGACCAAGAGGGTGAGATTTGTCTATTCCGCATGGATAAACTGATGATGGATTTTATCTCCTATTCATCTCATACAAATGATAGACCCTCGATAATGACCGTCATCACAAAAATGTCCTATTTTTAATGGGGTGTTGAACAACCAAAACCATTTTCTTACTCGACACTCGATTTTCTTACTCAATACTCGATTTTCTTACTCGACACTCGACATTCTTACTAGACACTCGTTTTTCTTACTCGAATTTCTTATTCGACCCTCTGCCAATTGTGACACACCACCCAGCCATAATCTCTGTGATGACTGACTGATGTACGGCATTGCGTCTTATTGTCATTTTCCTCACACCGCTGATTTAAATTGGAAAATCATCAGTTGACCTTCTAGGATCTAAATATAAAGTGGTCGCCAGTGAGCCCTCGATGGCGTGAACATGCTGCTAAATATTCAAACAACAAACGAAAGAACAAACAAACAAACGAACGAACAAAAATAGGCGGGCGGGCGGACGGACGAACGGACAGACAGAGAGACAGACAGACAAATCGCTTTAACTGTCAGGTTTACATAAAGGATAAATAGGTCAACTAAAAATAAAGAAAAAAGGTTAATCAATACAAAATGTATATCGTTAGTAGCAGTTGATAATGTCTAATGACACATGTATGCTGAAATCGTGCTCAAATACAAACTTTTGGTGCAAGTATCATTTCTTTAAACCAAGTTACAGATTTTAAGAAATTTCTTAAATAATTAATACACCTCAGAGCTATCTTACAGTTGAGAGGAAAAACGTTCTATACTTAGATGATTTTTTCGCTAAAATGCTTTCTGAATAACACTTAAGAAATAGTTTTAATCTTAGATGAAAATTTGGATTTAAGATGAAAAGTTAAGACAATTTTGAATATCTTAGATGAAAATAAATCTTAGAAGCTTTATGAATACGGCCCCTGATATACACTCAAACGTACAGTTGAACATACAAGGTTGTCTTGATATGTTTTGTTATATATCGAATGTGTGACACATAGAAAAGGCATTTTGTGCGCGCACCATGTTTTTATACACAATTGTGGATAATAAAGTGGAAAACAATAACGTGGCATGTGTGTATATTTATGGAGTTTACGGAAGCTTGTCGACCTTAACTCTCACTTGTAACAATAGCTTTTTTAAATTGTGGTTTGCAACGTAGCAAAGAAATGTCATCTAAGCGCTGATGTATGAATCATATGTGAACAATGGGTTTACAATGACGGAACTGTATCAACACGGGGTTAATACTGCCTGAAGACATTAAATGGTTATGACTTGCATATTCACCATGGAGATACGCGTAAGTCATATTGAATTACTTTGCTTTTTTTCTTTTTTATTATTTAATGTATATGTAGCAGTACCACAGCAGCAAATCATAACTATGGGTGTAAATTAATTGTTTTTATATACCTGGATAAGGCGTCACCGCAAATGTTTGATGAAAATACACGGTTGTAAATCGTTGCCTTGGAGTTTGAAACAGAAACCCGCCATGCAAATAAGACTTTGCTCCAATGGGTTTTCGTGTTTTATCCGCGACTTAATCAGCATTAAAAGGTAAACGATTTGATTTTCCAAATACTATTTCCACAATATGACAAAATAAGCAAAATCGTAAAATTCTATCAAGATCCATATATCTTCCTTTCACGATAACTAAATTATGACAAGAGTATCTCAAATTTGACAATGTCTTTCTCGATTTGTATGGTAAATCAAAACTTAGATATGACACAATATTAACCAATGACTTGAAAGGTTTGTAATGTTACTCTTTCGATGTACTATGGATATCTTTTTGCCTTTTTTGATAATAACAATCACTGATGCATTGTTTTAAGGAACATTGTATCTTCGCCAACATCATTGGATATGCACAAATATCAAAAACCATACTTACAAAGCATAGTTTTAATAGACCCTGTCAATGTTTTTCTACCAATTTCATCTAATCAATCTTTTTAACATAACACAACTTTGTTTTAGACATCTGTGGTCCTACATGCGGATTTACTTACAATATTTTATACAATTTGTCATATAAGAAGTAAAAAGGGGAATTCTTCCAAATTCTCCCAGAGCAAAGCAATTTGCAGTGTTTCGCGATAAATGACAGTATTGCATGCAGAACGTTATTTCTACATGTTCTATTTTACAACATAATTTAAACCTTCAAATTTTTAACCAATAACATATAATGAGTTTGACAAACAAATATTTTGAAAATATCATTTGATCTAGATGCCCAAATTGTCTTTGGAATCTTAAAATACAGGCTGGCGCTTTTATTTCTTGTTTTCACTACGCCTCGTGATTTTTCCACCATTTTAAGTTGAATAATAAACATATATATTTTTTATAGAAAGGAACAACTACAACAGGTTTATTATTGAAATACCATTTTTCACTCGATTTGTTTAACTATAATCCCGTTTCTAAATACCATATTTTTTGTTTTGCTTCAATTTATATGCATATCCACAAAGTTACAGAATGTTTTAATATACTTGATTTGACGTTGTAAACGCACAATTGATACAACGAAACATGAAGCATCATCAGGAAACAAGAGTGCCAGTTATTCCCCTTTATAACCTGATACAAAAATGTCTTGATCACATTTGTCCTGAGAAAAGTATTAAAATCGTTAGTAAACATTGAACAAATAATTGGACTTCTCATACAGCCTTATCTGGTACTAATATTACAATTGAAAATCTGTGTAATTTTATCATTTCCTTTGACAAAAGGTTATAACTTGCTATACAGAAATTTTATGATTTTTAAAAACTGTTCATTTTGATCATTATGTGTAAATGCATCCCATTACTTTTGATGTTGCATACTATCCAATGTTTTAACGAAATAAAAAAAAATGGAATGAAATCTGCCATTTTTTTGTACAATTATTTTTGGATTAATGTCATGAGAGTAAACATTATGTCAGTTGTTGAATATCCCTTCCAGAAACCTGCCTGTGACTCATCTATTAAACATTAATTTGGTAAATTTATATATAAACATTTAAACGATAAAATCAAGAAATTAAAAGGCGTCTAGTAATAAGATATTTATATCTCGTACAATATAGATACAATGTAGATTTTAGGACAATCTGATTACTTTTGTAATACTCTCTTAAGACGATATTATCAATCCAGGTGTCTTGCTTGAGTTGAAATTCCGTCTAACCGCAGTATCTACTTTGTTTTACGGTCATGAGTCTCCAACCTCTCAATGTGTGGGGAAGTAGTCAGTGACTTTCATAGATTACGTTTGTACAGTTCTGGTTAGCAGTCTGGCGAACCGCCGTTAAATAATTGAAAACGATGTATTGTTTAAAACTATTAAAATGACATACAAAAGCGGTGAGGTAGTGCAATGGATTGAGTGTTAGCCACTCTCGCCAGAGGTTGTAGATTCGATCCCCAGCTCGACCCGATGCCTCTCATAAAACAACTCTCAGTACTGGCTCCACCCAAGAAGCGGACGCGAGAGCGATTCATATAAAATCTGAGGTTTCATCGCACTCGAGCTAAAATAATTTAGTATAGACTTAACAAAAAGTGCATGGGGTTGGAAGTATACACTATTGGAAAACATATATACATACATTTTACATAGTTTTTTTTAGATTGAGATCGGGGATCTACACTGGGTTAGCTCCCATCTAATATAATATGTTTTACTTTGATATCAATCACTATCCAGTTAATTGGGGGTGGCTGTTGCTACATTTAGTTAAAACCTGACCTATTGCACTATATACTGTTTAAACTATAATACTTGTATTGGCGTTATTCATGTTTATAATAAATAGAATGAAGTATTTAATTGTATTTTTTAAAAAAACAAATCCAGTTGTTCTCGGAAACATAGTTTTATTGTTTACGCTTAATGACCTGTACGTATGTTGGCATACTTGTACTATTGATGTCTGGGGACCTCACATAAAAATATTGCCACGCTTGCCTCGGCAATATGTCATACATCCGGCAATTATTAATGAGATAATGTTGTGTTAACGTGTATGTATCCACCAGTCAAACATATAAAATAATTCATAGTATGCATTTGTCACCAGATCGAAGGTCGGAAGATCATCAGGCGGAAGTTTTATTTATCCGCAATATGTAGTACGTACACAGTAAATATGTTTAATTAAGCATGCAGTCACTGCGCTGGCGCTTTGGCATTTAAATGTATTTCATGTTTGTTTTTTTTCTTCATTAAACTGTATTCAATTTATATACATAATTTACAGATGATTTAGAAATGCAAACGATACATTTTATAACAATTAATAATAGTTACTAATGTGTTTTTTTAATAGCTTCTTTATCAGGTATAACATCAGTACATACTTACATACATTCTAACTTAAACACACAGTGTTATGTATTCTGTCGGTCGTTTACTTTGATTTTCTTTTACATTCAATAATTCAAATGACATTAATGTGCGTGTGTGTATATATATAAAGAGAGATATTAGAATTCTATAAGAATATCACTGGGATCGTATTAACGCTGCCAACAAATTCATGTATTTTTTGTACTTGTGCCTCGACAATATTTAACGTATAAAACAAATACACTTATGCTGTATTTTGAAAAGATATATTCACGCAGTTTGCAAACTCTCAATATTCAATAGCGTGTATAGAAACATATTTAAATACATTGAATTATAGAAATCTCCAAAGTCGTACGTACATACAATATTACAGGGCTTCCTTAATTCGTTTAAATTTAATATACATGTATGAAATAACGTAAATATATGTACATGTAGATGGATATAAACAGTGTAAAACAATGGAAACTTCGTGTGTTTGTATTTGTGGATTTTGAGAAATTCACTAAAATAGTATATATACGGATATATACAGTGTAAAACCGCTGGAATCTCTCGTATGTATCTATGAAGTGCAAGTTTGTTTAAATAAGTGTGGCAAAATTGCTAATATAAATGTGTTATGATATATTAGGTGTAAAACTATAACACTAGGTCTTGTTTTGCATGTATGAAGTATTGTATTATTTTAGTATAACATTAATGTGATTTCATTCTTTATATACATGTACACACGCGTAGATATTTAAGTGTAAAACAATAACAACAAACGGGGTCTTGTCTTATATGCATATTTATGAAGTAAAGTGTGTCGACCCTGACTCTAACAAATATGTATGTTAAAGTGTGTAAATGTAACTAGGATATGTCAGCTACGCGGTGGTGATTTATACCTGAACTGAATGTTCAAGCAAATGTTTTCTTTTGCGGAACTGTATCAACACGGCGTTGAAACTTTCTGATTTCACCACGAATACACACGTAAGTGGTATTGAATTGTTTTGTTTTCTTTTTCTGTTTTATATGTAGTAGTACCACAGCCTTGGTCTAGTGATATAGGTAATTGCAGAACACGGTATTGGTGCTACCCAGGAAACGAGGTTGATATATGATTCATATATGGGTTGATCTTACTTAGCATTGTGTTTTATTTTTGCGATTTGAAAAAACAACCTACTCAGGCGTTGTATATAAAACTATGATTATTAGATCGATATTTGTAACGCTTTCTTAAATTTACACTCGTATAAAAGGAACAGGGTCGAATGATATAAAGCGGTATTCGTTTTACTGTCCGTCCATGTGTCTGCACAAAAAAGCAAGATATACCAAACCTATAACGAAAAAAATTAATAATAATGAACTATTCTAATCATTCGTAAAACAAGTAGATCAATATCTTTTATTTAAGTTGGATAATCAAACAGACGGACATACATACTGGCAGACGAACTGGCGGAAGGACGGACGAGCGGACGAACAGAATGCACAGATAGTGACAGACAAACATACAAAAGATAGACCGACCAATGACGTGTGCTCATGCATATATAGCTAACATTTAATAATACTGCATGTATAAACCTCTCTATTGTTTATATACATGCGTGGATATCTAACACCAGACAGGGTAGTGTCCGGTATGCATATTTATGGAGTTAACGGAAGCGTGCTGACTTTAACTGTAAAAACAAATGTGTTGTAAAATAACGTTGATTCAATCACAACCCCGGTGTAAAACAACGTTGATACAATCACAACCCCGATGTAAAATAACGTTGATAAAATCACTACTCATGTGTAAAATAACGTTGATAAAATCACAACCCCGGTGTAAAATAACGTTGATAAAATCACAACTCCGGTGTAAAATAACGTTGATAAAATCACAACCCCGGTGTAAAATAACGTTGATAAAATCACAACCCCGGTGTAAAATAGCGTTGATAAAATCACAACTCCGGTGTAAAATAACGTTGATAAAATCACAACCCCGGTGTAAAATAGCGTTGATAAAATCACAACTCCGGTGTAAAATAACGTTGATAAAATCACAACCCCGGTGTAAAATAGCGTTGATAAAATCACAACCCCGGTGTAAAATAGCGTTGATAAAATCACAACCCCAGTGTTAAATAACGTTGATAAAATCACAACCCCGGTGTAAAATAACGTTGATAAAAACTACAAATCAGTTCAGTATTATAAAAATGATGGCTTGTCATATTAGACATTTGTTAATTAAAACAATAAAACAAACCTTCTAAGTTGCGGTTCACTTATCCATTTCACTTAAACTGCTGTGCAAATGTAACAACCCCAAAAATTTACAATATATACAGTCTTGGAAAACAAGAAACAATAAAAGTCATTTAAAATACTCAAAAATTCTGTCTGTGCCCGATTAGTTTTTTGTGTGATTAAATATGTTATCATATACAATACATTTTGTTTAATACTTATACATTAGTTGATTAATGTGTAAAACGTATAGGATTCTTAGTGGAATATGCTACAGTTGAACTACATAGACAACTACATGCAAATAAAAGAATAAAGCAAATCAAGCAGCAACAAAGTTAATGATATTTTATATTGTGAATTTACCAACAAGATAACCATAAGTATGTGTTTTGTATGTAACATAATGAAATAACGTATTTGAATAGATTTAAGAACACAGAGTAGGGAAAGAACAAAGTATAAAAGGAGCAAAAGGAGAGAATATATGAGGCGGGGAAATAATGATCAGAAGAATTGTTCTTTTTATTTTAAAATGAAAATATAATAAAGAGAGAGGAGATGGATGTGATATAGCAGTAGCCTCCCTTTAGTTAGAAAATATATATTGTTTTGGAGAAATAATCTCCATTTTTGTTGTGTTTATCAAAACTGTTGTGTTATAGTGCAATTTTTTCTTCTCTTTCAATTTGTTTTTATTTTTTAAATAAATTTCGACATTATAAAAAAGTAGATTTGTTTTTATTGAATCAGTTCTTGAGAGATAATTAAGTTTATCACATACTTTGCTGTGCAGGAGTGTAATAAACTCCTGATATAACCTAGTGTTATATCGCTACCGAGTTAGCCGTATAAGTGCTTTGCGACTTGCCCGAACTTAAAGATGACGTCGATTTATCACTATAAAATGACGTTACTTCAGACGTGACGCCATACGCTGACTGACGGAGTTTTATAAGCGACTTTGTCTTAGACTTTATAGAGGTGATCTGATAAATATATGGTAAATGAACCACATTTCTGAGTTATGTAATAAAAATAATCTTTCATTTGTTCTCATTTATTAATGAATTTATTTAATTCTTTGGCAAAAGTATATGAAGCATTAAGTACTTTTGCCAACTCGTTTGATAAATATATACACATTAAATATTTATACATTTCATAATTATACATATATGTATGCTTTCAGGCAACTGGATTGGTTTATATATTGCTGATAGCGTTCCTGCACATGGTACAAGGTAATGCTTATATCTAGGTCTCAATATATACCAACTGTTCGGAGAACCAGGCATCTTATCAAGTCAAGCCAGGGTGGGTTTCCCGTTTTAAAGAAAAGTAGTACACGAAGAAATTAAGCTATGTTTGCGTAATATTAATGTCAAAGCCAGATTGGGGCATATCATTCATGTTGATTGTCGTATTGACACTAGCTTCGCAAACTACTTCCACTTTAATTGTTGGATTACAATGTATATAAGCATCATTTTTATGCCATCGATATCGAATAACAATCAATTAAACTAACCTCTCTTCCCTGGGACCATTCAATCTTAACAAGTACTTGAACACACATATAACCACTATTGGCTACATGTTCCACTTGAATCAGCGGTGAGAGACGAATAACAGTCAGTCGCAATTATTGTCGCTCATTAATCATCACGGCGACTTTGCAGTGGATTCGAGCTGAAGACCCAATGATTGATACGCGCTACTAAGGTAACTGGTACTGGCTGTAATGCAATAAAGATCCGTGTACCTGATCGCCATGAGGTGTAGTTGTAGCATGAACAATTGTTTCGCATTAATGCTAACAATGTGGAACAGACACCCTTAAACTTACATGATTTTTTGTTTACCTTAAATAACTGTTTATGTTGTAAATCCTATAATGTTTCGGTCAATGTCTTACTTCGATGTCAAGACATTGCGAATATTAACAGCACTTGAAGTGAAAGCTTTATTTCAGTCACTAGATTTATAAGCTCCAATACTACGTCCGATTATCCAGCGAACGTAAAATATTACATTTGAATGAATTTAATTCGTCAGACAAGAACAACTCATAAGGTAAATACATCAAATTAAAATTTGCATTATTATTCACGAGTTGATATCCGTTATAATTCAATATAATATCAACGTTGTAATTGTGTTCTAATTATATGCAACTGTTACTACTTTTAAAGCTACAACTGCCAAGATATATATCATGTATATGATTAAAATCAGAAAACCCTTTTTCAAAATTTCAAAGTCACCACTGTATGCTTTTGTTATCATTTTGCATACTACTAGATTATTGTTAAAATTTTACATATAATGTATAAAGAATTCGAAAACATATATGACATAAACGAATGCGGGAAGCTTACCTCCATAATAAATCATGTTAATATTTCATTTGTTTCAGTTTACACTCAGACCTGTAACGAACGTTGTGCGTCATGTACGTCAAATAACAAATGTAACTCGTGTAAAGACGGTTACTATTCATATTCATATTCATATAGCAACTGCGGGTACCAGTGTCGCGACACATGTAAATCATGTACGTCATATGGTGTATGTACCTCATGTAAAGACGGTTACTATAAAGGGAAGAAATATCCGACATCGAAATATTCATATAGCTACTGCTGGCACCAGTGTCGCGACACATGTAAATCATGTACAGCATATGACATGTGCACAGAGTGCAAATCATTTTATTATGGACGGAATTGTACACTTGCATGTCCAACAAACTGTTTATCATGCTCTTCGATAGATCGCTGTACCGCCTGTCAAGATGGCTATTATAATGTTACGACAGCTGATACATGTACCGGCAATTGTAGAACTAAATGTAAATCATGCACGCCTCATAATGATTGCACAGAATGTTTTACCGGATATTATGGATCTGACTGTTCACGGAGCTGCTCCAGTAATTGTGTCAATAACATGTGCGATAAAAGTGATGGTAACTGTAAAATATGTCCATCAACATGTTCGTATTGTACTTCGTCCTCTGTGTGTACATCATGTGTGGACGGTTATTACAGCAGTACAAATTATTCAAACTGTCCTCATAGTTGTCGTCCAAATTGCAAATCCTGCTCCTCAAATAACAATTGCAAAGAATGTAAACCACATTACCATGGCACGTACTGCAACAACACCTGCTTTGGATGTACGGACGGAAAGTGTGACAAGGGATCAGGGACATGCACCGCTGGGTGCAAGTCAGGATTTAACGGTACGCTTTGTGATGAATGTGAGGCTGGCTTATATGACACTGCATGCAACGTTTCTTGCAAATCTAAAAACTGTTATGGTAATAAATGTCACAGAAACACAGGAACTTGCACATCATGTAGCGAATCATCATACGGAGACTTGTGCCAGCACACGTGTTCAAGTAATTGTAATGAAGGTTTTTGTCACATAGAGACCGGTAAATGTACAAATGGGTGTAAGGATGGCTATTCAGGGGATATGTGTTGTTTAAACAACGCTTTCTGTAAAACTTGCGTATCTAATACGGAGTGCTCTGAGTGCGCAGACGGCAAATACGGTGAAACATGTCAGAATGCGTGTCCTGCAAATTGTAACGCAAATAAATGTAATTTGAATGGAGCCTGTATCTCTTGCCGAGTTGGATTTTACGGAAACCTTTGTAATCAATCATGCCCTGACAGATGTGCTGAATGTAATATGTCTGGTTCGTGTATGGTGTGTGAACCTGGGTATTTTGGAACATCCTGTGACTTATGTCCTGAAAGATGTTCTGAGTGTCAGTCGATGACATGGTGTAGCTCTTGTGTAGATGGATACTACGGAGCGGCATGCGAGCACAAGTGTCAATATCAATGTAATGGTGGTTCATGTGAAAAGAACAATGGCAACTGTAATAAGTGTCCAAGTGGCAAAACTGGACTAACATGCAACAATGACTGTGGTGCCAATTGCAACTCTTGTCATATTAATTCGAAAAATTATTGCCTGACGTGTAAAGTTGGGAAATATGGTGTCACATGGTGTTCTGATATTTGTCCAATCAACTGCCTAAACAGAAAATGTGAAATGGATACTGGTTATTGTTATAATTGCACTGAAGGATTCTCTGGTGATAAATGTGATTGTCCAATGAACTGTAATTGTGAACATTACTATTGTTCTGGTTGTAAACAGGGTTTCATAAACACGTACAAGAAATGTGAATGTAGAAAAGATATGTGTACAACTATAAACTGTAACACTTCATGCAAGGATAATACTTGGTATCTTGATAGTCAGAGTCAGTACTGCTGCCAGTGTAGTAAGAATTGTAAAAACAGAGAATGCAACTCAATAGATGAATGTACATTAGGATGTGTTGATGGGTTCTATGGACAGAACTGTAATAGAAAATGTTCAAGTTGGGATCAAAACTGTCTAAAATGCATTGAACAAACTGAATATCAAAGTAGTTGTATTGAATGCAAAAGAGGGAACTTTCCTAATAATCGAACTAAACGGTGCACACAATGTAATACTTCTTGTTTAAACAAAGAGTGCAGCACCACAACAGGATTATGTACTAACAGTTGTGAGATAGGTTATTGGGGAGACTTTTGTCAAAATACATGTAATCGGAAATGTTGGAAATGCAGTCGGTATAATGGCTCGTGTGAAGTTTGCTCAGATGGAAGATATTCGCTAGACTGTTCGTTATCATGTAATGAAGGATGCAATCAATCAGATGGACAAACATTGTGCAAAATCACCGATGGCACGTGTCTATATGGCTGTTTGTCTAGTAAAATATACGGCAAAACATGTACACTTAATTGTAGTGAAAATTGTTTCAATCAGAATTGTGACTGGGAGACGGGCCACTGCTCAAATGGCTGTATCAATAATAGGTACGGAGAGAAGTGCGATCGAAAGTGTTCAGATCATTGTCTATCTAAAAATGAGACAATATCACGATGTCATCATCAAAACGGAAGTTGTCTGTCCGGATGTAAATCTGGTTACTTTGGTGACAAATGTGAAAACGCTTGCAGTACAAACTGTAAGAACACTACTTGCAAACAATCCTCAGGAGAATGTCTGTTTGGGTGTAATGATGGCTTCACAAAGTCGACTTGTGTGCAAGGTATACTGTTAAGATATAATACTAATTGACACTTACATTTATATATCTTATAATATATATTGTATGAGGCAAAGTCGCTATAACCTTATGGATTATACAATCAAACACAGTTATGATATCTTTCATCGATCAAGTTTGAAACAAAGCTGCTACAATTATGGTTACCTGTATAATTTTGTGTCCGCACTCGAGATATTAATTTGGTAACACAATTTGATATTGATTATCAGTTTAATTCAGTTTTACATGGTGCTACTTCTAAGTATGGACTTGTACATGTATGCCTTTCCACTTATAACATTTGTTGAAATACATGCATAATTTGACGTTCTATTTAGTTTTAGCGGCTACAGGAGGCAGTGCAGGTGCAGTGATAGGAGGTGCAGTTGGAGGAGTTGTGTTGATCGCGCTTGTTGCAGCTTTTGTTGTTGTTGTACTTTGTGTAGTACGGAAACGGTAACTGCCCTTATGTATGGCATTATGTAATTTAGAACTATAAAGTATTGTTAATTAGATTCAACGCTATTATCAACTCATACCTTATTAGATATGGCAACCAGTTTTATATTTTAAACATGAATCTAAGTGGAAGCACCTTCTTCCCTCAAGCAACTAGCTTACATAGTATATTGGACTAAATAGGGCTAAAACCGACAAATTTGAGACAGAATCTTAGACCATTCGGTCATGGAAAAGATTCAGATTAAGAATAAAAGAGGATGATAATATGATTATTTTGAAACGACTGATAATTTTTGCTTTCCAATTGCTGTATATATTACATGATATTGTATCGATATGCAATATTTTGAATTCCAAGTAATTTAGATAATACATTTTATAATAAAATAAATATACGATATGTGTCTGTATTTTATTTCATCAGACGCTATAGAAAACCAAGGTTGGAAGACAAGCCACAGTATGACAATGCGAGTCATGTAAACCAAAATAATGCACGGCTGAATGACCCTGGGCCAATATACAATAATACTTCGGAATCGGGTAAAATATGAGCATATTCACACGACATTCTCATTTAAACCATGCCTGCCCTTTTATTATTTTCGAATCAGACATTATTCATACAATGTTGTTTCATAAATGAAATACAATACACCTCAGTCAGCGCCAGGAGCGTAATGAATATTCATTTAAACAATGCCTGCCACTTTCTGTCATTTGGTCCGTTTTGTGTTTCTCGGAAATCTTTTTATCTAATATCATAGCATATTTCATGTTTATAACACTTTGTACATGCTCTTATTTACCCAAGCTGCATATTCTCTTTCAGTTAATTTGTATTCATCCGTGGTGGAAACCGAGGAGTCCACCGCAGCAGTAATTTCAATCCCAAACTACCAACCACCTTCAGAAAGACTGCGCATGTCCACACACTCTGTTATTTCGTTCGTGGAAGCCGAAGAGGAAGATGAACCGGATTATGTCCCCACTCCAATACCTAATTCAGCTGCCGATAAAACATATTACAACGTTGTTAGACGGGTCCATGTGGACAAACTCGCTGAATACGTCACAAAGAAACAGTCAGAGGATTATGAAGAAGAATTCCAGGTACATGGTGGTTTAGTACCTAAACGCAATTACCATCGGTATTGCAATATATCTGTGTTAGGAACTGATACATATATATTTGTGAGTGGACATATCTCTTTATGAAATTAGTTTGTTTGAGTTTCCAAAATATCGTCGATATTGATTGGCCAGGAAAGGAACATCATTAATTTTGGTAATGCAGTGTTTAAACCCAGATTTAGTTGAATGATTGAATGATTAAACTATTTAATCAAAATTAGAAAAACATCCATATTTATTTAGCATATCTTTAACAATATAACTATTTTCTCATATTTTCAGGAATTTAAGCACGGCCTCGTAGAGGGTATATCATATGCTGATTCACGAAAACGAGCTAATGTTGGAAAGAACCGCTACAGGTCTATTTACCCATGTGGGTACACTAATATAAAATGAAATATGATTAAGACCTGTTGAGTTGATGGACCAGTTTTAGATTAATATAAATTGTAACATTGTGCAAATATAAATTATGTAACATTCGTCAAGCAAATACGCTTTATAACACTTTGCTTGTTATAAACAAGCATACACAGTGTTTTATGGAGTTAACTAGGATCGTTTGTGTCAATCTGATTTTATTACTCATTTCTTGAAAGTTCTGTTCCGATTGGTAACTGATTTTCCTGGAACATAACTCTTTCTTGCACACCACACACAATGAATAGTTATTCCAATGTACTTAATCGCGTTTGAGAGAATAAATAAAAATATTTGTATTCACATATTTTAAACGTCACAGAGTGATAAGGGCAGGATGTGGTCTGGTCTTGTATGCAAAAGAATGGTTTCAAGCACCATACTGTATATTTAGGGTTTCAAGCACCATACTGTATATTTATGGTCTCCAGTACCATACTGTATATTTAAGGTTTCCAGCACCACACTGTATATTTAGGGTTTCCCGCACCACACTGTATATTTATGGTTCCAGCACCACACCATACTGTATATTTATGGTTTCCAGCACCATACTGTATATTTATGGTTTCCAGCACCATACTGTATATTTATGTTTTCCAGCACCAGATTGTATATTTATGGTTTCCAGCACCACACTGTATATTTATGGTTTCCAACACCAAACCATATATACGATGATTAATACTACTCTGTATTATATGTAAATCTTATACCTGGCTCCTGGTTCCTGGCTCCTGTTTCACCGACATAATACACAAAACCTTGAATATAAACAAAGTACACTGGTGATCATGATTCAGGCTGGTTGCAGTATAACTGTATATGGTTTTATTTATATTGATTTTATAATAGAAAAATAAAGTTAAGGTTTGAAGTATTTGAGTAAACCGTTGGTGAAACAGTCAGCACCCGTTTGAGATGATTTCAAAACCCCGAATTGTGATATTTTAGATGATGAGCACAGAGTTAGACTGACTGGAAAAGGGACGGACTACATTAATGCAAGTTATCTTGATGTAAGTTATTATAGTAATTTCTTATGTATATTATTTATTTTTAGTATTTGTATAAGTCTTACTGGTAATCACAACGATTGAGTTTAGCTTTGTATATACCTTAAAACATGTAAAACTATACACTGATTAAAGTAAACTTTACTTAAAAAATAAATTATCACTTTAGATTTAAATTATTTATTTTGTTAAATAAGTGGTGAAAATACTCGACGTGGTTCTCTCCACTAATGAATAAGTTTAACAATTGCAGTGAACATATGCCAGTATTATAAGGTCGGTCATACCATTTGAATGTGCATACGCTTCTATCAATCAACAATTAGTATCGATACATTGACTTTTTTCAGAATGTCAATTTGGAGCATAATTAATAATATAAAACTATAGACATTAACCACGATGTATTTTATGTTTCGCTTTTCAGGGATACCACAAGCAGAATGAATACATTGCGTGTCTCGGTAAGCTATTTATATTTAAAATGTGTAATTTACGATACTGTTTTATATAGTGTAACGTTATATATGTAACTCGACAGTCCTGCTTATGAAATAACACAATGATAATTGGTTGTTGTTTTAGATATTAATATTTTGATAAAGCATAAACATTTATGTCCAATTTATGCCTAAAAATGCCATTTTCTTCCGCCTCTCTTTACAAGGGAGTGAATTGACATTTAACTCTCAATATGGTGTCATGAATAAACATTACAAATACAAAGATATACATAAAACTTACATATTTATGAATGCAAGATACATGTATACATGTATATATTGCCGTATTATTGGTTTAGTTTGTTTTCAGAAGTTAAATCATTTTCTCTGTTTATCTTTCCATTTTGAACGAACTACCTTCAGTATTCCGATTAACTGTCGTAAACCACGACAGTGTAAATAATTGTATTTCAATGCAAAGTTTACGACTGTGCATAATAGTTTCGATAATGCGAAGCTATATTCGGAATGTTTACAGAGATAAATGTAAATACTGACTCATTTTTTTAGATCCGCGATAAAATATTGTGGCATTGAATCGGTATACACACACTTTTTTTATGTTCATAGGAGATAGAGAAAGTCTCAATTTGCAGCTTTAATGTGTAGTTTGCCAATATACTCTCTTTAAAGATAGAAACTGTTCGATGCATATTGTTGACCTGGAATACATAATTTATTAATATACACACAGCCCGTAAATATATACGAATCCCATTGTTTCATTGTCAACCTTTAATACAACTACGAAAGGTGCGTCCTGTATACTTGGTATTTTACATATTTAAACAGGTCCCATGGAGAAAAATACAGATAAATTTGTAAACTTCTGGAGAATGGTTTGGCAAACAAAAGTTGAAAAAGTTGTAATGGTCACAAATCTCTATGAAAATGGGGTAAGTCGGTATTAGTCACAGTCATATAAAGAATCTTTACATTGATGCACGAATCAGGTATTCATATTTTTCTACCTCGTTTGTGTAATATTATAACTGAATTGCACTATATGTTATACCCTGCATGCATACACGAAAACTCTAAACGCCAACGCCAACTCGGACACTCACAAATACAATCACACACAAACACGCTTACACACGCGCGTGATGATTTTTATATGTTTATATATTTCTAATGAAGCCATATTTCCTTAATATATGTTTCGATCAATCAGCCAACACTTCTGTCACTTGTAATATATTTAGTTTTATATCAGTTAGTATAAGAGATTTAATATTCACTTGATGTTTGATAGTTCAAATATGTATTATTGATGCTTATTAAAATCAATATTATGTAGAACTGTGCGGATATCGACGTATAGGTTTGAAGGTATATGCAAGAATCTATGTCAGTAGAAAGTTCCTTGTTATTTCTAACCGGCTTTCATTGACTGCGGAAATATGTCAACATAAATTATACTGACGGTCATGATTTTTTGTAGAATGGAATGTTCTATTTAGCAAATTCTGACAGATTTCATTGCCTGAGAAAGTAGGACAACATGAAATGAATAGTATATAAACAGCAAACACTCTCTTAAGCAGTCAGTCAAGGGAATGAACCAAAGTGGTCTTTTAAAACAGGCTATTGTTTAAACAGGTAAATTACTCTGAAAGCATAGGAATAGGAAAAAGCATATGTGACTGCTTAAAACAAGTGGCAGCCTAATATAAGTGGTGGGCTGCACAGGTTTGACTGTATATGATAGTGCTGTTTGTCTCAGTACAAATTAAACTATTCATAATTCATAACATATTGTCTTGATGATTAGATACAGGAAATAATAACATAGTAATAACATGTGGTTTCCTTCAAACATGAATATTCACAATTTTAAAAGGTACTTTTTATTTCAGAGTAATAAATGCGACCAGTACTGGCCAAATACAGGAAAAAGCGTTATTTATGGGGACGTCACTGTCACGTGTCATAGCGAGGATGTCTATGCAGACTACACCGTCAGGAGTTTTTCAGTATATTCAGTAAGTGATGCAACATTTAAATTGATGTTTTTTATCGTCTGTTATTTAAATTGTCAAAATACTGAAAAGGATTCCATCAATCCGAAGATTTGTTGACTATAAGAAGGTGAGTCTCGCGCAAAACTTAAGTCGTACATCCAAGGACAAGTTTTGTTTTGAATGCCAAACGTTTACTTTAAACAATATTGTATGCACAATAAAAATGGTAGACATACATTTGATTACAAGGAAAAGGAATAAAGCTTATATATGTATATGTAATCAAACTTTTAATACTACAACAATCGGTCTCCTCGGAGCTTTTAACAGGGATTCCATTCAACTACTTTTAATGAATGTTTGTGGCAACGTCTTTTTAGAAAAATAATTACACAGATTTTAAAACATAGACCATTTTATGAAATGCAGATTTAACGGTATAAGCGTGTGTTATTGTTCATGATGTTTTACATACAATCAGACATTGAGATTAATGTCTTTTAAGGAGAATTGATCAGGACTTTTACAATTTACTAAAAAACAAGTTTTTTTCCCAAATATATCATGGTTATATATACAACTACTCACTGACCCCGTTATATACTTAAATATAATAATATATTAAAAATGTATTTCCTAACTTGGGTTACGCATCTAGGTCAGCTTCCCCACTTAAAATTGCAATATATTTTGTGACGTATATTATGAGTCATGTGATTTTATTTTGATCCGTTTGATCCGTTATGCGCAGTGGCAGATCCAGGATTTCAGTTTAGAGGGGTGCTACACAAAACCTGAACATGCACACACGGTTGAAATATAGTGAATTTTAATAAAATACAGGTGTTTATGTGAGGGAGGGGTAGCGTACGTTTTTTTAAGAGTAGATCTGCCATTAATACATGAATACACGTAGTTAACTTTGGAAGTTTTCGAATGACGTCAGTCGGTATTTAAGTGCTGTCTAATTTTAGAATAAGGATTTCGTTTAAAAATTTAAATTTTATTGATGAATGAAACGCTTTGTATCTACTTAAATAAATATTCTAGACATTGATAGCGTTTTTGCCTGATGTACTCCCTTTAAACAGTCATTTAAACAACAAAGGACTACCCACTAGGAATACTTCCTGACCTGGCCAAGTGATTCAAGGGTCAATTAACTTACCACATTAAAATAGTCAAAACTCGTACTGGTTCCCTTAAATTTTGTTTCCTTAATTGTTTCTCTTCCTTATTTATCATACAAGATCGTCAGTGACCTGGTGTTTTATTTATTTGTTTTTATTGTGTTTAGCGTCACTTTCAATACTTTTTCAGCTATATCGATGTCTAATTGAGACAGCAGTCTCAGTGCTGTCACACTCCAGTGGCATGCCGCAGATACATTATATCAAAACAGGGTTGACCAGGCCTAGAACTATCCTTTAAATAATGGGCGAAAAACAATGAAGATTCAAGTACCATTTTAAGGCTTTTGGTATGACCCGATCGGGCATCGAACCAACGACCTTCTGCATGTGAGACAGACGCTCTGTCCTAAGACCATCACTGAGGTTAAGACCTGGTCTTAAACATCAGGGTATTTATGTTGTTTTCAAAGAATTGATGTAATAACTATACACTACCTTCGTTTTATTGATTTATGTATTTTAATCTTTATTATGGTTCTTAAATTATGAACCACTGTGTTGCTCCAGGCTGTCAACTGAGTTAGAGCAAGAATTGGACACGTGTAGCTTCTGCATGCTATAAACAGTGTATTTGGGCAAAGTTTTGTGTAACTTTGAAGTTATGCAGGTTTCTAGGTTCTAAGTTAATATTGTCTACTTATATGCCATGGTTTCTTTTTTCGTCCAACATTGTGCACCATTCTGAATACTAATTCTTGATTGGGCAATCAATTCACCGGACTAAATGATTACATGCATAGGTAGGATAAAAGGTTAAACGAAGTGTATGCAAACAAACAGTTGTCTTCTTAAAATCGCATATTTGGTTTTACAGATGTCTGAGAATAGAAAACTTAACCATATCCATTACACAGCCTGGCCTGACAAAGGAGTACCCGATGATGTCACGAGTCTAATCGAATTCAGACAGAAAGTTATAAGTACAACAACATCTCTGGACGGACCAACTATTGTACATTGCAGGTCAGTGAACGAGTAGTACTCTATGTTAAAATACTGAATAGAACAGCTAACCCGCCATTTTCTTATTTCCGACATATTCGCCAAAATATTGATAAAGTCGTAAACAATATGAACAGCCATGTATAATGCCTTATATGAGTCCAAAACTGCTTCGACACTTTTTGAGAAAATAAATAAAATGTCAGGTTCATAAAATGTCAGGTACATTAATGCCTGGAGATGGTAAGCTGTTTCGTTCAGTTCAGTATAATATAGATCGAGCGCTGTCCATATAGTTTGTATGTTAACATGTGATTACATAGTGAATAAACTTGACAGCCTATTTACATATTCGGTCTGTATTCACCATTATTTCTATTTCTGTACGAGAATATATAATTATGATCTAAAACTAGCAAAATACATTATATTGCCGGTCCGTATTTATCATATATATATATATATATATATATATATATATATATATATATATATATATACATACATAATGGGAGGTAATTAAATACACAACAAAGGAATTTACGATTTTTGGTAATTTTCAGATGCTCATTTACAATGCATGATATGTATATGGAGATAATTAATTGTAAATAGCCAAGACATAAATGTACAGACCAGACTATGGCGAGAGCGCCTAGCTACAATGCAAACCATAGACACAATATCAAGGCCTCTGCCAAACCAATATATATTGGTGTCAACCATGACTTTTATACTATGGATTTACATGCAACACATCGGGAAAGGACGGACAATTTACATACGAATAAAGTGATTTAAATATGCATGTACATCATATATACATATACGGTCCGTATTCACCAGTATTTGGATTTCTGTACGGGAATATTTTATGATCTAACACTATCACAATTGATTAGTTACATAATCGGTCCGTATTCGTCATTATTTCTATTCAAATACAAAATTTATGCACTGTATGTTCGTATTTACCAAAAGCTGTTTCTCTCCATGCGTCAATACTTAATCTATCAAACTATAACATAAGCTAGGTCCATATTCATTAACATATGTATTTCCCTATGTGCTAGTTGTATCTATATCGTATTGTATTGTATTGTTTATATCAATAACGATGAGCTACATAAACATGTATAGTCAAGTGTATGGAGTAAATTAATTTCTTTTCTCAAACTTGAGCTTATTGCAAGATGGATTGGTCAAACTTTGTATATTTCAATGTTATTATATTTTAACCTAGCATATGTATGCAGATTTGATTACGATTACGACTTATTTGATTTTGGATAAAGTTTCTTTTTAATTATATATGCTTATACTCATATAAATACTATAACAGAAGTCATATAATTTCAGTATTTAATTGATTCATTTGGAAAATAGTTTAGTTTAGTTAAAACCTATTTTATTTCAACATGAAATCGAGGTATAATCTACAATTTCTTTTAACATAAGGTTCGAGTCGTCACTTAATTGAATTCAATTTTTAAATTAGAAAATGACGGATCTCAAGACAATTTTATTTGACACATCATAATAACAACCTTACACAATTAAGACAAAAAAATCTTTGTCATCTTTTTCTTATCATTTTGATGTTACGAAAATCATTATTATTTATATATCAAAGCGCCGGTGTTGGTAGAACAGGTACCTATATAGCTCTGGACATTCTAACAACGGAAGGCGAGCAACATAGGACTGTCGACATATTTGGATGTGTAGAGCATATGAGGGAGCATCGAGTCAACATGGTCCAGACGGCGGTAAGTTTGCTGCTATTCCAGTTATTAAGGTGTTTTAATACATACGCGTATGTCATTTATAATTAAACTATCTAAGTTCGTTGAATAATTGTAACTGTGAATGTAAGACCTTCTATTTTTTATGTATGTTTTACATTAACATTGTGACATAAATTACGTTTATTGAATTACACCTAAACAGAAAATGTTGAAATAAAAATAAGAAAGCTCGAAGGGACACAACTGCTTTTTGATCGAACGTTGAAGCAGTCTAGTTAAGCTCCCTTGATACATAACACAAAATCTTTAACCTGATTCACAATTATAAGTTATTGTATAATTTAAGGCTTTTGATCTGGAATATTCCCTGTATCGTTACCTTCCACAACGAATTCCTGCCTGCCGGAAAATCATTCGTGGTAGCAAAATAATTAAAATTGCACTTTTCTTGCGTCACATTGGATTTTCCTTCACGACTGTAGAAGCTAAAATCAAGTCCTGATCGACGAGGTCGTTGTTCAAATTAAAAAAAAAACAAATCAGATTAACGACTGTGCTATCGACATTGACCACATCATAATGTAGATAGTAAACTGATGAAAAACGGAAAGTAACATTTGTTTTCGTTATTTTGCTATTGATCGTATCAAAACCATTATGTCATTGTACTTTACACAAATATGTTACGTTATTTTCATGTAAACTAATTGTAGCGTAATTGACGTTGCGGACTCGTTGGTAGAGAGGTTAGAGCGTTGGATATCAATCCAGAGATCATGGGTTCGATCTCTACTTCCACTTGATAGTATTTTTTACAGAGGTGGTTTGGTTCAACACATTCACTAGGAAAACATCGGCATATCACAAACACAGTGCAAAGTTTTCAATTCTAGTTTTGTTTTCAATTACCAAGTGAAACCAATAATACTTAATTATATAATTTATGATAATAGACAAGTAAAATATGTTTATTAAACCTACCAACTATCTGCATCTGATAATTAAAATGTTCAGATAAATAGAAAGTATCAAGTGTTTGATAAAAGGAATGTCCCTGTTTACACACTGTAAATGTAATCATTTCCGGCATTATTGTTTCAATAAAAACACTTGTCTTATTACAGTATTTAATATGCCCATATTATGTTTACTGGTAAAAAATGTTGAAAATACACTTTTTCACCAAATTTTGCTGCAAATTATTAAAAAAAAAGTGGGGGTAGGGTATAATATATTTTAAGAAATATACGTATATTTTCAAAGATGTGTTATTTGCATTTATATTATTGTATTTAGCAATTTTGTTGCGATGTAAAATTTATTTTTTTATATATTATGTATAGTACATGTATGAAAAAAAACAATTTGATTGTATTTAGTAAAACTTTGTTCTAATGTTGCCTTCTCAAAGTTAAAGGCATTGAACTTTTAAAATTTAGATACTGTCCACTCTAAGCGATAAACTCTTATATAATCTCCTTTACTTGTTTCTTTTTGTGATATTGACCATAATAGATCTATGTCCTTAACTTGGCTTTTTTGTGATATTGACCATTACAGATCTAAGTCTTCAACTTGGCTTTTTTGTGATATTGACCATTACAGATCTAAGTCTTTAACTTGGCTTATAGGATGGCTGTCATACGTGTACGTGACTAAAGTTGAATGGTGCTGCCAGGTTAATTTCAGTATAGTTTAGAGAAACAAAGCATGATGTAATACAAATATTACATCAATCATTGCATATTAAGTACAGTCATTGAATTTACGAATATATTTTTTTCAGGAACAATACGAATATCTCCACAACGCTTTGGTCCACACATTGACTTTCGACTCACAAGCCATTCCTGCTGATACATTCCAGGCGTACTATACGTCCATCAGTGACTCAGAAATGACGAAAAAGTTTGAGGTAACAATACCAAGCATGCGGATTGTTTTTCCTTTATCGTAAAAGAATAACAAACTTTCATATAACTCATATAACTTTCTGAAAATTGCACAAACACTGTCATGTGACCATGCAAATATGAAATTAGAATATCTCAGTACATGTTCAGACCGAGTAACCAAGGCCGTGGTAACATGAACGTCTATAAACGAAAGATTATGTTGTATCCAGTTGTAATTTACGTCATAGTTACAGAGCTGGGTATCAGATTGACATGTGTTTACTGGCTCGTACTATAGTATTGGTTCGAGTCCAAACACTCGGTCCAACCTTGTGTGTCAGGCAGTTGGGGAAAAAAGACGGTTCTACTCAGATTCCTTTTGATGTCTTCCTCAAACGATATGCCATAAGTAGCCTCCTTGCATTGAATATTGTATTCATGAAACAAGCAATATAATGTAATAAAATACTTAAATAGCAGCAACAGTTTAAATTGTAATACTGCTGCTACATTCTTATTAATGTTACGTAATCTGCTGCATCACTAAAATGTAAATATAACTTTATTTCAATTAACATGATACGGGGTGTCAATCAAACAAGTCGATAATCCAATCTACGACTGATATGGTTTGTAACGCCGTCTTGTGCCTTAGACAAGCTAACTATGTCTAAGTTAACACTACATTGTATTTCCTTGCACAAATGGAGACTTTTACTTTTACTTTTTCTATAAAACCGGACTACCGTTTTACGTATCTAGTTATATAATTTTTACACATAGCGGATATATAAAATACCATTCATATTTTTTACTTTAGGAGGCGCCCCTAACTACAAAAGTTTTTACAGTCAGAATTGGAACTATATGGATTAACTTCATTGTTTGGTCAAATCACGCCAACATCTTACGTAAAGTCCGGACTTTATTTGATTAGGGCGTTATTCGACTTTCTTTTCACATGCAAAGAAAGCAAAATAAATGAATAGTTTCTTCACTAAATTGTGAACATAATTTTATGGTAAGTTCAGTTATTAATTTAGTGATGTTATTTCCTTATTATGAAGACTTTAATGCTAACAGCTACATGTACATGTAATATATTCACTTACAATAATTGTCAAAATCTTTTTTTTCCAGCAAATTCAGAATTCAAAAGAAGAAAAGACCAAGGACGAGATCAAAGCTATTAATAGAAATAAAACGATGACAAAATCTAATCGACCACATTCGGACATTCCAGGTACGTTTAGTGATAAATGATAGAGTCTGTATAACAGACCTAGCTTTCCCGATAGGGTCCATTAAATAGCAGGTTGGAAAAGTCACTTTTGAGCACGTTGTTTTGTCTGTTGCTTTCAGTAAAAGTTTGAATGACGTCACAGTTGAGTAAGCGTTCAATTGCTATGAATTGTGGGACAGATAAAGAATTATCTGCACTTTTTATAGAGGTTAATAAATCTGATTAGGGAGATACATTGTATCAGGCTCAGGGACAGGCTGATTAATGAATGATCATTTATTATTGTTTCATTGTTGATGCTTGTTTATATTTAAGGCAAGATATTCAAATTACAAGTCTGTATATTCGTAACGAAGCTCATTATTTTATCTTTATCAAACTGTATCGTTCATTTTCTCTTGAACGCTACCCATATACGTCCAATTCAGCTAAAATAAATCGGTCTTGTTTGATATTCTATATATAATACCCTCTGAAAACGTCACAATTATTAAAAAAGTTTTGTCGTTTTAAATCAACCGGTAGCGTGCAACAGGCGATACATTTTTATTCATCAACCCGCAGGTCTTTTAAAATTGTAGAATAGGTTAAAACATATTTTCTAATATATACTCGCTGACCCCATATTGTCAAAATGATATCTATTTAAACATGCCAAAATAATAACTAACTTGGCCTATGCGCCTAGGTTAGACTAAAATAGATTTTCTGCATAAAATTGCAACCTATTTTGTGACGAAATTAATGAGTCACGTAATTTATTTTTATTTGAATTTGATCCGCTGTACAGGTTTACACATTGTTAAAACGTTTCATCTTAGAAAGAGTCCTAATGACGATGCGAAGGTTGTCAAGCATTTTTAAATGTTGTCTATTTTGAGAATTGTGATTTCGGTTTAAGTTGACCACTCAAATTTAAGTATCGCTTTTGTCATATTTTTTGGTGAATTTTGACATACTTAACCATTCGGAATTGATTAATTTATAATAAGATGATTTTTATTCATTTTTTTATCGTTAACATTTTCTTGGACATTTATTGCGTTTTTATCCTGATATACACCCTGTAAGTATGCAACACATACATTACATGTGTATTGCTACTAGATAAATGCAAAACAGTGTATGGTGGTGTTAAATCAGTGCATTTTGAATATAAATGTTGTTTGTTTTTTTTTATTATGTTGAACATTTATGAAATATTATCTTTCAAGTAACGAGCACAATTGCGATGAACCTGCACGTGGTGTATGCTCGTGTATTTATACATGGTGTAATGCAAACAACATATCATTTATACATGGTCTGTTATTTTGTGGATAGGGTATTGGCCGTACAGCCGACAGGTCGCGGTACGATCCAAGACTCGAACCTATTGCTCTGTATAAGAACAGTTAGTACTGGAAAACGGAATTAAGAGTAATTATATACTCTCCAAGCTTTCTTTTAAATAAAGCTTAAATAGATGTACAACAATTAATAATTATCGTTTGATTTTTTGAATGATATGACAAACTTGATTTAAGGTCATTTTTATATGTTATACATAAAACTCAGTTTATAATTTACATATTATTTTATTCCATTCATAATTATTTATTATATTATAGGAGATCTGCATCGACCCAAACTGTCTCTATTGAAAACTTTAGGATCATCCGATTACATCAATGCTGTATATATAAATGTAAGTAGAGATCTGTATTAGTCCATTTCTTATCAGGAAGTAGTATTGAGCTAATGTGGCTGAAACATAAATATTCGATTAAACTGCAGCTCATAGAAGACATCAGGGGTATTGTATTTAACAGGCAGCTGTGTATTTAATTTCCATAATACAGACTTAGCCAATGCTATCCTTAATGTTATTTCTATCCAAGTACAAATTTCAAGGCAATTGTTTTATGAGAAAATACATAAAATGTCAAGTAGCGGGTTAGCTGTTCCGTTCTCTGTATGATATATTATTCCAAATGTGGTTGTGTATTTAAAATAAAACGCTATGCTGCCAATGTATCATTTTGTCTGCTGTATGGCGACCGCAAATAGTCACCACGTATTTTGTATTAGTAGTTTTATCATTTTAGATCGCTTGCAATCATGGGGCTCATTTGATAGTGCTTGATAATTACAGTGCATTTGCTACATAGGATTGTTGCATATTCCATCACCTCAATTGAGATCCAACCATAAAAACGAGTGTATTTTTCTTCTTTTCGTTGGCACGTTCTGTGATTTTCCACGTTTCCACGAGTTCAGTTTGTAAGATTGAATTTGTATGAGAACTTTAAAAAACTTGACTGAATATTGATAAATGAAACAAAGGGCCATGATCAAATATTACAGAATGTATAGTCATTACAATTGTACAGTGCAGAGTACGACTTTTATGACAACGTGGCCGCTACTCGTTTAGAAACTCTAAATATTTTAATCATATACAGTGTATATTGATAACTGTCATGTTAACTTTGATGATAGCATTTCAAAATAAAAAAAAAATACATGTAACATAATTATTATTGCTATGTTATTTCAGAGTTTCAAAACCAAAAATCGCTTCATTGTTGCCCAGACGCCATTACCTGGTACTGCCCTGGATTTTGTTAGTCTTATATACCAGACAAACTGCTCGTGCATCGTCTTCATGGAACCTGTGGAACGTTTAAAAGATAAGGTAATTCCTCGAAACAGTCGTATTATCAATCATATTAATTCGTAGTATTTTGTTTTTATAGTTATTCTTAGTCTATAGATTAGTAGTGATGCAGAACAATCTATTTCGTGTTATTTACTGATACATATTAGCTAAGTAATGAAATTACATGTAAAATATATACGAGACATTAATGGCTGTATAGGTACCTAACCATTTAGGTTAATCATGGATGATTACAGACACAATTTATTGAACAAGTCTAATTCAGATATTATACACCATTCAACTACGTGCATATCCCAATGTAATGAAAAGGAATGTACCGACATCCCAACTTCATATACACACTGCATGGATTGCGATGTATTTTCAATAACAGTTCCTTTTATGTCCTAGCAAAACTGTTCTGCATGTTGAAGTGATAACAATTTGCTATATTACATCTAATCAACGCTGTTTTTCATAGAAGGTTGATATTTATTCAGCCTGAGACTGCAAACCTTGATGCATATTTTCAATGGTTCCCTAATTATTTCCATATCGAGTTATATTAGTGACATTTATATTCTCTAGGTTTGTTTAGGTACTCACCTAAACTCTCCAACCAACCGTTCCAGTAGTGTCCTGTAAAGTCATAGCTATAACACAGAGTGATATATAAGGTATCGTAATATACTACCAGACTCAAATACTGAATACAAGTATATTTATCAATGAGTAGTTATTATAGATTATCTTATGTTATTTTACAGACTGTTGGTAAATATTTCCCTGCTGACAATCAGGAGTTGAACATAGGAAAATTTAAGATTACATCGGCGAAGGGCGAAACCAGACCGCCGTGCATACTGCGTAAACTGACCATTGTCAAACAAGGACAGGTAATATCTTCGTACATGTGCTGTAGCATCAAATAATACACAATGGCAATACCTATGCCAGTTTAGTATCGTCTGTCCGATTAAAGTTTGCCAACACAAATATTGTTTTTCTTAAATTATTCAACCATTTCTGGGGTACATGAATATATCGTTTTTTTAGCCACTGTAAAGACTATTTAATCAATCAATGATCTATGTATTTACATTAAATTTTATGTTCACAAAATCTAAAACCCCGAGGCAGCTCAAACCCTACAAGTATTGTAACAGATAGTGTTGAACATAAATATATACTACATCTAAATGATTTTATATTTTATTTAGAATGAGTATCAATAAACATACATTTTTACGGTGGGTCCTTTAATGCTAATTTTGTATATGGCACACCACATGGTACATGAAGGCAGTCCCTAATATTAATTCCAATCTAACTTTCGTATATTAAATAAAAATTTCATTGAATAACTCTAACTGTTTAACGACATAATTTGTCCAATACACCCCTTAAGCAGGACTAAGTCATTCGCTCCTAGTTGTTTTGTATTCATACGCGATTATTATGCAGGAAATAGATAGCGGGGCGTCTCGAACTAAAAAAAAATATATATTTTGTCATCAGGACTGGAATTATAAAGATTTAATAAGATTTTTTTCTGGTATTTATCCATATGTTAAGAATGTCAAACCATGTTGAATTCGATTTGTGCGTGATTCGACATTCTTTCCGCATGCATAAAACAGAGAACAAAATGTTTTATTCTATTTGATAAATTCAATCATTCAGAGCGGGAACAATGAGCGGACAATTCACCACTACCAGTATACGCAGTGGCAGTCCGGAAAGCTTGTACCAGACAACGCCGCCGCATTGTTACAAATGGTACGGGACGTTGACAAGAAGGCACATGAGTCTTCCGTAGCAGGCCCGATAATAATACATTGCCTGTAAGTATGGCAGTGTACAGTGCAATACAAACATATTTTTGATTATTAGTTCTTTTTCGTTTTGTTAAGTAAGATCCTATTTCAATTCCACTTTAAATGATATTTCTGACATTTAAAGCGTGTTTGTTTGGAAATTTCACAAAAGTTCATAGTAATATCAATATAATAACGAGAATAAATGTAATATCATGTATACGCTAACCTTCTATGGTTTGTGAAATTACGTAATACAACAGGGTACTTTATGGGCTGTGCTTATCAATTAAATTTGATTTTGTAACATTACTTCCGCCGTTTTCATGCATGTTTGATTGGTAGTGTATTATACGTTTGTTGTCTGTATGGTATAGAGTAGCTTGAATACAGTATATATAAATGAGAATAAATAATAGCATATATAAGTAAAACCTAACCTTCTATGAATTCCTTTCCAAATTCAACATTTGAGACATTGAGAAGTACATGTACTGTGTCGCTCCAAAAATCTTATGTGAGAAAATTTTTCAGTTGTTTGTGGAAGAACGGTAGTTCAATTCATATTCAGCATGAGTTCTTCCTCCACTAATAACAATTGAATATACCATATACAACTTTATGTGAGAAAGTTCGTCCGTTACTTGCGGAAGACAGTGTTTCGTAATATCAACTTATATTCAGCCTGAGGTATTCCTCCTTCAATGAAAATGAATATATCATATGCAATCTGAAACGTGTAAAAAATGGATTTAAACCCGAGTTAAACACATATAAGTAAAGTTAACATCCTTGGTTATTCTTTGCCTCTCGCTAGGAACGGCGGAGAGAAGAGCGGCCTGTTCTGTGTCGTGACCATGCTAATTGAGAAGATGGAAATAGAACACGAAGTAAGCGTGGTGAACTGCGTCAGAATGGTCAAATCTAGGAGAGGATCTGCCATTCCAAATAAGGTAAGTCTAACAATGCCGGAGAAACGGTAGCTATGAGACACGAAGTAAGCGTGGTGAACTGTCTCAGGATGGTCAAATCTAGGAGAGGAACTGCCATTCCAAATAAGGTAAGTCTAACAACGCCGGAGAAACGGTAGCTATGCGACACGAAGTAAACTTGGTGAACTGTGTCATGATGGTCAAATCTAGGAGAGGAAATGCCATTCCAAATAAGGGAAATCTAACATTGACGTAGAAACGGTAGCTATACGACACGAAGTAAGCGCGGTGAACTGTGTCATGATGGTCAAATCTAGGAGAGGAACTGCCATTCCAAATAAGGTAAGTCTAACATTGACGTAGAAATGGTAGCTATGCGACACGAAGTAAGCGTGGTGAACTGGGTCATGATGGTCAAATCTACGAGAAGAACTGCCATTCCATATAAGGTAAGTCTAATAATGCTGGAGAAACGTTAGCTATGCGACACGAAGTAAGCGTGGTGAATTGTGTCATGATGGTCAAATCTAGGAGAGGAACTGCCATTCCAAATAAGGTAAGTCTAATAATGCCGGAGAAACGGTAGCTATGAGACACGAAGTAAGCGTGGTGAACTGTCTCGGGATGGTCAAATATAGGAGAAGAACTGCCATTCCAAATAAGGTAAGTCTTATAACGCCGGAGAAACGGTAGCTATGCGACACGACGTAAGCGTGGTGAACTGTGGCATGATGGTCAAATCTAGGAGAGGAACTGCCATTCCAAATAAGGTAAGTCTAATAATGCCGGAGAAACGGTAGCTATGCGACACGAAGTAAACTTGGTGAACTGTGGCATGATGGTCAAATCTAGGAGAGGAACTGCCATTCCAAATAAGGTAAGTCTAATAATGCCGGAGAAACGGTAGCTATGTGACACGAAGCAAGCGTGGTGAACTGTGTCATGATATCCAAATCTAGGAGATGTCAAGCAATTGCGACGAAATCACATATATGATGTATTATTAATGGTATGTATGAAGCTTTAACGTGTAACATTTGAGTAAACAAAATGTTACATCAAACCCTTACAGCAGATTCGGTTAATAATTACGTTTACAGCGTAAAACAAATACCACATTTAGGTTTTAAGAAATAGAGCTGCATTATTGAAATATGAATTAAAATCATAAAATGATAGTTTATATCTATATATCTAAATATTATTAAAATTTAGTTAAAAGTCGTTTTGATTGAGTAGTCCTAAAATGGGGGTTGCTGTTTTTTCCAAGTTTACATTGAACATGGAAAATGAAAAAAAAAGCATGAATTGTCTCTTGACATAAAATATTCAATTCAATTCTTAATTATGTGATCTGTAAGGATAAGTTGTTACTTTGGTTCCAGTAATGTATATTATAACGTCATTATTATCGTTACAGTATATTTCACCACACAAGTCCCTATTATCACATTACTAACCCATCATAGTGACTACATAATGTGTCAATATCTTTACTTTCAGGAGCAATTCTCATTCTGTTACCAGTGTGTGAACGCTTACTTGCAGTCTTTCGATATCTACTCTAACTTTTCTCTGAGAATATGAACGACAATGAAATGAAAGTAAATCAAGTGTCCACTTTGCATGCGGCAAAAGTGATATTCTGAATGTAATAAGACAGCGAAAGTAACAACGATACCACACACACAGATATTCATAATCATAACCTGGAAAAACACATCACGTGAAATTGATCTGTCATATTATAGTTTTCGATATACGCGTTAACATAAATCAGGAACGAAAACACAACAGTACGGATGCCATACCATAACTGATGATTACTGTGTACACGTTGAACTCGTTGTTTAATTATAATATCTAGTTAATGGCAATTAATTGTTAATTAAAACACGTTCAACTAATGATTACATTATTTGCTCTAATTATTACAATGGGTTACGTATTTTTTATTATTTTGTTGTACAATTAAAAAGTTGCTTAATATGTTCAAATTAAAGTTCATTCCATAAATTAACCAATTTGTAAATAAAAGTAAGTGTTACGTTTTGTATAAACTAGTATAATTCATTAAAAGTAAGTTCATGTTTATTCATTTGGTTACATTTAGATTCTGATAATATTGTAGACGTGTCTAACGTCATTGGGACATACTTGTCGCACTCAATATCATAACAGGACTCAATTTTTTTGTAGATTGTAACTAACATCTAATTTGTTTATAAACCATTCCAATTATAGATACCTTTAATAAATATAAACACACGAAAACAACCCCAATATAATAAAATTCATGTAATTATTGCCACTATATTTTTTCTGTAGAAAGAGATACACCAAAATACATATTTAATATTTAGTAAGGTCCTACACCAAGCCAGCCACTATAGACTTAAGAGAGAAAAATCTTTTGAAGTCATTAGACAGCATAATTTTCTTATACTATCATCTGCTGTGTCAAATTGTATTTTATTTCTGTTTGATTTTTGTTTTAGCTCGAGCTACAGTCTATAATTTGTTGAGACACATACCTATAAACGTCGACAGGTAAAGGAACAATAAATGTATTGCATATAAATTTTGTATATTTATATTTCATTATACTGTTGAATCAAAAAACAAACATTTAATTCATTTCAAAGCAAAACAATAAGAAAAAATAAGTTCATTTTACCATCACATGAATAAAAGTCAATAATAAAATAATTTTAAAAAACAAAATGTATGCTTTCTTTTTCCTTTCAGTGTATATATATGAATGTATGTTACAACTTGACTGATATATATATTTGTACGGTTTGTTGAGGGATGGCCCACCCCGACCCTCACAGACCTATTACGGGGTGATTAAATGTATCACTTTTCAGTGATTGAAATTAAAAAAAAAAAAAAAAAAAAAAAAAAAAAAAAAAAAAAAAACATCTAATTAACGAATTTGTAAACAATTGCTTAATTTTGTTTTATTATGCATATACAAATCATATAATGAAAAATCCACACTCGTTCACAGTATTACAATTACGTATGTACATATCTAGCGTCCATTAGACATATTTGTCTCGGACTAGCATGCGTTTATAATACGCTTACACGCTACTTTGGTCTTCCTAATACCTTTTTATTGTTTATGATACATATAGTTGTTTTTTTTACCCCTATCACTGCCAGGGTAGTAAATATGTGTAAGAGGAGACTATCAAAGTACAACGCTACACTAGGATTTTGCTGATGGTGAACTAAAACAGATCAAAGTGTATAGAGTTCATCTCCCTCGAATTTCAACATTTTTGGCAGTTAGAGTTAAACATATTTTTGAACTGCATCTAGAAACACTTTTTGGAAATTATATTTTTGTCAAATAAATGTAATGACAATGATCTAGTAGTGTGCACAATGATAACAAGAAGGATTATATTAAATGATTGAATTTGTTTGTAAAAAATTATTTTGTTTTTATTTATTTCGCATATATAATTTATCTAATGACACATTCATGTTCATTCACAGTATTACATTTAGATATGTATCATATTTCGACATATCTAATGTCATTGAGACCTATTTGTCTCTCAACAGCATGCGTTTATAGTACACTGAACGGAACAGCTAACCCGCTTCTTTTGTATTCCTTATATCGTTATAGATATATTGAATAGTGTTATCTAAATTTATATACGACATTAACAAGTTTGAGTTCTTGCTTTTATATAGCCTAAATATTATTTCTTATTCAAGTCAAAATGAAAATCGCGTTAACACTTTCTGAGTAAAGCATAAATTTTCAGGTATATAACATTTCAGGTGGCGGGTTAGCTGTTCCGTTCAATATAATTGATTATGAGTAGTAGTAAACAGAAATTATTGTTTTTTATTTGTGTTTGTAAAATGACAATAGTGTATATATCATAACGTGTATTCTCGTGTACAACATTGATGGATTATAAATTACAAAACACAGATTATTATTGCGGAGACTCATGAATATTCCATGTATATCCGTTAGCTAATTTCCAGTGTCTGAACGTAGATATTGATATTACTGTTGACCGATGCCAATACATTGTATTCATGAATGAGTGTACGGACAAGGTATTTAAACGTCCGAACATGTTGGCGAAGGTTAATGAGTGCCAGGTAAACACGTATTCATAATAACAAAACTATTTTATAATTACGGTTAACATGTTTTAAAATAGAAGACCAACAAGAATAGCTGTAACTATTTTACAGTGCTTGCATTGCATATGCCTATATGTGTATGAATGATATGTAAAATACAACTTTAAACAAGCAATCTTTAATGTTCATGACACGGGATTATGAATACATTGGACACGCTTTTTAGATTATGCTATAGGATGAAACTTCATAACATATGTTGTTTAACGTCTTCATCAATATCAACTGCAATGTGTCATGTTCTGAATCAAATTATTTATTCTGTACGAATTACTATAAACGTAAAGTTTAAACACATGTATTTGATTAATAGTGTTACATTTTGAATACAAAATGTACACGAAGTTGAATCAGTGCTAAGCATATATGGAAAAGTGCCTTTGTCATGGACACCACACATAGCCGTTGAGGAGGATCAAACCCACGACACTGCAATCATGGGTCCGATGCTTAAACAATTATCCACGCGCTTCACTGTAATGAGTTCCAGTTGATTTAACCGAGAAAATAGGCATAACGTTAGAACCTTATATTATTTGGGTTGGTTACAACATTATAGTTTATCTTTTATACCAGTATCGTCAGTAGACAACATTGTAGTTTATCTTATATACCGGTATTGTCAATAAACAACATTGTAGTTTATCTCATATACCGGTATCGTCAGAAGACAACATTGTAGTTTATCTTATATACCAGTATCGTCAGTAGACAACATTGTAGTTTATCTTATAAACCAGTTTCGTCAGTAGACAACATTGTAGTTTATCTTATATACCGGTATCGTCAGTAGACAACATTGTAGTTTATCTTATAAACCAGTATCGTCAGTAGACAACATTGTAGTTTATCTTATAAACCAGTATCGTCAGTAGACAACATTGTAGTTTATCTTATATACCGGTATCGTCAGTAGACAACATTGTAGTTTATCTTATAAACCAGTTTCGTCAATAAATAGCGGTTTCTCTAACCTTCGTAATTCTACGAATTTCGTACGAACAATAAAAAGACGTTTCATTAACAAATGGTTTGTGTGATTTTAATGCAGATATTATTTTTCCTACATTAATGTCTAAATAGAACACTATATATGTGTCAAACACTGGTTTCTTAGCATCAAATATTACACCAACGAAGTTCGTAATCTTAAAATTGGTCCCAGTTTGTTTTTTTTACTTTACACATAGCATAATATAGAACAAAACATGATTCATGTAAAACTCTAAATATCTAAATAAAAAAGAATATATACATTTGTACGTGGATTTACTTTAGTGATCGCACATGTCATCACATTTCCTATTTACCAGTTTTATCATTTTAGTTTGATAATTTTAGTTTTAGTCAACCTATAATAAGCCGCTACCCGCTTTCAGGGTCGTTTTTGCTCTTTCCTTTGACTGTATATTATTGTATATACTGTAAATATTTCTGATATTGTTTGTGTACATGCTGCCGTTGTGGATGTGTCTTTTGAATAGTGAGTCTTGTGTGGTTATATATTTTATTTTTGTTCAAGCAAACTTAACTAAACGATGTATAATAAATTGCTTAAGCAGTTATACTTAATACTGTTACTGTTCATTGTTTATTCATTCACATATACGTAATGCATGCATGCTATTTTGTTAATCCTCTTATATTTGTTTTTTATTGTTAATATGTGTGTGGTTTAGCGTCTCTGTGACATTTGACTAGGAAGAACCAGTACAAAATGTAATTTTTGAGAATCCAGCAGATCTAACCAGCTACCACTGCTCTGAGCGTACTCCTAGTTACATGAATAGCATTTTTATAACTTTTTTTATATAATTATATGTATTATTATATGTATTATTATATTTTATAAGAACTTTCATAAAATCATGAGTGTGTGTCCTCAGTGGCCGAGTGGTCTAAAGCGCCGTTTCAATAGTACATACGTCTCACAGCTAAGGCCGAAGGTTCGATTCCCGCTCGCTCCAAAAACGTTATGAGAGAATGTTTGCCAGTTACTTGCCAAAGTAGTTCATAATCATTCTTTCATTCAGAGGTCTTCCACCACCAATAAGACTGGATATGTCATATATAAATTAGGCTGAAGTGTGTGGAAAATGGCGAAAAACACCATTCAAAAATAATGTTATAAGCATTTTCCCAACATGATGAAACGTCTCAATATTAGCTTTATTTTATTAAATTGTGTAAATTGTATTTTGTATACTGTTAATGAATCATGGTAGTACTTTTATTTTTGCTAATTTTATATTTGCTAATTTATTAACAATAAAAGCCAGAAACATATATTGGTACGCTGTTTATATGCATAGTTATGCCATATAAACATTGATTATAAATAAAACTAACCAATATTTCATTTTGTTACGAGCTACCATAACAGTTGTTTTAATGAGTGCAGTATAGAATGCAAAGATAACCACTGACATATAATGCTGCTAAAGTATTTGAATTATCTCTGATTAGTCAAAAATTTACATTCAAATTACTGGTAAGAATTGACTTACACAAAGCTTTCTTCAATGAAAATACTATCTGATTTCATTTAACTTAATTAATTTGAACCATAAAAAAGACACTAAGCATAACAATACATGTAGCTGACTCAGTTTGACTCAGTTTGACTTTGTTATGAATAGCATTCCTTAAGATACACGTTGTACATATCATGACCTATCATATAACGCGTTAATTTTATTTTGTGAAGATATAGATGATATCTATTGCACATTGCTGATTTGACAGAATTAACAATGGAGCGTTAATGACATATATCATGGTAGTAAGCTAGTTTATTGAAAACATGAAAATATCAAATGAAGTTATTATGTTGTTGTTGTTTTTATTAAATTACTTTGACTAATTTCGTTTGTGGCATTAAATATAAGAAACTGAAAGGTAAGTAATGTTCGTAAGATAACCCCTTCTTAATCATGAAGTTCAGTTCACCAACACAAATAATGAAATGTAATACTTTTCTAACTAATTTAGGACATTTTCATTTATAACTAATATTACTTCATGTCTATGATTTTATTGACTAAGGTTTTGGGGTAAGGGTTATGGTTATAGTTAGCGTTGTACATGTATGTGAGCATGTCGTTAAATGTTAAAAAATCTCTGAATTCGTGGGTTCTAGTACAGCTTACTTGATTCAAATATTTTAGGTGGAAGGACGGTGGTTCCATTCAGATTATTTCTGAGGTATTTCTAAATATGTCATATATTACGAGTCATTTGTAGAAAATTTCGTTAAACTCAATTTTGTCAGGTGCAAATATATACCAGTTACTTGCTGAAGGAGATGCCATTCAGATTCACACTGATATCTGTCTCTTCAAAATAAATTGCATATGCCATATATAATATGCCCTGTGTTGCAAATATTGTAATTTTCATATTGAGTAAACATCATAAAGTACGTATGTTGAAAACGCAATGGTAATCTGTTTTGTACAGTCTTTTTGATGTGTGATTGTTATGTCTTTATTTTTTTTTTTTTCTGAAATTATTGTGTCTAGCTTATCAAATACAAATGCTTTTGTTTATATATTTCTAATAAAACATAATCTTAATATATATTTATCCTTTTCTTGTGTTTCCCTTGTCAACGGTCCCAAAATGTATTTCATGTATCTGCTAGTATAAAAATCCTAATTGGTAACGAACTGATAGTTTAAACACGCCTGCTTACATATACATGTATACAGAAATGATAAAAAAACGCCGGGTGAATTTCAGAGCCAAATTATCAAACTATTGTAAGTGATATTCACAGATTTAGTACATGTATAAAATTTCATCGATGCATGATTGTGTCGATATACTCATTATTATTGGCACAATCATCACAAACATTCGGAAAGTTTAAGATCGTGGGGTATACTTACTACGTAAATAACGAAAGGATGTGATTGTGTTTAGCATGGTACTTTATCGTTACCTTATCCACATTATCGTTTATATGTTGTTTTTTTCTTTTTGTACTGATATCTGAAATCGATTATACATACCGGAAGTATTACACTTATTTTAATTTTAGTTACTTAAGTATTATGTTGTCACATTCGTTTTGTATATGTCGGTGTGTAAACATAGTTTACTTGTATCTTTAAACTTTTTTATTTTACTTCAACTGTGATACAAATAATTATAACTTAGTTAAATCACGCTCGAAGTCTTCCTGGTTAGAACCAGTAGTAACTATATCTTGCTCAAGGACAGCACACATAGCCATGGAGTAGGATGTATAAGCAGTACTATCATATATTGTACATAAAAAAAACAAGTGAACAACTGAAAAAAATAACTTTCTTTTGAACAATAGCTAATTCCATTGAAGAATTCACTCTATCCTATTTGAACAAAAAGTAAACTGTTACACAACATCGTTGTAGAATGAACATCTTATCAATTTGACTTTATTAACGCAAATGATATATTTCTTTAACAAACGCAACTCCAAATTAAGAAATCAACTCTATAACCATGAAAATATAAAACCTCCCTAGCTAACATCCTATCATTAAAGTTCAATGATTATATCTGAAGCCCGATTTTAATGTGCAATTATACAGCCGATAGTATCGGTCACGTTATCACCAATGCATCTTCTGTGAAATGTTGGATATCCTTTAGTAAATATTTTTCTTCAACTGTGTATTAAACACTTCACCGTTTGTGCAGTTTATGCAGTGACACGTTCTGAAAATAACTCTTGATATAATTTTGAATATTTTTCTTCTTCAATATCGGCAGATACATATATCCAAGCAAACAGATTCTTTATTAAAACACAGTGCCTTTTATTTTGCCAAAGTCATTTTCAGAAGATTTAAGCTAAAAATAGATTCTGTGAAATGAAGACACACTTTATTTTCTTAAAAACTACTTTTTGAGATATTGTTACGTAGACAAATACAAATAATTATTTAACATGTTTAAAACTCAATTGTTATAATATTAGTGATTTATTCAATTTAGAAATATTTTAGTTATTTTGTCAAGTACGACGTTTGCAAAAACTTTATGTTGAGCATATATTCAATAGTTGTCGGAATATACATCGTATCAGAATACAATTAAAGGATAATACAAATGACGGAAAATACAAGTGACGGAGAAGACAAGTGACGGATAAAACAAGTGACGTAAAATACAAGTGACGGAAAATACAAGTAACGGATAATACAAGTGACGGTAAAATACAAGTAACGGATAATACACGTGACAGAAAATACAAGTGACAGAAAATACAAGTAACGGATAATACAAGTGACGGAAAATACACGTGACGGATAATACAAGTGACGAAAAATACAAGTGACGTAAGTAGGTAAACAGTGCATGCATTGATTATGGCGAAAAGAGCAACTAAAGCATCCGTGGCGTGAAAGGTAATGTAAATATTATTTCGTTATTAAATAGAGTTTAGTCAAATGTTGTTTTATAATTGATGAGGGTTCTCCACTACCAAGTGGTATTAGGGGCCGTCTCAAGATCACTTACCTCTCACCGCTAAGGTCACAGGTTCAAGTCGCACTCGTTCTAAAAGCTCCATTTGAGAAAGATTGCCAGTTGCTTGTTGGAGGACTTTGGTTCTACTCTTAGGCTCATACTGGTGTCTTCCTCAACTGATAGAACTGGATATATGCGGGAGGACTGTGGTTCTACTCTTAGGCTCATTCTGGTGTCTTCCTCAACCAACCAAACTTGATATATGTGGGAGGACTGTGGTTCTACTCTGAGGCTCATTCTAGTGTCTTCCTCAACTGATAGAACTGGATATATGTAGGAGGATTGTGGTTCTACTCTGAGGATCATTCTGGTATATTCCTCAATTGATAGAACTGAATATATGTGGGAGGACTGTGGTTCTACTCTGAGGCTCATTCTGGTGTCTTCCTCAACCAACCGAACTGGATATATAACCTGAAATGTGTTGAAAATGGCGTTAAACCTCATTTAAAATATACCATAGCTAAAGAAAAATAGGAACATTACGTGTCACTGGATAAATTAATGTCGCGATAGACATCTTACACTGACATGTGTTTTTATATCGACTTAGATCAACCACTTCACAACCTGTATATTAAAGAGGCCTCACCTATGTCGACGATATGTTTATATCGACTTATATTTGCCACTTCACAACCTGTATATTAAAGAGGCCTCACCTATGTCGCCGATATGTTTATATCGACTTAGATTTACCACTTCACAACCTGTATATTAAAGAGGCCTCACCTATGTCCCTGATATGTTTATATCGACTTAGGTCTACCACTTCACAATCTGTATATTAAAGAGACCTCACCTATGTCGCCGATATGTTTATATCGACTTAGATCTGCCACTTCCCAACCTGTATATTAAAGAGGCCTCACCTATGTCGCCGATATGTTTTGGACCTTAGCAATAAAATTCCACACGTTTGACAAACATCATATATAATGGATATTCTCTACAATAGCTCATATTATATTATTATATATGTTATATTATAACGTATCTTGTCTCTAAAGTGTAGAATGACAGTGATTGTTTGTTTTATGAAGATAGCTACAGAATATAAAATAATACAATAGAGATCGATTAGTTAAATGTTTTTTTTGTATAGAAACGTTGACATGTTAATTTATGCTGTTCGTGATAATCATTGCCTTGTACATTAGGATATACTTCATGCTTATTCAACACAATAAAACAAATTAAGCTAATTGCTATCCTTCAAAAAATCCAGTGTTTCAGTTTTTTTATTAATAATTATTGACAATAGATTAATATTACTCGTCCGCCTGTCGCAGTACATTTTTTCTCTATAATTTAAATCCATTTATTGATTTTAACACAGCCTGGATCGACGGACGCACGAATACTTCATGCTTATTCAACACAATAAAACAGATTAAGCTAATTGCTATCCTTCAAAAAATCCTGTGTTTCAGTTTTTTTATTAATTATCATTGACATTAGATTAATATTACTCTTCCGCCTGTCGCAGTACATTTTTTTTTTATATAATTTAAATCCATTTATTGATTTTAACACAGCCTGGATCGACGGACGCACGATGTATATTTTAGTGACGAATACTTATATTATTATGTCCCCTTAGTATATGAAATAATAAGACACTTGGTACCTTTGTGCACCAATGGGGCAAACATTATATAATGTCATTATTGATATCATCATCAGTATCATAAACCTTATTTTTTTATTAAAATGTTTCTATACCATTTTCATCACATGCAAGTTTATATATAGCACATCCAGATGTGTTGGAATAAGGTTTCAGACGAGTTCCGAGTAGTACCATCGCCGTTCCAAAGGTAATTAGTAACATTCTCACTTAAATATTGTTTTGATCGGCTGGGATCGAATTCACGTGAGAGGTAAATTGTTATAAGACAAAACATTAGACCGCTCGTTCAGAGCGGAACCCATTATATTGGTAGTATTATTATGTCTTTATAATTGTACCATTATTGCATTACTACAACTACTACTACTACTACTTTAACTACTACTTTTAGTACTACTGTAGTAGTAGTAGTAGTAGTAGTAAAAGTAATAGTACTACTATTACTACTTTTACTACTACTACTACTTATATTACTACTGCTACTTCTGCTACTACTACTACCATTATTACTACTACTGCTACTTATACTACTACTACTACTACTACTACTACTACTACTACTACTACTACTACTACTATAACTACTACTACTACTACTAATAATAATAATAATAATAGTACTACTACTACTACTATTACTACTACTACTACTATTACTACTGCTACTACTTCTACTATTACTACTACTACTCCTACTAATACTACTATTACTAATACGGTAACTGCTATTACTACTTTTATATTTATTACTACTACTACTACCACTACTTTTACTGCTGCTGCTTCCACTACTACTACCTCTACTACTACTACCACTACTACTCCTACTACTACCTCTACTACTACTACATGTACTAACTACTACTACTACCACTACTACTACTGCTACTACTACAACTACTATTAATACTATTACTACTACTACTATTACTACTACTACTACAACCACTACTACTACTACAACTACAACTACTGCTACTACTACTACTACTACTACTACTACTACTACTACTACTATTACTATTAACTACTACTACTAATACTACTACTACTACTACTAACTACTACTACTAATACTATTACTACTGCTACTATTACTACTACTTATACATCTACAGTAAGTGCTATTAAAACTACTCTAATTATTACTTTTACTACTATTTATTTGATGTGAGATACCAGTATGCAATAAACAGCTGCAGATTACTTCAGTCTAAACCAGTCACCGATTCCCGATAAAATTGCTCTAAAACATTGTAAAAAGTGGTACAGATTCATTTGGGAGAGCGATATACTATAAAAGGGCACATGTAAGTATTCTGATGCTGTATTTATACCCACTTGGATGCGGCAGTTTGTAACGAACGTATCAAAGTCTTTCAGATCTGAAGGGTACAAAACCTTTTCTTTAATGTATTGTTACATTCAAGTTTAGAAGTTACCCTTTCTTAAAAATCGACACTGTACATGGAAGGAGTAAACAATGCATTATAGGAATGTTGGCCTCCTCTCTGTTATCGGAGTCAAGATATTAAAGCAAAATCACATTTTTATGTAATTGTACTTGTTTTAAAAGATGACCCTGAATACATATATAGTAGCATGGTAACGTTATTCGAAATGCTCTATGCTTTTATTATAAGTGTTTTTTACTCGAATGTTGCTTTATTAATACAGTTTGTTTCTCCAGGTATCACGGAAAATGTGTTGAAAGCAATACTAAACAGAATCCCAATTTATAAGATTCGTTATGAAGTGACTTCTTGATAACATCAAATGTATTCATTTGTACAATTGTGTTTATTTTTTATTGTTTCAGAAGCCTGCTCTGGTGTATGTTTTTAGCACTGACATGTAAGAATCATTAATATACGTAACCTGTAGAATGAACCCAGTTCTCCGGATTTAGTCTTTTCAATAGAAGCACATTTAAGTACGTTGATTGGTCAGTTGCTTTTGATAAAATTTGAATGACGTCATAGTTTAACCAGCGTTCAATTGCTATGGATTGTGAGAAAGATATAGAATATCCTGCTTTTTCATTGGGGGTTAAAATTATGGAGATATCAGGTTCTACAAATAGACTATTAATATATCTAATAATTGGAAAGACAGTCTTATAAACATATAATGACGAGTTGAGCTTATTGCCAATATATGTTCATAACCATAATGATTGAATACTACTAGAACATTTCAGACATGTACGAGCTCTCAACGTATAAGACTACAGTATACTGGAATTTCGGTTATACTTATTTCACAGCGTGCCTCTGATGATTCCCTTAATGAAAAGGGTAAAGCAAGCCCGTGTTGTAAATATGACAAGTTATATTAATATCACACGTTATATTAATATCAGACGTTATATTGATACCACACGTTATATTGATATCAAACTTATATAATATCATACGTTATATTGATACCACACCGTTATATTGATATCAAACTTATATTGATACAACACGTTGTATTGATATCAAACTTATATTGATACTACACGTTATATTGATATCACACATTATATTGATATCACAAGTTATATTGATACCACACTTTATATTGATAACACACGTTATATTGATATCACACGTTATATCACACGTTATATTGATACCACACGTAATATTGATACCAAACATTATATTGATATCACACTTTATATTGAAAACAAACGTTATATTAATAGCACACGTTATATTGATACCACACGTTATATTGATATCAACCGTTATACTGATACCAAACGTTATATTGCTATCGCACATTATATTGATATCACACGTTATATTGATACCACACGTTATATTGATACCAAACGTTAAATTAATACCAAACATTTAATTGATATTTCAATTTATATTGATGCCACACGTAGTATTGATAACACACCTTATGTTGACACCAAACGTTATATTGATACCACACGTTATATTGATACCAGACATAATATTGATATCTAACGTTATATTGATATAATACGTTATATAGATATCACATGTTATATTGATACCACACGTTATATTAATATAACATGTTATTCTGATATTAAACATTACACTGATTTCAAACGTTATATTGATTTCAGTCTTGTTTTATTTTGTTTTAATGATTTGGTTCAAGCAAAGCCCGTTTTGAAAATATGACACATTATGCTAATATCCAAGCTTGTCCTTGAATTTTCTTTGAACGGTGAGGGTCAAGTTTTGTAAATATGATACATTATATTTATATCGCAGCCTGCCCATTGAGTTCCCCATAACAATGAGGGTAAATCAATGCCTGTTTTGTAAATATGATACGTTATATTTATATTGCAGCCTGCCCTTGGAGTTCCCCATAATAATGAGGGTAAATCAATGCCTGTTTTGTAAATATGATACGTTATATTTATATCGCAGCCTGCCCTTGGAGTTCCCCATCTTAATGAGGGTCAAGCAATGCCTGTTTTGTAAATATGATACGTTATATTTATATCACAGCCAGCCCTTGGAGTTCCCCATAATGATGAGGGTCAAGCAATACATGTTTTGTAAATATTATACATTATATTTATATCACAGCCTGCACTTGGAGTTCCCTATAATGATGAGTGTCAAGCAATGCCTGTTTTGTAAATATGATACATTATATTTATATCACAGCCTGCCCTTGGAGTTCGCCATAATAATGAGGGTCAAGCAATACATGTTTTGTAAATATTATACGTTATATTTATATCACAGCCTGCCCTTGGAGTTCCCTATAATAAAGAGTGTCAAGCAATGCCTGTTTTGTAAATATGATACGTTGTATTTATATCACAGCCTGTCTTTGGAGTTCCCCATAATGATGAGGGTCAAGCAATGCCTGTTTCGTAAATATGATACGTTTTATTTATATCACAGCTTGCCCTTGGAGTTCCCAATAACGTTGAAGGTCAAGCAATGCTTGTTTTGTAAATATGATACGTTATATTTATATCACAACCGGCCGTTGGAGTTCCCCATAATGATGAAGGTCAAGCAATGCCTGTTTTGTAAATATGATACGTTATATTTATATCACAGCCTGCCCTTGGAGTTTTCCATAATGATGAAGGTCAAGCAATGCCTGTTTTGTAAATATGATACGTTATATTTATATCACAGCCTGCCCTTGGAGCTCCCTATAATGTTAAAGGTCAAGCAATACCTGTTTTGTAAATATGATAAGTTATATTTATATCACAGCCGGCCCTTGGAGTTCCCCATAATGATGAAGGGTCAAGCAATGCCTGTTTTGTAAACATGATCCGTTATATTTATATCACAGCCTGCACTTGGAGCTCCGTATAATGTTAAAGGCCAAGCAATGCCTGTTTTGTAAATATGATACGTTATATTTATATCACAACCTGCCCTTGGAGTTCCCAATAATGATGAGGGTCAAGCAATGCTTGTTTTGTAAACATGATACGTTATATTTATATCGAAGCCTGCCCTTGGAGTTCCCCATAATGATGAGGGTCAAGCAATGCCTGTTTTGTAAATATGATACGTTATATTTATATCACAGCCTGCCGTTGGAGTTCCCAATAATGATGAGGGTGAATCAATGCTTGTTTTGTAAAAATGATACGTTATATTTATATTGCAGCCTGCCCTTGGAATTCCCCATCATGATGAGGGTCTTGCAATGCCTGTTTTGTAAATATGATACGTTATATTTATATCACAGCCTGCCCTTGGAGTTCCCCATAATGATGAGGGTCAAGCAATGCCTGTTTTGTAAATATGATACGTTATATTTATATCACAGCCTGTTCTTGGGGTTCCCCATAATGATGAGGGTCCGACAATGCTTGTTTTGGAAATATTACACGTTATATTTATATCACAGCCTGTTCTTGGAGTTCCCCAAAATGATGAGAGTCAAGCAATGCCTGTTTTGTAAATATGATACGTTATATTTATATCACAGCCTGCCCTTGGAGTTCCCCATAATGATGAGGGTCAAGCAATGCCTGTTTTGTAAATATGATACGTTATATTTATATCACAGCCTGCCCATGGAGTTCCCCATAATGATGAGGGTCAAGCAATGCCTGTTTTGTAAATATGATACGTTATATTTATATCACAGCCTGCACTTGGAGTTCCCCATAATGATGAGGGTCAAGCAATGCCTGTTTTGTAAATATGATACGTTATATTAATATCACAGCCTGCCCTTGGAGTTCCCCATAATGATGAGGGTCAAGCAATGCCTGTTTTGTAAATATGATACGTTATATTTATATCACAGGCCTGCCCTTGGAGTTCCCCATAATGATGAGGGTCAAGCAATGCCTGTTTTGTAAATATGATACGTTATATTTATATCACAGCCTGCCCTTGGAGTTCCCCATAAGGATGAAGGTTAAGCTATGCCTGTTTTGTAAAGACGATACGTTATATTTATATCACAGCCTGCCCTTGGAGTTCCCCATAATGATGAGTGTCAAGCAAAGCCTGTTTTGTAAATATGATACGTTATATATATATCACAGCCTGCCCTTGGAGTTCCCCATAATGATGAAAGTCAAGCATTGCCTGTTTTGTAAATATGATACATTATATTTATATCACAGCCTGCCCTTGGAGTTCTCCATAATGATGAGGTTCAAGCAATCCCTGTTTTGTAAATATGATACGTTTTATTTATATCACAGCCTGCCCTTGGAGTTTCCCCATAATGATGAAGGTTAAGCAATGTCTGTTTTGTAAATATTATACATTATATTTATATCGCAGCCTGCCCTTGGAGTTCCCCATAATGATGAGGGTCAAGCAATGCCTGTTTTGTAAATATATTACGTTATATTTATATCACAGCCTGCCCTTGGAGTTCCCCATTATGATGAGGGTCAAGCAATGCCTGTTTTGTAAATATGATACGTTATATTTATATCACAGCCTGCCCTTGGAGTTCCCCATAATGATGAGGGTCAAGCAATGACTGTTTTGTAAATATGATACGTTATATTTATATCACAGCCTGCACTTGGAGTTCCCCATAATGATGAAAGTCAAGCAATGCCTGTTTTGTAAATATGATACGTTATATTTATATCACAGCCTGCCCTTGGAGTTCCCCATAATGATGAAGGTCAAGCAATGCTTGTTTTGTAAATATGATACGTTATATTTATATCACAGCCTGCCCTTGGAGTTCCCCATAATGATGAGGGTCAAGCAATGCCTGTTTTGTAAATATGATACGTTATATTTATATCACAGCCTGCCCATGAAGTTCCCCATAATGATGAGAGTCAAGCAATGCCTGTTTTGTAAATATGATACGTTATATTTATATCACAGCCTGCACTTGGAGTTCCCCATAATGATGAGGGTCAAGCAATGCCTGTTTTGTAAATATGATACGTTATATTAATATCACAGCCTGCCCTTGGAGTTCCCCATAATGATGAGGGTCAAGCAATGCCTGTTTTGTAAATATGATACGTTATATTTATATCACAGGCCTGCCCTTGGAGTTCCCCATAATAATGAGGGTCAAGCAATGCCTGTTTTGTAAATATGATACGTTATATTTATATCACAGCCTGCCCTTGGAGTTCCCCATAATGATGAAGGTTAAGCAATGCCTGTTTTGTAAAGACGATACGTTATATTTATATCACAGCCTGCCCTTGGAGTTCCCCATAATGATGAGTGTCAAGCAAAGCCTGTTTTGTAAATATGATACGTTATATATATATCACAGCCTGCCCTTGGAGTTCCCCATAATGATGAAAGTCAAGCAATGCCTGTTTTGTAAATATGATACATTATATTTATATCACAGCCTGCCCTTGGAGTTCTCCATAATGATGAGGTTCAAGCAATGCCTGTTTTGTAAATATGATACGTTTTATTTATATCACAGCCTGCCCTTGGAGTTTCCCCATAATGATGAAGGTTAAGCAATGTCTGTTTTGTAAATATTATACATTATATTTATATCACAGCCTGCCCTTGGAGTTCCCCATAATGATGAGGGTCAAGCAATGCCTGTTTTGTAAATATGATACATTATTTTTATATCACTGCCTACCCTTGGAGTTCCCCATAATGATTAGTGTCAAACAATACCTGTTTTGTAAATATGATACATTATATTTATATCACAGCCTGCCCTTAAAGTTCCCCATAATGATGAAGGTTAAGCAATGCCTGTTTTGTAAATATGATACGTTATGTTTATATCACAGCCTGCCCTTGGAGTTACCCATAATGATGAAAGTCAAGCAATGCCTGTTTTGTAAATATTAAAGGTTATATTTATATCACAGCCTGCGCTTGGAGTTCCTCATAATGATGAGGGTCAAGCAATGCCTGTTTTGTAAATATGATACGTTATATTAATATCACAGCCTGCCCTTGGAGTTCCCCATAATGATGAGGGTCAAGCAATGCCTGTTTTGTAAATATGATACGTTATATTTATATCACAGCCTGCCCTTGGAATTCCCCATAATTTTGAGGGTCAAGCAATGCCTGTTTTGTAAATATGATACGTTATATTTATATCACAGCCTGCCCTTGGAGTTCCCCATAATGATGAAGTTTAAGCAATGCCTGTTTTGTAAATATGATACGTTATATTTATATCACAGCCTGCCCTTGGAGTTTTCCATAATGATGAAGGTCAAGCAATGCCTGTTTTGTAAATATGATACGTTATATTTATATCACAGCCTGCCCTTGGAGTTCCCCATAATGATGAAGGTTAAGCAATGCCTGTTTTGTAAAGACGATACGTTATATTTATATCACAGCCTGCCCTTGGAGTTCCCCATAATGATGAAAGTCAAGCAATGCCTGTTTTGTAAATATGATACATTATATTTATATCACAGCCTGCCCTTGGAGTTCTCCATAATGATGAGGTTCAAGCAATGCCTGTTTTGTAAATATGATACGTTTTATTTATATCACAGCCTGCCCTTGGAGTTTCCCCATAATGATGAAGGTTAAGCAATGTCTGTTTTGTAAATATTATACATTATATTTATATCACAGCCTGCCCTTGGAGTTCCCCATAATGATGAGGGTCAAGCAATGCCTGTTTTGTAAATATGATACATTATTTTTATATCACTGCCTACCCTTGGAGTTCCCCATAATGATTAGTGTCAAACAATACCTGTTTTGTAAATATGATACATTATATTTATATCACAGCCTGCCCTTAAAGTTCCCCATAATGATGAAGGTTAAGCAATGCCTGTTTTGTAAATATGATACGTTATGTTTATATCACAGCCTGCCCTTGGAGTTACCCATAATGATGAAAGTCAAGCAATGCCTGTTTTGTAAATATTAAAGGTTATATTTATATCACAGCCTGCGCTTGGAGTTCCTCATAATGATGAGGGTCAAGCAATGCCTGTTTTGTAAATATGATACGTTATATTAATATCACAGCCTGCCCTTGGAGTTCCCCATAATGATGAGGGTCAAGCAATGCCTGTTTTGTAAATATGATACGTTATATTTATATCACAGCCTGCCCTTGGAATTCCCCATAATGATGAGGGTCAAGCAATGCCTGTTTTGTAAATATGATACGTTATATTTATATCACAGCCTGCCCTTGGAGTTCCCCATAATGATGAAGTTTAAGCAATGCCTGTTTTGTAAATATGATACGTTATATTTATATCACAGCCTGCCCTTGGAGTTTTCCATAATGATGAAGGTCAAGCAATGCCTGTTTTGTAAATATGATACGTTATATTTATATCACAGCCTGCCCTTGGAGTTCCCCATAATGATGAAGGTTAAGCAATGCCTGTTTTGTAAAGACGATACGTTATATTTATATCACAGCCTGCCCTTGGAGTTCCCCATAATGATGAGTGTCAAGCAATGCCTGTTTTGTAAATATGATACGTTATATATATATCACAGCCTGCCCTTGGAGTTCCCCATAATGATGAAAGTCAAGCAATGCCTGTTTTGTAAATATGATACGTTATAATTATATCACAGCCTGCCCTTGGAGATCTCCATAATGATGATGTTCAAGCAATGCCTGTTTTGTAAATATGATACGTTTTATTTATATCACAGCCTGCCCTTGGAGTTTCCCCATAATGATGAAGGTTAAGCAATGTCTGTTTTGTAAATATTATACATTATATTTATATCGCAGCCTGCCCTTGGAGTTCCCCATTATGATGAGGGTCAAGCAATGCCTGTTTTGTAAATATAATACATTATATTTATATCACTGCCTACCCTTGGAGTTCCCCATAATGATTAGGGTCAAATAATACCTGTTTTGTAAATATGATACATTATATTTATATCACAGCCTGCCCTTAAAGTTCCCCATAATGATGAAGGTTAAGCAATGCCTGTTTTGTAAATATGATACGTTATGTTTATATCACAGCCTGCCCTTGGAGTTCCCCATAATGATGAAGGTCAAGCAATGCCTGTTTTGTAAATATGATATATTATATTTATATCACAGCATGCCCTTGGAGTTCCCCATAATGATTAGGGTCAAACAATGCCTGTTTTGTAAATATGATACGTTATATTTATATCACAGCCTGCCCTTGGAGTTCCCCATAATGATGAAGGTTAAGAAATGCCTGTTTTGTAAATATGATACGTTATATTTATATCACAGCCTTCACTTGGAGTTACTCATAATGATGAAAGTCAAGCAATGCCTGTTTTGTAAATATTAAAGGTTATATTTATATCACAGCCTGCCCTTGGAGTTCCCCATAATGATGAAGTTAAGCAATGCCTGTATTGTAAATATGATACGTTAAATTTATATCACAGCCTGCCCTTGGAGTTCCCCATAATGATGAAGGTTAAGCAATGCCTGTTTTGTAAATATGATACGTTATAATTATATCACAGCCTGCCCTTGGAGTTCCCCATAATTATGAAAGTCAAGCAATACCAGTTTTGTAAATATGATACGTTATATTTATATCGCAGCCTGCCCTTGTAGTTCCCAATAATGTTTAGGGTCAAGCAATGCCTGTTTTGTAAATATGATACGTTATATTTATATTGCAGCCTGCCCTTGAAGCTCCCAATAATGATCAGGGTGAATCAATGCCTGTTTTGTATATAGTATACGTTATATTTATATCGCAGCCTGCCCATGGAGTTTCTCCATAATGATGAGGGTCAAGCAACGCTTGTTTTGTAAATATTATACGTTATATTTATATCACAGCATGCCCTTGGAGTTCCCCATAATGATGTGGGTCAAGCAATGCCTTTTTTGTAAATATGATACGTTATATTAATATCACAGCCTGACCTTGGAGTTCCCCGTAATGATGGAGGTCAAGCAATTTCTGTTTTGTAAATATGATACTTTATATTTATATCACAGCCTGACCTTGGAGTTACCCCATAATGATGAGGGTCATTGCAATTCCTGTTTTGTAAATATGATACGTTATATTTATATCACAGCCTGCCCTTGGAGTTACCCCATAATGGTGAGGGTCAATCAATACCTGTTTTGTAAATATGATACGTTATATTTATATCACAGCCTGCCCTTGGAGTTCCCCATAATGATGAAGGTCAAGCAATGCCTGTTTTGTAAATATGATACGTTATATTTATATCACAGTCTGCCCTTGGAACTCCCCATAATGATGAGGGTCAAGCAATGCCTGTTTTGTAAATATGATACGTTATATTTATATCACAGCCTGCACTTGGAGTTCCCCATAATGATGAAGGCCAAGCAATGCCTGTTTTGTAAATATGATAAGTTATATTTATATCACAGCCTGCACTTGGAGTTTCCCCATAATGATGAGGGTCAAGCAATGCCCGTTTTGTAAATATGATACGTTATATTTATATCACAGCCTGCACTTGGAGTTTCCCCATAATGATGAGGGTCAAGCAATGCCCGTTTTGTAAATATGATACGTTATATTTATATCACAGGCCGCCCTTGGAGTTCCCCATAATGATGAGGGTCAAGCAATGCCCGGTTGGAAATATGATAAGTTATATTTATATCACAGCCTGCACTTGGAGTTTCCCCATAATGATGAGGGTCAAGCAATGCCTGTTTTGTAAATATTATACGTTATATTTATATCACAGCCTGCCCTTGGAGTTCCCCTTAATGATGAGGGTCAAGCAATGCCTGTTTTGTTAATATGATAAGTTATATTGATATCACAGCCTGCCCTTGGAGTTCCCCATAATGATGAGAATCAATCAATGCCTGTTTTGTAAATATGATAAGTTATATTTATATCACAGCCGGCCATTGGAGTTCCTTATAATGATGAGTCTCGATTAATGCCTGTTTTGTAAATATTATACGTTATATTTATATCACAGTCTGCCCTTGGAGTTCCCCATAATGATGAGGGTCAAGCAATGCCTGTTTTGTAAATATGATACGTTATATTTATATCACAGCCTGCCCTTGGAGTTTCCCATAATGATGAGGCTCAAACAATGCCTGTTTTGTAAATATGATACGTTATATTTATATCACAGCCTGCACTTGGAGTTCCCCATAATGATGAGGGTCAAGCAATACCTGTTTTGTAAATATGATACGTTATATTTATATCACAGCATGCCCTTGGAGTTCCCCATAATGATGAGAGTCAAGCAATGCCTGTTTTGTAAATATGATACGTTATATTTATATCACAGCCTGCCCTTGGAGTTCCCCATAATGATGAGAGTCAAGCAATGCCTGTTTTGTAAATATAATACGTTATATTTATATCACAGCCTGCCCTTGGAGTTCCCCATAATGATGAGGGTCAAACAATGCCTGTTTTGTAAACATGATACGTTATATTTATATCACAGCCTGCCCTTGGAGTTCCCCATAATGATGAGGGTCAAGCAATGTCTGTTTCGTAAATATTATACGTTATATTTATACCAGAGCCTGCCCTTGAGTTCCCCATAATGATGAGGGTCAAGCAATGACTGTTTTGTAAATATGATACGTTATATTGATATCACAGCCTGCCCTTAGAGATCCCCATAATGATGAGGAGTCAATCAATGCCTGTTTTGTAAATATGATACGTTATATCACAGCGTGCCCTTGGAGTTCCTCATAATGGTGAGGGTCAAGCAATACCTGTTTTATAAATAAGTCTCGTTAAACTAAGAATGTGGTATCACAGCCTGACTTTGAACCTTTCTTGGAATGGTAAGGGCCATGTAAGAAGTTTATTTTCCTATACGTTTGCGGATAAACTTTTCAATCAAAATTAATTGTATAAAATAACTAATAAAAAGTCCTTGAACTTGCGCGTTTTTGCCTTTAATACATATCATCTATCACATAGTTAATACGGTTAAACAATGTAATATTTAAAACATGTTCCTTAAATAATGATCTGTACAATGATGTTCATATTCAAGATTATTTCACATATAACTTTAATCTTGAATGTTTATCATGTTCAATCATTTAAGCTGGAAAAGGCTGCTATTCAAATTATTGGTGCAAAAAATATATACATATGGTCACTTGGAATGGCATTGCACTAACCAAGGTCTAAATGCTCATCTCTTAGCACTTGCTCTCATTGTAGGGAAGGATATTACAATGGCTCGAAAGATGAATATTTTACAAAAACCTGTGTAAATCCGTGTCCCACTGGATGTAAATCCTGCACATCCTATTATAACTGAGACAAGTGCTTGATGGCAAACACGGCACTACCTGTAATAAATCCTATATATCTTAATGCATATCAAGCACATCATCTAATAATTGTGAAAAATGCGTATATGGAAGAGTAGATGGAAGAAACGATACTACATGCAACAATTCCTTGAACCTAACTGTGTGTCGTGCACATTATAACAAGTGCATGGATGGAATGTACGGCACTACCTGCAATAATTCCTGTGTTTCCAACTATGCATCGTGCACATCTTCTAATGACTGTACTTATGCGTAGATGGAAAATACGGTACTAACTGCAGTGATTTATGTATATCTAACTGTAGGTCGTGTTTATCATATAATAATTGTGATAAATGCGTAGATGGTAAATATTGAACTACCGGCAGTAATCCCTGTAGATATATCTGTAGGTCGTGTATATCGTATAATAATTGTGATAGATGCGTAGATGGTAAATATGGCACTACTGCCAGTAATCCCTGTAGATACAACTGTAGGTCGTGTATATCATATAATAATTGTGATAAATGCGTAGATGGTAAATGTGGCACTACCGACAGTAATCCCTGTAGATATAACTGTAGGCCGTGTATATCAAATAATAATTGTGATAAATGCGTAAATGGTAAATGTGGCACTACCGGCAGTAATCCCTGTAGATGTAACTGTAGGTTGTGTATATCATATAATAATTGTGATAAATGCGTAGATGGTAAATATGGCAGTACCGGCAGTAATCCCTGTAGATATAACTGTAGGTTGTGTATATCATATTATAATTGTGATAAATGCGTTGATGGTAAATGTGGCACTACCGGCAGTAATCCCTGTAGATATAACTGTAGGTCGTGTAAATCATATAATAATTATGATAAATGCGTAGATGGTAAATATGGCGCTACCGGCAGTAATCCCTGATGATATAACTGTAGGTTGCTGTAGATATAACTGTAGGTCGTGTATATCATATTATAATTGTGATAAATGCGTAGATGGTAAATGTGGCACTACCGACAGTAATCCCTATAGATATAACTGTAGGTCGTGTATATCATATTATAATTGTGATAAATGCGTAGATGGTAAATGTGGCACTACCGACAGTAATCCCTGTAGATATAACTGTAGGTCGTGTATATCATATTATATTTGTGATAAATGCGTAGATGGTAAATGTGGCACTACCGTCAATAATCCCTGTAGATATAACTGTAGGTCGTGTAAATCATACACTAATTGTGATAAATGCGTAGATGGTAAATATGGCACTACCGACAGTAATCCCTGTAGATATAACTGTAGGTCGTGTATATCATATTATAATTGTGATAAATGCGTAGATGGTAAATGTGGCACTACCGGCAGTAATCCCTGTAGATATAACTGTAGGTCGTGTAAATCATATAATAATTGTGATAAATGTGTAGATGGTAAATGTGGCACTACCGACAGTAATCCCTGTAGATATAACTGTAGGTCGTGTAAATCATATAATAATTGTGATAAAACGTATATGGTAAATATGGCACTACCGGCAGTTATCCCTATAGATATAACTGTAGGTCGTGTATATCATATTATAATTGTGATAAATGCGTAGATGGTAAATATGGCACTACTGCCATTAATCCCTGTAGATATAACTGTAGGTCTTGTATATCATATAATAATTGTGATAAATGCGTAGATGGTAATAAGGCGCTACCGGCAGTAATCCCTGTAGATATAACTGTAGGTCGTGTATATCATATAATTATTGTTATAAATGCGTAGATGGTAAATATGGCACTACCGGCAGTAATCCCTGTAGATATAACTGTAGGTCGTGTATATCATATAATAATTGTGATAAATGCGTAGATGGTAAATATGGCACTACCTGCAGTAATCCATGTAGATATAACTGTAGGGTCGTATATATTATATAATAATTGTTTTAAATGCGTAGATGGTAAATATGGCACTACCGGCAGTAATCCCTGTAGATATAACTGTAGGTTGTGTAAATCATATAATAATTGTGATAAATGTGTAGATGGTATATATGGCACTACCAGCAGTAATCCCTATTGATATAACTGTAGGCCGTGCACAACATCTAATAAATGTGATAAATGTCTAGATAGATATTAAAGTATATATTGCCAAGAGTGCCCGACGAACTGTGACTCATGTACAAGTCGTTCGAGCTGTAATGCATGTAAACAAGGATACTATGAAACTACATGCATAAACGTCTGTTCAATCGGATGAGATGCGAGTGTTTGCAATCAATTAGACGGTGCCTGCAACGTGACGGTTAATTTTACCGGATCGAAATGCGGCAAATGCGTTGATGGAAAATATGGAACGGACTGTTCCTTAAAGTGTGCTGTTCGGTGTCTGTGGAACAGATGTGATAAGTCACGTGGTACATGTCTATGTTAAACTGGGTTTGCAGGAGAATTATGTGATAAATGTGAGGATATGAAATACGGAAGTTCTTGCAATATTACTCGTCCCAGCACGTGCGTATCGTGCATATCGGATGTAGTATGTAACCAATGTTTGCCTGGCTATTATATTAGTTCTTCACGCACCAACTGTACAAATAAATGTCCCGCAAACAACCCAGCCTGTAATTCGTCTTGTGTATGTATCGACTGTAAATCAGGTTACTATGGACCTGACTGTCAACTGATCTGTCCAAACTGCTGCAACGGCGCGTTATGTCACAAAATAAATGGTACCTGTACATCCGTCTGTAATGGCTCTTTTTCAAGAAGTAACTGAGAACACTGTCTGATTGGGAAACATGGAATCAACTGTGACAAGAATTGTTCCTCTAATTGCTTAAATGGAGTGTGTGAGAAACCTACTGGCACGTCAAATATTGACACAGTAATATACATCCGTATACGCCATAATCAGACACCAGATTTGAGATAGGAGAAGTATCGTTATTGCATATACTTTCAAAATGTTTTACCGGGGCCGTCACTGACTTAAACATATAAATAAAATAACCATGACTTCTATTGTTTGGTTTAAAAACATATTTATTCATTCAAATGTACACATAAGTTTAGGTATAATTATGGATTAGAACGGAAGATAAAATCTTATAAAGTTCTTTTCCATGACATATATCAATTGTTAACAAATTTGGCGGATTATCAACAATTTGATTTATGCTCTTACCATTACGAATATAACATAGTTTAAAATATATTTAATCAAAATGTTTAACATACTTTTAGGAATATTGTTTCTGATAGATTTAAGAAACTTAGAAAATGAAGTGAGTAATTAGACAAAAAAAAGAAAGGTGATTAAAATGATTAAAGTTATGGATAATTATTTGAAGTCACATAATAATAACGGTTAACATTTTTGGACAAGTTCTGAACGGCATGGACGAAATTGGGAGACGGGCTGACCTCACCACGTAAATAGAAATAGCCTTGTTATTTCTTCAGAATTACTTACATGTTCAGGAGAAACGATTAGTGGATAAAATGTATTTGTAAACTGCTTCAAATATTTTAACATTATTGTCATAAGAGATTTGTGGTTCACCAAAAAAGAAGTATACTTAAAGTCACTGTACATAACTCACTGACAAATGTCAGGAGTGGTATGCGTTGATGCTGGTAAAGGTGACAATTGAGAAAGGAGTGAGCTGTGCTTTCTATTTGTCCACATGTACATAGGGGGGAGTCTTCAATGTGTTTAAGAAATAGATGTTGTTTAAGTGCACTACAACTTGTTCGGAGGCGGGCATGCAATAATTGGCATTTCCTTGTACCTATGTAAAAATATTTTAGTTACTTTTGGTTCGTTACTTTCGAATTTATGTTTAAAAGCATTCAGAGAAGAGGCTTGTCTTGTTTCAAGTGGGAGAGTGTTCCAGTCACGGACAACGGAAGGAATACAGGAATTTGAGCAGAGAGCTGTTCTTGAAGAAGGAAATTGAATATTATTATTATTTCTGAGGTTGTACGTGGAACTTGCATTTGCAAGAGAAGGAACCAATGAACATAGATATGGTGGGACCATTCCGTGAATCATGTTATTAAAAAACAGTAAGTTTGTGTTTAGTTCGACGCGTTTCAAGACTTTACCATCCTACTTCAGAGTTCAGGTTATTGATAGATATAAATTTTGTAACTCCAGCTGTTATTCATGCAGCTTCATACTGTATTTTATTAAGTTCATATTTCTCATAATTTGTACAATTATCCCAAATAACATTGGCATATTTCAATAAGGGTCTTATAAATGGCATGTAGATTGTTTCTAGTGATTTTCTATCTAACTGAAATTTTAGTTTTCTCATAATATTTATTCTAGACCAAGCTTTATTCTTAATATAGTCAAAATGAGTGTGCCAGCTGCTGTTATTTGATAAGTATACTCCTAGATGTTTGTGAGATGACACATCTATAATTTGTTGGTTCTGCATAAAAAGTGGGGGTGAATGGGTTGAGTGCGTTTGCGAGTTACATTCATTGATTCTGTTTTGGATGGATTAAAAGTAACCAGCCATTTATTTGACCATTTCGATATTTTATTTATGTCAGAATTTAATGTCTGTGCAGCATTAACAATATCATTATTTGGTAAAGAATACACAAAACTAACTTAAATGTCTATACCAATAATTATATATATGTTGACGTTTTATAAAGCCGTCTTTAACTAAAATCAAGGACTCTCGCTAATTCACGCAAAATCTCGCGAATTCTCTATGCAACGAGACATGTCCAAGCAAATTGTTGAAGTGTTTATGATAACAAAATTTTTATACTGCAACTAAAAAATCAAGGAAAGCACTTGACAGTTTACTACAAACGGCAATATTTTCAATTCAATATCATTTTGCATGTTTAAAACATTATAACATATCTATAGGCTATATTCACCTTTAAGTTTCATTTTATTTAAAAGACCAGTTGCCTGTGAAATTTGAATGATTAATTTGCCAAATTATCAATTCTTTGCATGCTATTTAATCAACATTTAGTAGATAGATGCAAGCTTCCTATATCTTTCAGTCTACAGTGAGCGCTCCATTATATATTTATGCTCCAGTATGGAAGTTTTGTTTATCCATATTATATGGTATACACCTACATTGTGGCTAATGAAGAATGCAATCACTGCACAGGCGCATTGACAATTAAAAGTGTTTTCAGTATATATTCTGCTAGGTATAAAATCAGTACAGATATGCAATTAAACTTCAGCATACAGTGTTGTCTGGATATAGTTAATTTACATTATATTTGACTCAATTGTATTTAATATTTAAAGATGAACCCTTAAAAGTCGTTTCTCGCAAGCAAATTTTTAAACAGTAAAATAATATACTTGCAGTTTAGTATTTGTGAATCAATACGGTGTTACGTAGATATATTGTTATATTCTAATTATAAATACAATTAAAAACTGAACAAATTTGAATGTATGTGCTTTCACGTAATGTATGAGGTTCACGGTTCAATTGAATTTAATATATGTGTTAATCAATTGCGAAGGAATAAATATTAAATGAATACAACTATAATACTTGAGTTATGATTCGTATGTCTATATCTAGGGAATTCACGAACTTGTTTGATATTTCAAATGTGTGATTAAAATCGTGTACATCGATATTTAAAGCTTTTTAAAAAAAACGACGCAACATAGTCATGTCTCGTTTGTGTGTATGAAATAGAAGTTTATTGTAAGCATCTGTTACTTGATCTTTTATATACATAAGTTTGGATATCTCAGTGAAAAACAATATAACCAGACAGTGACGTGTCCTGTATGTATACTATGGAGTTTACGGAAGCTTTTTTACTAGTAACAATTAATTGTCTTATTGTGTGGTTTGTATAACAATGGCAGCAACGTAATAAGGAAATGCCATCTATTTGAATCATATCTGAACACTGGGTTTGCAAGTCAATTTGATCTATTGTGGAACTGTATCAACACGGGGGTTGACACTTATTGAACAAATTAACTGCGCATCAATTTGAATTTTACCATGGATATACACGTAAGTCGTATTGATTGTTTTTCTTTTTTGTCTATAAAGTAGTGCCACAGCATTGTCTAGAGGTAGAGCGTCCGACTCGTATGCGGAAGATCATGGGTGCGATCTTCGGGTCAAACCAAAAACTTGAAAAACGGTACTTAAAGCGTTCTAGCTTGGTACTCAGGATTACGAGAATGGTTCTAGGTCTGGACGGCTCGATATCAGTATAATGTGACTGGATGGGGTATCATACCATGTGTCTACGGCATGATACTCAAGTGTGGAAGCGCTTAGAATATTGTCGTAAGTTGACGCCGTCGCTATATGAATGAACAAGTGTTGAAAATGACTTTAAACACCATACAACACCATACAAAAACACACATGCACGCACGAACCAACGCACCTGCGCACACACGCACACACACACGCACACACGCTTACACACACGCACACACACACACACATATATATATATATATATATATATATATATATTAACGCTTTCTTCAATTTACACACTCGTATAAAAGAAACAGGGTCAATTATTATTAATGTTTTAGATTAGATTTGTTATACAATTTTTCATTTAAAGCAAACTTCAACCTACCAATTGAATGTATGGACGTGTTTTATAACACTCCCTTAACAGTGTAAGTTTGCATTATCTAGTCATTAATTTTAGTATTAATATAATCACTATACAGTTTTTCTTTCGTGAAAGTATTTCTATATCTTGTTATCGCTCGGTGTTTGATTTTGATTTTCTCAAACTTAACTTAATTACACGATTTTAAGCCCAGCAGTATTAATAACTGCATGCATCGTAAGTATATAATATGTTTGGAGAAGTAGCGTATCACATTTCTGTATATTAAGAAGTTGGTACTGTTCCGTCTGCCTATCTGTCAGACGACTGGCTTGCCTGACAATTAAAAAATTAATTTACATTTACCTGACTGGTTATCCATCCTTACTTTTCCCTGACAATATCTTGTATCTCAATTATATACATTTTTGTTTGGATAAATGTTGACCAATTTATCTACCTACATGCCTACCATCTGCCTGTTTGTCTACATTTCCACTCATCTGTCCGTCCGCCCTTTGACCCCTGCCCGGTAGTCCGTGGGTTCCTCTTTCTGTCGTCTAAACGTCTAGTCGCCCGCTCACATGACGTACTTTCACTCAGACCGTTAGTCCTCCCTTCCAATCCTGAATGCTCAATCGCTTACTTACTCGTATGTCTGTTTGTATGTGTGATGCCTTATTGTCTGTTTCCTATTGACTGACTGCCTCGTGTTGCATGTCAGTTGCTTTCTTGTGTATCCATCTTTTTAGCCATCAAACCTTTCACATACCAACGCATACATATAAATGATTTATAACATTTAAAAGATAGAATGATGGAATCAAGATAGGATAGTAATGAAATATGTATACCTAAAGTGCAATAAATTCAGTTTAATATTTAGTTTTCTCCAAATACGGATGCAAGTCAGCTTGAATATTTTGGTTAAATGGTTTTATAATATACGCCCACTTTGCCAATGGAGGTTATGGGACAGTCTGAATATCTAAATGTTTGTACTACTCTCCCGTGATTAATATTAACACTTCACGGTGAGAAATATAGTCACTATAATAACAAGGAAGTTAGATATAGTCTTTAAGTTATTAACTATAGATTGTGACTATATTTAAATGGATTTTTTTTCCATGTTGCATTAATATGTGACAATCAGTTTAACGGTGATATAATAGCTCAGAAATAAAGCATATATGCAGATCTGATTATCTATATGTTTGTACTACCCCCCCCCCCCCCCCCCCCCCTGACTAATAGAAACACTTCACGGTAAGAAATATAGTCACTATAATAAAAAGAAAGATATATTCTTTAAATTATTAGCTAAAGATTGGGTACACTTTTAAACAGATTTGTCAAATAGATTGAATGTCAACCAATGAAAACAAAATCAATGCAAATCCACCGTCTTCCAACAAGAAATCGAAAAACCTTCTCACGTGTTTTTTACTAGGCGGAAATCTAGCCCTAAACATCAGCGGTGACAGGTTAATCATCGTCTTCACGTTTCACACAATAATTTATTTTGCACTATTCTACATATAGAGAAATTCAATTCTGGAACACTGAAAACATAACCAATGGTTCTAAAAGCACCTTGTTTCCATAGAGTGTCATCTGTAGCCTAAATATGCAGAAAAAAAGTTGACCGGGTTGCTCCTTAACAATATCATGGTTTGACGACCCCCTTCATATTTGAAAAATCTGTATTTCTTGCAGTGTATCACTACGCATCTTCAAACTGTTATTTCTTCATCAAACAGCACCCAGTGTCAATCAAACTCATGACAATGATCCATTCTTATCATCTGTAGAAGGAAATATTTGCACAGCTCTAATATCTCCGGCGTAATAATCTTGCTACCGTCATGTAGTGGAGGTAATTCTTACGTGAGAACTTGAGACAAAGTTATAAATCATTCGCTGAGTACCATTGCTGTTAATCTGTTATGACGCGATCTGGTATCGAACTCACAGCCATAACAGTGAGAGGTAAATCATCATAATATAGCTGACCAGACCACTTAACTAAATAAGCGTGTATAAAGACATTGATGTTTGAAGTTAAATCGGTCTCAAAACTGTCTTACACAGTTATCAATAAAACGTATTTATTGGGCAATAAACATACTGATTTTATCGTCCATATCTATTTGTAAGTAACCATTGTAACCACAGTGTCTCCAAAGAATGCTTATCTTGTCAAAATAGATATTTGTTAAAAGGTTGCTTCTGACATGACTTCAGCTGACGACAAAGACAAAATCAGGGCATAAATTCATCAACAATTTCAGTCTGACAATCGGACTCAGACTCAAATCTTATATTTTTGTAAAACCCTATAAACATACGTTTATAGGTAAGATTCTCGTTAATACTGCTTGTGTTTCCATATAAATATAGCAAATTGCTTGTTAAATACATATTATTTGAATATGAAATTTTGGACAATTTGAGTCTGAGTCTAAATCTCAGATTCAAAGTATTGATGAAATTAGGTCCAGGGACGGACTCTACATTATGATAATGCGAGGGGCTATATTATCGATCTGCTATGAGTTGTTACGTGCCGTGCCAGGCCAGCTTAGTCGTTAACACTTCTATCTGTCGGTACAGAATTGTTGAGTTCGAAACCCCGTCTTACCGCAGTATTTGTGATGTTTGATCACGAACTTTGTTTTACGGTCATGAGTTCCCAACCTCTCAATGTGTGGGAAGGTAGTCAGTGACTAGCTTAGATGGGGTTTGTACAGTTCTTGTTAGCAGTCTGGCAGACCATCGTTTAATAATTGAAACACAAAAAAAACTATAAGTGCATTGGGCTGGTGTGTATACAATATTGGGTAACAAAAATACTTATTTTTTCGTTTAATGAAATTGGGATTGAGGGATCCACGCTGGTTTAGCTCCCATCTAATATATTACAATAAATTAAATTTTCTTTGATATCAAACACGTTCAAGTTATTTGGGGATGACTATTGCATTTTTTTATTAAAACCTGTCCCATTTGCACTATGTCCTGTGTAAACTACATTTTTTTTTTACTCTAAATTATCTTGTTTGTATTCGTCAGTCAAACATTTTAAATATTCCATGGTGTGTATTTGTTACTAGCTCGATGGCGGAAGTTTTATTTATCCGCAATATGTAGTACTTACACAGTAAACAAGGTTTAATGAAGCATGTAGTAACTGCGCCGGCGCTTTGGTAATTAAAAGTATTAAATTATGTATATATTTTTGTTGATAAAATTCTATTCAATTAATACTTATAATTAACAGAATAATTCAAAAAGCAAACGATAGATTGTGTAACAAATAACACTAATTACTAATGTATCTTTTTAAATGGTTTCTTTGTATCAGGTGTACACTCAGTACATATCTACATTCATTATTCCTTGAATACACACTGTTTTGTATTTGTATATAATTATATATTGTATAAATATTAATTAATATGGATATATATTAAAATTATTTGTACAGGATCGTATCTGATATATATATATATATATATATATATATATATATATATATATATATTGACGCTGTTTACATAATCAAGTACTTGCGATTCAATTGTATTTTAAAAGTATATATTTACACAGTTTGCAAAATCTCAATATTCAATAAGCGCACAAAATGACCTATTTATGTGTCGACGTGCCGTAAAACACCATCCATTCATTCAATAATGTGCATCAAACTAACATTAATGATAACACTTCATATAAACCATTCAAAATGTTTGATGGAATGCTAGTAACTATAAACAAGATAGAATATGCATACAAAACATGTATAACATATTTTGATATAGAATAATTTACATTATGGATTGATTAAAGTTGCGGAGACGTAGCTCCTCAAAACGCAATTGCGGTTTACATAAAATAAGGATGTCTATATCTCTAGCAGTGACTACTTGCAAAACACGGTATTGGTGCTACCCAAGAAACGAGGTTGATATATGATTCATATATGGTTTGATCTTACTTAGCATTGTGTTTTACTTTGTTGATTTGAAATAAATGCTACTCAGGCAATGTATATAAAACTATGATAATTAAATCGACATTTGTAACGCTTTCTTAAACTCACACACTCGTATAAAAGGAACAGGGTCGAATGTTTTTATTCGGTATTCATTCTACTTTCCGTCCATGTGTCTGAACAAAATAACTAGATATACCAAACATTAAACGAGATAATGAATATTTAGAAATTATTCTAATCATTCGTAAAACTAGTAGTTCAATACCTTTTATTTAAGTTGGATAATCAGACAGACGGACAGACATACTGGAAGATGGCGGACGAACTGATGGAAGGACGGACAGGCGGACGGACAGAATGAATAAATATTGACAGAAAGACGTACAAAAGATTCGTAAGAAGCGACAAATTGAGTAATACGATAGAATTTGCTGAAACTATGTAGTTCTGCAGGTATCAAGGTTCTAGGTTCATTCTGCATATTCTTTTGTTGATTTTTTCTTAATCTGTATGCTAATTTGTTGTTTTTGTTTATGTAGAGTGAACTTGTAATCTTCCTCCCTGTTGGCGTCGAATAACATATAATGTGTTGGTACGCCATTAATCCCTATTCATTCATTCTCCATTCTTTATATACATGCGTGAATATCTAACACCAGACTGAGTAGTGTCCTGTATGCATATTTATGGAGTTAACGGAAGCGTGCTGACTTGAACTGTAAAAAAGGTTTTGTGTTAAAGTATTGGTTATCTTGTCAGCAACGTAAACTTGATATAATTTTTATCAGCCTCGTGGTGGTGCTTTAAAATGTGAGTTATACCTAGGAATTGGATGTGCAAGTAAATATTATCTTTTGCGGATTTTTTTCAACACGGGATTAACGCTTTCTGAAGAAATTAAATGCTCATCACTTGCAATTTCACCATGGAGATACACGTAATATTATACATGAACTTTATATGTGTGCGCCGTAATATATCAATAATATGCTCCTATATGACATATGACATTGGAGGATATCATTATGATGTACATATATAGGACAATAATTATACTTAAAACGTGTATAGAAATTTTTCGAAATTCAAAAAATAAAGTATAAATAAAAAGCACACGCAGACGCACGGACGCACATACAAACTTCTCATATTTACGTTGTGCGATTTAAATTACAAGAAAACATGAAAATAAACTTTACACGTGAAGCCATACAAGTATAAAATAACAATAATGCCGTACGTTTACACTGTAGCTCTTCCCGCATTCGTTAAAATTGTATTAACACGATAAAATCACAACCCCGGTGTAAAATAACGTTGATAACAACTACAAAACAGTTCAGTATTATAAAAATGATGGTTTGTCATATTATGACATTTATTGATTAAAAAAATAAAACAAACCTTCTAAGTTGCAGTTCATTTATCCATTTCACATTCACCGCTGTGCAAAATTTATTGTAACAACCCCTAAAATTCACAATATATACAGTCTTGGAAAACAAGAAACAATAAACAATAAAAGTCATTTAAAATACACAAACATTCTGGCTGTGCCCGATTAGTTTTTTGTGTGATTAAATATCTTATCATAATCATAATCATTGATTAATGTATAAAACGTATAGAATTCTTAGTGGAATATGCTACACACAACTACATGTAAATAAAAGATCAAAGCAAATCAAGCAGCAACAAAGTTAATGATATCTTATTTTGTGAATTTACCAACACGATAACCATAAAATATGTGTTTGTAATATAATAAAAATACTTATTTGAATAGATTTAAGAACACAAAGTAGGGATGGAGCAAAGTATAAAAGGTACACATGGAGAGGAAAGATGAGGAAGGGTAATAATGATCAGAAGAATTGTTCTTTTTATTTTAAAGGAAAAGAGAATAAAGAGAGAGATGGATATGATATAGCAGTAGCCTCCCTTTAGTTTAAGGGTCCATATTGATTTGGAGAAATAATCTCCATTTTTGTTTCGTTTATCAAAACTGTTGTGTTATAGCGCTATTTTTTCTTCTTTTTCAATTTTTTTTTTAAAATAAATTTCGACATTTTAAAAAAGTAGATTTGATTTTATTGAATGAGTTCATGAGAGGTAATGAAGTTTATCACATACTTTACGGTGCATGAGTGTAATTAACTCATTACGCTCCCTAGTGCCGACTTAATCGGTTGTCTGTATTCGAGACCTCTTCATAGTATATAGTGTTACATGTACATTATTGTTTTGTAAAGAAAATCATTATATTTTATCTATCGATAGATGTAAATGTTTATATATATATATAGATTATATTTTTATACATTTCATAATTATACATATATTTATGCTTTCAGGCAACTGGATGGGTTTATATATTGCTGATAGCGTTCCTGTACATGGTACAAGGTAATGCTTATATCTAGGTCTCAATATATACCAACTGTTTGGAGAACCAGGCATCTTATTAAGTCAACCCAGGGTGGGTTTCCGTTTTAAAGAAAAGTAGAACACGAATTTGTTTGCGCAATATTATTGTCAGAGCAAGATTGGGGCATATCATTCATGTTGATTTTCCTATTGACACCAGCTTCGCAAACAGCTACCACTGTTATTGTTGGATTGCAATGTATATTAGCGTCATTTTTATGCCGTCGGTTTCGAATTAATGATCAGTTAACATAACCACTATTCCCTGGTACCCTACAATGTTAAAACGTATTTGAACACATACATAATGATATTGGCTACTTTTTCCAATTGAATCAGCGGTGAGAGACGAATAGTAGTGAGTCGCAATCATTGTCGTTCATTAATCATCACGGCAACTTGGCGGGGATTCGAACTGAAGACCCAAAGATTGAGACACGCTACCAATTGAGCTAACTGGTCCCAGCTGTAATGCAATAAAAGCCCGTGTACCTGATTGCCATTAGGTGTAGTTGTGCATGAACAATTGTTTCGCATTAATGCTAACAATGTGGAGGAGACACCTTTAAGCTTACCTGATTTTTTATTTGCCTCAAATAAATATTTCTGTTATAAATCGTATAATGTTGCTGTCAATGTGTTACTTCGATGTCAACACGTTGCGAGGGTTAACATCACTTTAAAAGAAAGCTCTATTTCCGTCTCTAAGTTTATACGCTCCAGTACTACATCCGATTATCCAGCAAACGTAAAATATTACATTTTAATGAATTAAATTCGTCAGACAAGAACAACTAATACGGTAAATTTGCATTATTATTGACGAGTGGATATCCGTCATAATTTTCATTTAATATCAACGTTGTAATTGTGTTCTAAAATATATGCAACTGTTACTACTTTTAAAGCTACAACTGCCTAGATTGCTGCGTGGCAGGTCTTATTTGTATATACATGTATATATAGTATATGATTGAAATCAGAAAACCCTTTTTTAAAATTTCAAAGTCACCACTGTATGTTTTTGATATCATTTTGCATACTACTAGATTATTGTTAATACATGTATTTGGTAAACAAAATAACAAATTACCCGTGTTATATATCAACAGTTTGCATATAATGTATAACTTGAAACAATGCGAAAACATATATGAAAAGAACGAATGTGAAAAGCTTACCTCCATAATAAATCATGTTAACATTTCATTTGTTTCAGTTTACTCTCAGACCTGTAACGATCGTTGTGCGTCATGTACGTCACGCGATGTATGTACCTTATGTAAAGACGGTTACTATTCATATTCAAAAAGCAACTGCGGGAACCAGTGTCGTAACACATGTAAATCATGCACAGCATATGACACGTGTACAGAGTGCAAATTATTTTACTATGGACAGAATTGTACATTTGGATGTCCAACGAACTGTTTATCATGCACTTCAATAGATCAATGTACCGCCTGTAAAGATGGTTATTATAATGTTAACACTGCTGATACATGTACCGGCAACTGTAGAACTAATTGTAAATCATGCACGCCTCATAATGATTGCACTGAATGTTATCCCGGATATCATGGATCTGACTGTTCACGGAGCTGCTCCAGTAATTGTGTCAATAACATGTGCGATAAACACGATGGTACCTGTAACAAATGCCCATCAACATGTACGTCGTGTACGTCGTCCTCTGTGTGTTCATCATGTGTGGACGGTTATCACAGCAGTACACCTTATTCAAACTGTCGTCATATGTGTCATCAGAATTGCAAATCGTGCTCCTCACATGACATATGCAAAGAATGTAAACCAGATTACCATGGCACGTACTGCGACAACACCTGCTTCGGATGTATCGACGGAAAGTGTGATCAGGGATCAGGGATATGCACCGCTGGGTGCAAGTCAGGATTTACCGGTACTCTTTGTGATGAATGTGAGGCTGGCTTTTATGGCACTGCATGCAACGTTTCTTGCAAATCTAAAAACTGTTATGGTAACAAATGTCACAGAACCACAGGAACTTGCACATTCTGTAGCAAATCATCATACGGAGACTTGTGCCAGCACACGTGTTCAAGTAATTGTAAGAATGGAGGTTTCTGTTACATGCCTACCGGTAAATGTAGAAAAGGATGTAAGGATGGCTATTCAGGGGATATGTGTTGTTTAAATAACGCTTTCTGTAAAACTTGCGCATCTAATACGGAGTGCTCTGAGTGCATAGACGGCAAATACGGTGAAACATGTCAGAATGCGTGTCCTGCAAATTGTAACGCAAATAAATGTGATTTGAATGGAGCCTGTATCTCTTGCCGAGTTGGATTTTACGGACACCATTGTTATCAATCATGCCCTGACAGATGTGCTCAATGTAATATGTCTGGTTCGTGCTTGGTTTGTGAACCTGGGTATTTTGGAACATCCTGTGACTTATGTCCTGAAAGTTGTTCTGCGTGTCAGTCGTTGACATGGTGTAGTTCTTGTGTAGATGGATACTACGGAGCGGCTTGCGAGCACAAGTGTCAATATCAATGTAATGGTGGTTCATGTGAAAAGAACAATGGTTACTGTAATAAGTGTCCAAGTGGCAAAACTGGACTAACATGCAACAATGACTGTGGTGCCAACTGCAACTCTTGTCATGTTAATTCGAAAGATTATTGTCTGACGTGTAAAGAAGAGAAATATGGTGTCGGATTGTGTTCTCATTATTGTCCAATTAATTGCCTAAACAGGAAATGCAAAATGGATACTGGTTATTGTTATAATTGCACTGAAGGATTCTCTGGTGATAAATGTGATTGTCCAATGAACTGTAACTGTGAAAAGTACCATTGTTCTAGTTGTAAACAGGGTTTCATAAACACATACAAGAAATGTGAATGTAGAAAAGATATGTGTGCAACGATAAACTGTGACACTTCATGCAAGGATAATACTTGGTATATTGATAGACAGAGTCAGTACTGCTGCCAATGTAGTAAGAATTGTAAAAACAGAGAATGCAACTCATCAAATGAATGTACATTAGGATGTGTTGATGGGTTCTATGGACATTTCTGTAATAGAAAATGTTCAAGTTGGGATCGAAACTGTTTAAAATGCATTGAACAAACTGAATATCAAAGTAGTTGTATTGAATGCAAAAGTGGGAACTTTCTTAATAATCGAACAAAACGGTGCACACAGTGTAATGCTACATGTTTAAACAAAGAGTGCAGCACCACAACAGGATTATGTACTAACGGTTGTGAGATAGGTTATTGGGGAGACTTTTGTCAAAATACATGTAATTGGAAATGTTGGAAATGCAGTCGTTATAATGGCTCATGTGAAGTTTGCTCAGGTGGAAGATATTCGTTAGACTGTTTGTTATCGTGTAATGATGGCTGCAACCAATCAGATGGGCAAACATTGTGCAAAATCACTGATGGCGCGTGTCTGTTCGGCTGTTTGTCTGGTAATATATACGGCAAAACATGTACATTTAATTGTAGTGAAAACTGTTTCAATCAGAATTGTGAGTGGGAGACGGGCCACTGCTCAAACGGCTGTATCAATAATAGGTACGGAGAGAAGTGCCACCGAAAGTGTTCAGATCATTGTCTATCTACAAATGAGACAATATCACGATGTCATCATCAAAACGGAAGTTGTCTGTCCGGATGTACATCTGGTTACCACGGTGACAAGTGTGAAAACGCCTGCAGTACGAACTGTAAGAACATTACTTGCAGACAATCCTCAGGAGAATGTCTGTTTGGGTCTAATGATGGCTTCACAAACGCTACTTGTACGCAAGGTATGCTATTAAGATAACGTACTGATTGACACTTACACTTAATATATATCTTATAATACATATTGTATGAGGCAAAGTCGCTATAATTTTATGTTTATGGATTATACAATCAAACGCAATTATGATATCTTTCATCGATCAAGTTTGATACAAAGCTGCTACGTTTGTGGTTACCTATATAATTTTGTGACCGCACTCGAGACATTAATTAGATAACACAATTTAATATTGATTATCAGTTTCATTCAGTTTCAGTTTTCCATGGTGCTACTTTTAAGTGTGGACTAGTACATGTATGCCTTCCCACTTATAACATTTGTTGAAAAACAGGCATAATTTGACGTTCTATTTAGTTTTAGCGGCTACAGGAGGCAGTTCAGGTGCAGTGATAGGGGGTGCAGTTGGAGGAGTTGTGTTTATTGCACTTGTTGCAGATCTTGTTGTTGTTGTACTTTGTGTAGTACGGAAACGGTAACTGACCTTATGTATAGCATTACGTAATTTAGAACTATAAAGTATTGTTAGTTAGATTCAATGTTATTTTCAACTCATACCTTATTAGATATGGCAACCGGTTTTATATTTTAAACATCAATCTAAGTGGAAGCACCTTCTTCCCACAAGCAACTAGCACTCTCCTTTACATAGAATGTTTGACCAAACAGGGCTCGAACCGACAAATTTAAGACAGAATCTTACACCATTTGGCCATGGAAGAGATTCAGATTAAAGATAAAAAAGAATGATAATATGATTTTTTTTGAAACGACTGATAATTTTTGCTTTCCAATTGCTGTATATATTATATGATATTGTACCGATATGCAATATTTTAAATTCCAAGTAATTTAGATTATACTTTTGATAATAAAAGGAATATACGATATGTGTCTGTATTTGATTTCATCAGACGTAATAGAAAACCAAGGATGGAAGACAAACCACAGTATGATAATGCGAGTGATTTAAACCAAATTAATGCACGGTTGAATGACCCTGGGCCAATATACAATAATACTTTGGAATCAGGTAAAATATAAGCATCAACTTTTAAAATTTCGATCAGTATAAAACATAAACATTCATCTGTAATTAAACTATGAAATTAAATCCGCCTTTTGGGCTCATAATATTCCAATGTATGACTGACCAAAAAATACTTTTAGTGTATGGTCAAATTTCCTTTCTATATTACACATGTCTTCATAGTACTTTACACCGTTATCTGTATTAATTTAACGTTGAAGTTGTTTTGATTATTTGATTTTTTAGTTATTATTTATTTCAGTTTTAATGAATTAAACTGTTTTAATTTAAGTACGGTCTAAGTGCCCTCAAATCGGATACCATTTGTTATAACAACGTCAGCAGCTGTCATAAAAACAGTTTGATGACTGTATAATGTCGCCCTGTCTTAGACTCTTTGTTGTTGTTGTTATTATACTTATTTAGAATCATATATTGTTCATGTATTGTTATTTGATAAATGAAATACAATACGCTTCAGCCAGTGCCAATGCCGTTAAGTATACGTGTATATATATATGGCCTTGATATTGTATCTATGGTTTGCATTGTAGCTAGGCGCACTCGCCGTAGTCTGGTCTGTACATTTATGTCTTGGTTATTCACAAATAATTATCTCCATATATATATATAATGTATATTAGTTTGTTGTCAATATATTGTCTGATTTAACGCATCCATAAGTATCTGTCGCTTACAACCGGTGAAGTTAAATAGTCCTGACCTTAATTTATACTCCTTCAACATATAAAGTAAAAAAATATACAGAAGAAACATATCAATAGTTTATGCTACGTATTAAGCAATTAAAGCAATTATGTAAATAAAGTCGGTTATTTCGTAAATGTTATGTAAATGTATAGGTAACCATTTATCAATTTTATCCAATAAACCGCGGCACGTCATATTTACAGATATGCCATCTACAGAGGTTTCTACGCCATCCCCAATTGAAACATTTGAGTACGAGATGATAGACGAGATCCCGCGAGATGGAGGACTGGATGGTATAAATATAGACGGCGCATATGGTTCTTCACATGTGAATGACCTTGTGGAAGGTATGACTTAAGAAGTTAAAAGTTAAAAACAGCCACACATCAACAATACATTTATTAATACATACTTACATTCACATGCACGCACGTACTAATGCCAGTAGCTCGTACAAACGCAGGCACGTACGCGCATACATACACTCCCATATGTATAATCTTATCAATAGAAACTAATCGACCATTTCGAATAGGCGAACGTCTTGTTACATTATCTCACACAGATATGTAAAATTAGATGAAGGAAATTGAAACTTTAACTATGAGTGACCTAGTCACAGCTTAAAATGATATTAGAAGTATTGGTGGCCGTCGTGTTATACTTGTAATGAGAGAACTTGTAATGAGAGAACTTCTAATCGGAGGACTTGTAATGAGAGAACTTGTAATGAGAGGATTTGTAATGAGAGGATTTGTAATGAGAGAACTTGTAATGAGAGGACTTGTAATGAGAGAACTTGTAATGAGAAAACTTGTAATCAGAGGAATTGTAATGAGAGGACTTGTAATCAGAGAAATTGTAATCAGAGGACTTGTAATGAGATAACTTGTAATGAGAGAACTTGTAATTAGAGAACTTGTTATCAGAGAACTTGTAATGAGAGAACTTGTAATGAGATAACTTGTAATCAGAGGACTTTATTGAGAGAACTTGCAATGAGAGAAATTGTAATGAGAGAACTGGAAATAAAAAAACTTGTAATGAGAGAACTGGAAATAAGAAGACTTGTAATGAGATAACTTGTATTTAATAAGACTTGTAATGAGAAAACTGGTAAATAAGAAGACTTGTTATGAGAGAACTGATAAATAAGAAGATTTGTAATTAGAGAACTGGGAATAAGAAGACTTGTAATGAGAGAACTGGAAATAAGAAGACTTGTAGTGGGAGAACTGGGAATAAGAAGACTTGTAATGAGAGAACTGGAAATAAGAATACTTGTAATGAGAGAACTTGAAATAAGAAGACTTGTAATGAGAGAACTGGTAAATAAGAAGACTTGTAATGAGAGAACTGGAAATAAGAAGACTTGTAATGAGAGAACTGATAAATAAGAAGACTTGTAATGAGAGAACTGGAAATAAGAAGACTTGTAATGTGAGAACTGGTCAATAAGAAGGCTTGTAATGAGAGAATTGGTAGATAAGATGACTTGTAATGAGAGAACTGGAAATAAGAAGACTTGTAATGAGAGAACTTGTAATGAGTGGACGGAGGTTGACTCCGAGGTGCATTACCGAGTAATATCAGTACAGTGAATTACTAAAATATGACCCCTGCATTATATAGATATTTTACATTCTTGTTTACGTGACTTTGTGCGAGTAAGCACATTTTTTGCTTTTAAGATGTTTCTTGATATTACCAGAAAGTATAACATGTGTCATGTTAAACACGCTAAATAATAAGTTTAGCACGCGAGTTGTATGAAAGGATGTTTATTATCTGTCAACATATGTACAGGTGTTATAGTTAATTTCCCGTTTCAGAAGATGACTCTCAGGCTAATTACGAACCCTTGCACCGTGAACAAGAAAAAAAAGAGCAATACAGCAGCATATCATACCAGAAATCAGAATATGTGAACATAAAAACAATGTAAAGAGCTTCATCAATTTCATTGTAAACTATACTGAAAGGGCAATTAAACTCCATTGTACTAATATTTGATTCGTCTATTTTTATTAAAATGCTGTAAATCAGGGCACAGCTGATGTTCACGAACCCCGAAAAAGGCCTTGTTTAATGGAAATAGTTAAAAAACTTAAATCTGTGCAAATGTTGATGTTTTTAATTTAAATTATACTTTATTCTTTTAAAAAACACATATTTGTTTTACTATTTGATAATTTCCCTTAATGCAGTTCCATTTAATATGCAACTTTTCTAAATGTTAAGCCATTTTATGTAAATATATCATAGTTCTAAAAGTGAAGACACTCTTGCCACAAGAAAATATTTGCACATGTTACTCAGAGTGTACTTGACAATGATGACAATAAATATCATTGTGTGCCAAGAATGTCTTCATGATAAAAATCACTATTTAAAAGCACAATATAGAAACATTTGGAAGAAATGAGTATTTCGAGTCGTTCGTGTTGTTTTATGGAAAGAAAGCTTGAAATTTAAAATCAAAATATACTTATTTGAAAAGAATATATCATAGTTAATATTATACTCTTAACTGTGCTGAAAAAGTATTTTAAAGAAATGCATTTTGAACGGTCATTATTATTGGGTCTTAATGAACCTAGACACTAAAAAAATAAAAAAAAAACATTTATATTTAAAATGCGAATGATTTGGTATTTTAAATCATTCAAAACGTGACAAAAACCAAACGATGATTTAATCAGAGTGTTGATATAAACACAATCCACGCACAAAATATTTATCCTACAGATACTACTTAATGTCCTTCACCTATATTTTGACAATTTTATGTAATACTTAAATGAATTTTCCACTTAAAATTATAAAAAAAGTACTGACGTATCAAATGGGTCATTTGATTTCATTTTGATTTCAATTCGATCTGTCATACAAGTTGATTTATTGTAAACAGTGCTCCATATTAGAAAGAAAAATGTCGGAATTACGATCTGAAGGTCATCAAGTAGTTTTTAAGTGAGGTGTATTTTTAGCATGTTAGATTTCGTTTCATGTTTACCACTTCGATAGCAATATAGATTTCGGATACCAACCAATTATGTATGCCAATGAGATGATTTGCATTCATGTCAAAAATAAGCTTATTTTATATAACTGTCATGGCTTTTTTTCTGAATATGCTACCTTTAAACTGTTATAGAGTTCACAAAAAGAAAAGGAACTTCAGAATTGCAGAATGTCACTAAATCAACTGCTTATGATGATATCTACTACTTGCAGTTTTGATCTAGGAAATGAAAACGCTAAACAGGACTTGATTACTGTGTTAAATATTTATTAGGCGTCACAAATGCAAGAACGAAATATGTGTGTGGTGTATACATGTAACACCAGTTATAAACTACCACAAAGACATGTGCGGATCTATAAATGAAACACAAAATACTAAACAGTAAAATGGAAAATAAGTATCCTTTCTTTACAACTATAACCCTTGATTCTGACATCATTTTCATGGTTTCCAAAGCAGTTGACAGAAGTAACAATAAGATCAGTGAATTGTTTATTTTTTATGTCTTATTGTAATCATCTGAATTTTTTTTTTACAACTCTTAAATTAAATGGATGTGTATCGTCAGTTGCTAATTCTAATGTACGCTTTAATTAAAGAAATATTCCATTGCTTTGCTAACAGTTCACTAATATTCATTCATTTGCTATTAATTCAATATTGAAACATAATTCAATATTGACTCTTTTAGAATTTTGAATGAGTTAGCTCCCATTTGTCATTCTAATATTATATTCCTTTTTCAAATTGAATTATTTTCTTTATAAATTCTCAAAATATCTATCAAAAGTTTGTTTTTTTTATATGTTTTTATTATATCATATATAAAATACAAGTAGCAATACGGTGATGTTGTATATACATGTTTTTATTCCATGTGATGAAATTATTGTAAATATACTGGTAATACATAAATGTGTTATTCGATATGGCAAGTTTGTACATAAATGTTTTATTTCATATGACGATTTTGTACATACTTAGTTTATTCCATATTATGAGTTTGTACATAAATGTTTTATTTCATATGACGATTTTGTACATAAATGTTTTATTCCATATGATGAGTTTGTCCATCAATGATTTATTCCATATTATGAGTTTGTTTATAAATATTATATTCCATATGATGAAAATGCACATTTTTGTTTTTTATTATATTTGTTCTCATAATTATAAACAGGTAAACGTGTTTTCTCTTTGTTGATTTGTGTTGGCAAGCAAAGTATAATTGAAGAAAATATAAGATTGATAAATGTTGAGACGATCTGTTCTAGACAAACAGCAATGCTCATGAGTGTGCATTTAATTTCAAACATTGATGACACACTGAATACTGGGTGTTTAATTCAAGATATTTGTGCCACAGAGAATAAAGTGTGCTGAAAAAACAAAACAGTGCCGACATAAGTTGAATAGGTAAATCACCAACATATGACGATATTATACATAATTGTTTTATTCAACATGGTGAGATTATTACTTCATGTTTTAGTCTATATGGTGAGACTGTACATACATGTTTTATTCCATATGGTGACATTGTTCATACATGTTTTATTCCATATGGTGACATTGTACATACATGTTTTATTTCATATGGTGACATTGTACATACATGTTTTACTCCATATGGTGAGATTGTACATACATGTTTTATTCCATATGGTGACATTGTACATACATGTTTTATTCCATATTGTGACATTGTACGTACATGTTTGATTCCATGTGGTGAGATTGTACGTACATGTTTTTTTCATATGGTGAGATTGTGCATACATGTTTTATTCCATATGGTGAGATTGTACATATATGTTTTGCTCCATGTGGTGATATTGTGCAAACATGTTTTATTCCATGTGGTGAGACTGTACATAAAGGTTTTATTCCATGTGGTGAGAATAAAGATGCATGTTTTATTCCATATGGTGAAATTGTACATACATGTTTTATTCCATGTGGTGAGATTGTACATGTGGCGAAATTGTACATACATGTTTTATTACATATGGTGAAATTGTACATACATGTTTTATTCCATGTGGTGAGAGTGTACATACATGTTTTATTCCAAATGGTGAGATTGTACATCAATGTTTTATTCCATATGTTGACATTGTACATACGTTTTATTTCATATGGTGAAATTGTACATACATGTTTTACTCCATATTGTGAGATTGTACATACATGTTTTATTCCATATGGTGAAATTGTGCATACATGTTTCATTCCATATGGTGAGATTGTACATACATGTTTTTCTCCATGTGGTGATAGTGTACATACATGTTTTATTCCATGTGGTGAGACTGTATATAAAGGTTTTATTCCATGTGGTGAGATTACACATGCATGTTTTATTCCATATGGTGAAATTGTGCATACATGTTTTATTCCATGTGGTGAGATTGTACATGTGGTGAGAGTGTACATAAATGTTCTATTCCATATGGTGAAATTGTACATACTTGCTTTATTCCATATGGTGAGATTGTGCATACATGTTTTATTCCATATGGTGAGATTGTACATACATGTTTTATTCCATATGGTGACATTGTACATACATGTTTTACTCCATATTGTGAGATTGTACATATATGTTTTATTCCATATGGTGACATTGTACATACATGTTCTATTCCATATGGTGACATTGTACATACATGTTTTATTCCATGTGGTGAGATTGTACGTACCTGTTTTATTCCATATGTTGAGATTGTACATACATGTTTTGCTCCATGTGGTGAGATTGTACATACATGTTTTATTCCATGTGGTGAGACTGTACATAAAAGTTTTATTCCATGTGGTGAGATTATACATGCATGTTTTATTCCATATGGTGAAATTGTACATACATGTTTTATTCCATGTGGTGAGATTGTAAATGTGGTGAGATTGTACAAACATATTTTATTCCATATGGTGAAATTGTACGTACATGTTTTTTTCCATGTGGTGAGATTGTACATACATGTTTTATTCCATATGGTGAGATTGTACATAAATGTTTTATATTTTAAATCATATACACATAGTCATACGTTGATAGTATAAATGTATATTATCAAATGTTACTTTTAATAACGTTTAAACTTACAATTATGTAATAATTACAATAAATGGTTTTGATAATGTTATATATAACAGTATGGCGAATCGTAACAGGAGTAATATTCCGAATAAGGGCAAGTGTATAACACTTTCAATGAGATAGAAACATGTCTTATTTATAGGCTAGATCGTCTATATCATCGGTAAAATGACCTCTTCTGACTCTTCAAAATAGGATTTTTTAGATACACACACTTGTAGACATCGCTAACCGTCTGTATGTGAAAGTTCATTAAGATTGTATTAGTAGACGGAAAATGTAGTTTAGAAAGTGTTCTATATAATTTATTTTGAATGATTCTGTTACGTGTAACTTTTCCACACGCAATACTGCAGAACATATTTTACACTCGCAAGATAGTGCAGAACATATTTTCCACATACAATATAGTGTAGAACATATTTTCCATACGCAAGATAGTACAGACTATATTTTCCACACCGATTATACTGTAGAACATATGTTCCACACGCAAGATAGTACAGAACATATGTTCCACACGCAATGTAGTGTAGAACATATGTTCCACACGCAAGATAGTACAGAACATATGTTCCACACGCAATATAGTGTAGAACATATGTTCCACACGGAAGATAGTGCAGACGATATTTTTCACACGCAAGATAGTGCAGACTATATATTCCACACCGAATATACTGTAGAACATATATTCCACACGCAAGATAGTACATAACATATTTTCCACACGCAAGATAATGCAGAACATATTTTCCACACGCAATAGAGTGTAGAACATATGTTCCTCACGCAAGATAGTGCAGACGATATTTTTCACACGCAAGATAGTACATTACATATATTCCACACGCAAGATAGTGCAGAACATATATTCCGCACGCAACATAGTGCAGAACATATTTTCTACACGCAATATAGTGTAGAAAATATGTTCCACACGCAAGGTAGTGCAGACGATATTTTTTCACACGCAAGATAGTGCAGAACATATATTCCACACGCAAGATAGTGTTAAAAGAAAAAACAGTAAATGTGGTTTCAATATTTTATAAAATTCAAAAATATCAATAATATTTTCGCATAGTGTATTCTTTTTTTGTAAATTAAAATGAAATATTTAGTTTTATATCAATAAAGTATTTACCAATTTGAATAAAGTATTTACCAATTTGAATAAGGAATACTATTTCAAACATAATGAATTATTAAGTAAGCACTTAGCTTTTACAATCGGAAAAAAAAAGAGAATAATTTTGTTTATTGTCAAATACTTGTTTGGTGAACTTGATATATTTTGAATACAATTTTTGATAAAAAACGTTTTGTTATTGTTTTTAATATACGCATTGTTCCATGCTATCTGGTTCTTCAATGCTTCTAGTTTATTTTCAACGTTCATACTTGATCATGATTGTAACATTTCTAATAAAAAATGGGAAATGAGTAGTTTTGTGTTTTAGTATAATACTTTTCATTCCAATGACATTAAATAATTAATTGTCTCCTAATGTATCTACTTTGTTAATGCACATATGTTTCCAATTTATATCATTAGTGATTTGCTGTTTATTTAAATATTTCAATATATAACCATTGCATTTGGAAGAGGTACAATAAATAAGATTGATAATATGGCGACGGTAGCAAAGAGTTTTTCCGTTGGTTAGTGCTTCAAAAAACAGGTTAAAATAAATCTCGTTATTTCCACAGTAAACGGTTAAGGATGGTGTTTGTAAAATATACGTTATATTTTTAGATAATGCAATTGGTCCCAATCGTTAAATAACGCTCCCAATCGTTAGTAAAAATGATATTTGTCTTTAAAAAATAGAAACTATATCATAAAAAAATATCTGTTTTTTAAGAACTTAGGCACGAACATAGTTCATTAGTACAATGACGTAAAAATAATTTAGTTAATTCAAATAATTACAAATACAGATTTAACTTGTTCTGAAATATATTTTTATTTACTGATTTTTCTTTTTCTTTTTTATACAAATTTGTTCAAGTATATACCAGTACCTTACATTGAACATTAAATACCACTGTATAACGTCACGCACCCGTCTTATGAATAAAGGTATGTTTTCCCTCTAGTATATGTATAAATAACACAACGAAAACTGCCAAAGTTATAAAGTAACGTATTAAGAACACAACGAAAACTGCCAAAGCTATAATGCAACTTGTAAAGAGCACAACAAAAAATGCCAAAGCTATAAAGTAACGTATTAAGAACACAACGAAAACTGCCAAAGCTATAATGTAACGTTTGAAGAACACAACAAAAACTGCCAAAGCTATAAAGTTACGTATTAAAAACACAACGAAAACTGTCAAAGATATAAAGTAACGTATGGAGAACACAACAAAAACTGCCAAAGCTATAAAGTAACGGATATACAGGATAGCTCAAACAAGTTGTAGCAATAGGCATGAGACAAATCTTGATTCATCACAAATAAAAAGTGTACACAACACGAATAACTTCTTGAACTCTTCTGTTGTATACTTTAAAAGGCATTTTAGGGTTTTATAAGGATAGACATCCGCGTCATCCATATGGAAAGGTTTGGAAGCACCTACATGTTCTGTAGAATCATGGGTAGTATTTTTAGTATTTGGTTAATTATGAAGAAATGTCGTTTATACAGCAAATGGTCATTGCCCCCCCCCCCTCTCTCCCCCCCCCCCCCCCCCCCCCCAGAGTAATGGGAATATACGGATAAAATGTCAAGTTCAAGTTCACACACTGACATAGTGAAATGCCTAGTTCAAGTATACCATACATAGCCACCACACATTGACATAGTGGAGGATCGAACCATCGTCTTTGAACTGATGTCATAATGAAATCACATTTCTCGTGGAAGGGTAATAAATTATGTTTCAATTTTAAGTGTGAAATGTATTTAGTCTAACATATGCAAGGCTAAGAAATTCATTTACAAAACAATATTTAAAAAGCGGACGTGTAGACGCCAGATGCTGCAGGTTCGGCCCAAGCTCGACTCAATTCCTCTATAAAACACCCAGTTCTGTACTGGTTCGGCCAAGGAAGAGCACTCGAGAGCAGTTCATATACATTTTGAGTTTTGTTTGCAATCGATCTAAAATAGATAAACGTTAACTAATAAAAGCAAATTTTTATTATTAAAAAGATGTGTTGCAAGTAAAACCATAGCTTATTAATCATGGTTCACATCAATTATATTGGGTTGATAGATGCCTCGATATTGTGTGTATTGTTTGCTGTGGTAGGCGCTCTCATCGTAGTCTGGTTTGTAGATTTCTTTCTGGTTGTTCAAAAATAAGTATCTCCTTATATACATATATATATATATATATATATATATTGCATTGTGAACGTGTAGCTAAAACAGATCCCAAATATCGGAAATAATTGTTTTAATTTCAATCATCTCCCTTGAATGAATTATATTACTGTGATTTCACTGTGTCTTCATGATCCAACGGGTTTCTATGTCTATCTTGTATATAACGTGAGGGTATTTATGAATCTTTAATTGGGTCCTACTCATTTAAACTACCAATTCATGTATGTAAATTGGCCCACCAGATGTGTTGCATGTAAAACCATAGTACGTAAGTCATTGTTGTAACCTTACCATTGCTTATTTATGCTCAATTATATTACATAAATGCTGATATCGTCTTCGCTGTTTTCTGAACCAGAACACAGTTGAGCTATATGGGACTTGCTAACACACACGACAATTTCTACGAGCACATAGTTAGACGTATTGGTATTATAACGTTAACCAGGTCTGTAATTGCCCAAAGATACTAAGTCTTTTTTTCCAATGACAATGGCCCACATTACGAATGCTCGACTAATGTTTTATTATTTTTGTGGAACGTTACATCATCTAAAACAGATACAGAACAAGTATCAATCGGTGGCACCCTAGCCATTTTTTTAAAAAAAGAGAAAAACCTCAAATGCTCATCAATCGTGTATCTGTTAAAATCCTTTAAAGTCGCCTTTGAAAACCTGTGATGACTTATTGCAGAAAAAATCACGACGCTATAAACCATTTTGAGAATATATTAAACCAACTTAAATAGGATTATTTTAAACGCAAAAATCTTGCTACCGTGACAAAAAAGGGGCAATTAGATTAATGATACGATAAATGATAAGATTAATAAATTAATGATAAACTAGGTGTCGTGAATGTTAGATCGTTTCCTTATTTAAGTTTATGGAATGTTGAATAATATGAATCAAGAAATGAAACACAAAGTGTAAAACAGAAACAGAAAACGTGTTATTGAGATTAGGTCACGGTTATTAAACATGAATTTTACAGAGATTGCATTAATTGCGTTACATTGTGTAAATTCAGAAAAAAGAGGGAAAACTTGATTTTATTTCAGCTACAGCCAACTTTGTCATTAGTATCGTGTTAAAGGAAATATATCAGAAGGTTTGCGAAATTTTACAACTTGCTAAAACATTTGTTTTCAATATAGAATTGCCCAATAGATTTATACTGAAAAAGGCTAAAATAAAATATTGAAAAGAGATTTCCAATTTTTCACTACGCGCCTAGGCTAGACTAAAATAGATTTCCCGCTTATAATTGCAACGTATTTTGTGACGTATTAAATGAGTCACGTTATTTTATTTTGATCTCAAATTCATCCAATATACAGGTTTACACGTAGTTTTGTTTTTTTTCTCAGACAAAGTCCGAGTGACGATGCTAAAGTCGTCAAACTGTAGTCAAGTGATGTCGATTTTTACCACTCGAATTTAAATATCGACTTTTTCACCTACTAAACTATTCGAATTTTATTTGTTTATGGTAATGATATGCCTTTTTTTATCCATTTTGATAATCATTTTCTAAGACATTTGTATCTTTTAACCTGATTTATTTCATTTTAGGTTTTAAAAAAATGTTACTGAGATAAAAATTAATAGTATGGATTTTTTATTAAACAAGAAAAATAGAAGGTAATTGTATTTCACTTTAAATACGGCCGACATTATTATTAATATCATATAATGGTTTTAGTTAAATCAATACTGTCCTTGAAATGTTAATTTACAATTCTAGCTTTCTGGTTAACGGACGCTTGGTCCAGTGGTAGAGCATCGTACCTAAGATCTGAATCACTTATTTGTACTATTAACTTATTTATAATTCACTCATTCCTTAATCATAAAATAATGACAGATAACTGAACATCGACTATATTAGATTTAAATATATGTTATCTCCCTTTAATCAGTCTTCTATCATATTCATTTATTAAATGTCTTATTTCTCTGTTTATATTCACGCATTATTCATTATTCTTACACATGAACTTTGTATGCTCAGAATTCATAAGGATAACATGTTATAGTTAAGAAATATAAGCCATTTTGTTCTCAACAGTTTAGAAAAAAATTAATATAAAGATTCGTCAATAGTTTAGTTTTGTTATTGTGCATTAGTTCTAATCTCAAATAAATGTAGTTTTGCGATGATATTGTACACACATATATGTAAATTGTATTCTGTATATTGTAAAATATATTGTTTATAAAAAGGTTATGGTCTCACTACACAGTTCACTTTTGATCTTTGGTCAATAGACAATAAGGTCTATGATTATCATGGTTACAAAATAATTCCACATAAAAAAATCAAAGCATTGTTTTCATAGCAGGAATGTATCTCACATAAAATGCACAACAACTGGGAGTTGTATATTGTATTCTGTATAGTGTATTCTATTGTTTATATTAAATTATGGTCTCACTAAATTTTGATCATTGGTATATATAAAATAAGGTATAGGATTCCCATGGTTAAAAAGTAATTCCTAATTTCAAAGAATTTTCTTTCATAACAGGAATGTATCCTTACATAAAATGCATAACTGGTATGCTGTCCCGCCTGTTTTTTTTAAAGATTTTTTAAAGAAAATAAATCCTCAAATTCTCATAAATACATGTATATGAATATGTAAAAATCCTTTAAAAAGTGATTTTTAACACCAGTGATGTCTTATTGCAGGATATGCTATGCCATGAAACTACAGACTCTATGAACCGTTTTGAAAGTATTTCAAACCATATTACATAGGATTACTTAAGCGCAAGAATCTTGCTACCGTGACAATAAAGGGGCGCAACTGTGTAGCGAGTCGTTAGCCTCAGCACACTCCTGTTATGGTATGACTTGTTTAGTCGCTCCACAATACAGTTTGTTGATTATATGTACATGCTGACATGTGATTTCTTTTGCGTTTGCGTTCTACAATAAAACACACGTTAGAAATAGGAATTGGATTTTTTGTTTAAAGTTGAGTGTTTGTTTACGTTTCTAACGTATTACAAATTTATTAAACTAGCATTTATTCGGTACCTTAAAACGAATATGGTTTGTGTATGTAGAAATTAGTTTAATGATTATATGTTAGATTCTGTGAAATGTCATTTTTATTTACTGAATGAAAATTTAGAAATATAAGTGGGTTGGTCCCGAGTGACGAAAACACAAAATCAACATAACATCCAATACATATTTCTAGTAAAATACCAAAGTCCTCACAAGCTATGAGAACTATGGCATTTTATTAATTAATATATCTACTTGTTTTATAACATGATGGTAACTTGATGTGTCCAATTAATCTCGGACACCATATCACTTGTTATTTTTTGCAGATACATTTGTATGTCAGTAAAATACAAGACGTATTCCAATTCAAAATAGACTCTCTTCTTACTCAAAGGCAATGTTCACTTGTTCTATGTTTCAGTATTATATATGTGCATAGGCAATGACAAGCTATGATTAATTTATCTACTTGTTTTACAACATGACGGTAACTTGATGTTTCCAATGAATCTTGGACACTTTGTCACTAGTTATTCTTTGCCCATACATTTGTATGTCAGTAAAATACAAGACGCATTTCCAATTCAAAACAGATATCTCTTCTTACTCAAGGGCAATGTTCACTTGTTCAATGTACAAATGTATATATATATGTGCATACGCAATACACAGTACAAAAGAGAAAAGTTCATGCAATGTAAGTATGTTACCGTATTTGCATTGTTAAGTTTTATGTTGAAAACAAGCGTGTTTTAATAACACGTCACTAGATCCACAATTAGGAGAAAGTACGTCTGATGAACAAAGAAATAAGAAGTATCCCGAAATGGTTATCGGAATATTCTTTTCAATAATTGAATGTAATTAAATATACAAACACATGTTTCAGCTATAGGGGTCCTCCGTGGACGAGTGGTCTCAATCTCACTTACCATTCACCGCTAAGGTCGTAGTTTTGAGTTCTCCTCGTTCAAAAAACGTTATGTAAGAATGTTTGCCAGATACTTGCCGAAGAACGATGGTTCAACTCAGATTCTTTCTGAGTTCTTCCGCCACCAATAAAACTGGATATGCCTTATATAACTTGTACTGTGTTGAAAATGGCATTGAACCCCATTCAAATATAGAAAAGCCCGGACATAACTATTTACATTCTTAATGATTTTCATGAAACAACTCTCATGTAAACTTGTAAGAAACCACTCAATCCGGTTCCAGCTAACATCATCTTTAATAGTTTGTGCAACTGTTTGAATATTCAGGCATTACATCGATTGTGTACCTCGACACATTGATGATAATACTGTATATAAAAAGTTGTTATGACCATTCAGTATTACCTGTTGTTTAACAGTATTGCGATATTAGCGATGACTCCTGTGATAAGGGTTATACACATTGTACTTCCAAGAGTACATATATATACATGTCGTATTTTTTAATTATAAATGGTTCTGAGAATATTGAACATGTTTAAAGATTATTCTTTGATACTTCTACTTATTACAAACTGGAATAGTTGAATCTTCTTCATTTTAAGAACAAAGCAATGCAATAAACAAGTTTATATAAAAATTTCATTTTTTAGATCTAATTTGAAAAAAAATAGAACTGTATATGTTAAACTTAAGCTCTAGTTAACTATATTTTATATATAAACATATACTTTAGAGTAGTTTATTAGACTATGTGGTTATATTAACAGAATGCTGATATGTGTTAAAAAGGTCACCAAAGCTAGGAGGATGTGCTTTTATTCGGTAATATGCATCAATAGATAATTAAAATCTTGAGACCATTTTTTTTATTAATTAGTTCGTTCGAATAATTATTATATAGGTTTCAAATTCCAGGAGTATATGTTTTTATTTGTAATATCAATTGTAACAAAGCAATATATATCACCTTAGAACACTGACCTCATTCAAGGCCGACTAATGTTGTTGATGACCTACCAGTCTCCGACTTCAGAGGTGCTAAAGAATACGGAAGCACCTATCCTAAAAAAACTCAAAGCGCGTGTGTGTGCTTTTTCAAGTATTTTTTAAAAGTTCCACCGATTAAAATGATTCCGTCTAAGTAAGAGACTCGTGACTTCTGTTAGTGAAAATGCAGTATTTGCCACACTATGGGGCATAATAAACAAGGAAAGCAATGTTTGACTGGTAGGAATAAGTTATGAACTTAGTTGAAAGTTTAGTAAATTAGCCTTATACAGTAATAGCATTAGAAAGACAAAACTATCAACAGCAACAGAGGCAAGAAAGCAATACATATTGAATTGAATCAGATAACTGGGTTTCTTAAATATTCAGCATGGAATTATAACAATGAAAATACTGAGTCACTGTCAGGCAGCAACATAGTATATGATTGTCAAAGGTATATTAAATCAACGCTTCCCAAGCATCTAACAGCCTATTGGTCAAGATGTAACATTTCGCAAATTTTAAATGTCTTCTTTGACAAAACAGAGGGAAAATATACCAGCTTCACATTGAAAATTAATGAAACAAAAGAACCCAAAGATTTCTCAAGTTAATAGAACATATTTAAAGAGAAGAAATACTTACCTGTTCTGAATCATCTATTTATCCTCCATAAATGTGGACTGAGCTGGTAGAACAGTCAGCAAATATATTAATGGATATTGTTGATTTACCACAACGAGTGGATGTCACAGAAGAAACAATGAAACAGTCCTAGGACATTAAGGACATAAAATGCAGATATGAGTGTGTAACGATAATACGCTGCTGGCTGTGGCCAAAACAACTGCAGATTCAAGCAGCTGAAATTCTTTCATGGCGATTCATATGTCCAAATCCTTTTAATATCAAACTTGCTGCATTATATATGTAACATAGGTGCCTCGAATGGATTCCTTATAAAAAAACAACTATAGTACACAGAGAGAATATCAGTAAGACAGTGAAGCTATATAAAACTTTATAAAGATAAAATTATTTATTGTATCTTTTGGTAAGTAAGCAGCCGGTAAAGGTGTCTTACAGATGTATAAAGAAGTGGACAGCAAGCATGATGTGAAGATTTTACAATTAGGCTATTTCTTTAATGCCGATAGGTTTGAAACGTCAATAGCTTGCAGGAAAATGAAAATAACACATGGGCTCAAATGCAGGATAATAAAATAATAAAAAAATAATGGAGAAAAAAAACCCTCTCTCTCTCTCTCTCTCTCTCTCTCTCTCTCTCTCTCTCTCTCTCTCTCAGATTCAGAATACAAAATGGCAACAAGCGCTTAAGTCTCTATCATTTAATATCATATTCCTCAGAATTGTCTCTCATCGTGAAAGGCATCGGCTGTATGCAATTCTGCTGTAACACATACCACATTATATAGCTGATATAGCTGCAGAGTACAACTGATACACTTTCATTGAAAAGGATGAAAAAGACTTTAACAACGTAGACATGAAGAAACAAACAGAATATCAATATGTCATCTTATGAAGGCAAGTGAATGCCAATTGACAGGGTCAGCCATTGATATGCTTTTCAATGATACTGTTGAAGCTGGAACTGATGATAGTTTGCATGTTCAAAAGTCTTGTGACTCAGATGTTGTGTATGATAGAATAGTAGGAGTAGTAAGAACATAACTTAAAACTAATAGGATTAATGCACTCTAAAAACATGTGACACTTTATTTTGTGATGTTTTGCACTAATGATTTAAATATAGGTACATGCTGTGATTGGTGATAAATGACAACAATCATTTCATGCTACTCAGAAACCTATGATTTTGAAAACACTCAGATTAATGTAGGAAATTCAAGAGATATCAAACATTAAACATTAAACTTTGTTAAATCATACTAGCTATAAGCCTAAAATGATAAATAACTACACTACTAATGTTGGTGCAACGAATTGATTATGACGCAAACTGTTATAACTATTAATATCATGCTGAACTAAAATAACATTTTGTGTCTTAATGATTACGATGCAACTATTCCTGATTTATGACAGAAAAAAATTTAGTGATGCCAAAATGAAAACAGAAGTATAAAAAAAATCCTGATACATGTCACACAAAAAAAGAACAACACACTAAACCTAACTTTAATATTTTTAGCGTTTTGACATAATATATGGCAAAACTGATGATTTTCAATACATGGTGGCCATCAGTCATCTTAGATATTTGACAAAATTCCCCAACAGTTTAAGTAAGAAATGAATTTTTGAGCATTGCATACAATTTATCGCTAGAAACATGACTCAACAGTTGTATTTTGTTCCGAGTTTATCTTAAATATGGCATTTTAATATAAACGTGCTTATTGCATTGCTTTGTTAGAGTGAAAGAAGCATAACATGCCAAAGATACATATAATCCAGTTTGTATTAAGTAGAAGTAGAAAAGTATTATCCTTAAACATGTTCAGTATTTTCAGAACCATTTATCAATAAAAATAAGGCCAAAACATTCCACCAAATGAGTATATTTGCAGAAAAAGCAGTCATATTTCTTATTTTGACGGCCATTATTTCCCTTTTTTAGACTTGCTGTACATGAATCAACCATCTTCTTACTTATTTTACCATAAAACATGTCATACAACTTACAATAAACAAGTTGGCGGCCATATTGGCAACCATCTTGAATTTGTGACCAATCGCCCCAACAGCATTTAGTAGGAAATATATTTTCAGACTCAACATACATTTTACCTCCAGAAACAAACATTTCTTAATAAATATACGGCCACACATTCAACAAATGCATATCTTTACAGAAAAAGTTTAATTTTTTTCATGTTTGGCTGCCATTTTGTCCATTACTTAGACTTTGTGTACATGAATCAACCATATTTTTATTCTTTTTTGCCCTAAAGCATGTTATACAACTTACAATAACACAATAAATCTATTTTTTATACTTTGCAGTGTTTTATAACAGTTTATATTATAACATGAATTTCAATATTTGGGGGCCATTTTGGCGGCCATCTTGCATTTGGTATCAAACTCGCCAACAGCGGTTAGTAAGAAATAGATTTTCGAAATTTACCTCCAGAAACAAGTCTTAAACCTTTTGGACATAGAAAGTAAATAACCCCCCCCCCCCCCCCCCACACACACACACACATACCCTATCTCTTGGACTATTAGGACCCCACACAGTCACTCTGGGGTATTAAATGTACTTACTGATCAATTGGGTATTTAAAATATACATATAACCACACACGTCAGCGGTTAAGGGTCTAATAAAACGCTCAATCCGCCGACCTCTCAACAACAGACTGTATCTTGGTGCTGTTACTTTGAAACATGAAACTGACAATTAACAATAAACCTATATGTCACGACATCTTCTACCCGTCCGCCCGTCTGTTTGTATGAGCATTTGTCTGTCTGTCTGTCTGTCTGTCTGTCTGTCTGTCTGTCTGTCTGTCTGTCTGTCTGTCTGTCTGTCTGTCATAAATGAGAATATTATAATGTGTTATCTTAAGCACGAAAAAGGAAGTTTAATATAAGTTTTCACGAACACAAGATACCAGATTACAGATATTGCTCAGATTGTTAAGTGGTTTAAAGATGTACAAATGTTAAACCCTTAAACATTTCTCACCAATCAGTGTATTGCACTCCACAGTGATAAATAAAATCATGACTATAATAAGGAAGTCCAACAACGGTATGTGTAATAAATATGTTGGCCCCATTGGTGCAACAAGGTACAAAGTGTTTTCTAATGTCATATACACTTGATAACTTATTGCTCTAACGGGACAATTTACACTTAATAAAGACGTTCGGTAAATTGCTGTAGTAACTTCTTTTACACGTTTTTATGGATGTAAACGTCATTTCAAATGTAGTATATAGCAATTACTTTACGACAATAGAATTTCACAGAAGCGATAAAATGTATACAGATCATCCACAATTCAGCATGTAACTGACTTTCTCATTTCATTTTATTAATCAAGCTGAACTCAGCGATGTGAGATTAAGACTCATTCTGAGTTGAAGCTTTAATTATTTTGGCCGATGAATATTTGCTTGATGTTCTCCTTCGATCTTCGATCTAAGAACTCACAACCATAACGTTGAGAAATGCCATAACAAACACTTGAGTCTGTCCATGTAATCAATTAAGCGTTTCGGCATATGTTCTGTGAGTCACAAATACACACATGTTTGTTGTTAAGATAGGATAAAACGATTCAAACACAAGTACTTTTCAATGGGATCTACGTCATTTCAACAAATTTCAGGTTATATATCGAGTTGTACAGGTGGAGGAACACCTGATTCTGTGTAGAACCGCCCTCCTTCCTCAAGTAACTGGTAAACATTATTTTGGAGCGAGCAGACTCGAACTTATGATCTTAGTGGTGAGAGGTAGGTGATCTTGAGACAGCGCCTTAGACCACTCGGTCATTGTTGACCCCTCACATAAGTACATAACACATAGTGACACGGTAATATGTATTTTTCTAAGCCATTATTAAAGGTAACGCGCGGGTTTGCACATGGAATTTCGATTGTCGTCGGATTTTCATGATACTTTTGTTTATTGTTTGAACATCTTGTCTTTCATATGATGTTGTTTTTTTTGGCCGAAAATATGTCGATTTTGACGGTAGTGCCGCCCCCAGGCGACAACCCATATATTCGCCGTTTTCTACGTTTCGGCGGGAAGATATTGCTACTCCGGCACCCAAACCTAGGACATATAGCACAGATCGAGGTAATTATCGTTTGCTTTGACAATTAGTTTGTAAAACCATATAACATATGATTAATGGTTGCATCGTTTTAGTTCTTGGAATCCAATAAATTAATTATTAAGTATCAGAGTGGATTCCGCCGCCAAAGAGTCAAAATTTGATTTGATTCGTTCATTATGGAGGTTTTCATAAACTAGAACATTTAGTCACTGTACATTTTGTCTTCGACATAGCCTACAATACCACTTTGAAGATGAAAGTTTTTTTTAAAATATGAACCTTCAAGGACGTATAGCTACTTTTATTTTAAAAGTTTTAGATTGTAGACAGTATCAAGTCTGAATGGGTACGATCCTCTCCGATGTTCACAAAAAGGTAAGGGGCGTTCCACAAGACAGTATTATGTAACTATGTAATTATATTTTGTAATAATTAATATTGTTAAGAGCATTAACCCAGATATGGATTGCTCTTTATATGTTGACGAATTTGTTATTTGCTACAATTCAAAAACTATATTTCAAGGCAACTACAACAGTGCCTTATTAAATTCAGACATGGTCTGATGAAAATGGCTTTGAAGTCCAAGGGGTACATACTAGATATTTTTGTCAACCTCATAAACATCACGATGACCCCCATTTCACTTTAGATGGAACATCAATACATTTTGTTTTGGAAAGTTTAGATCTTATTTCTGACCATAAACTTACTTTTATATGTCATCTTCAATATCTTTAGACAACGTGTAATAAAGCATTTAATGTATAGTTGTTGTCTATACTAATTGAGGCGCAGGTCGTGAAGTTTAACTTTAAAAACTACATATCTCTGATCAGATCAAAATTAAACTACGGCTCTATTGTATATGGATCAGCTCGCAAGACTTGATAATCGGTGCTTGATCTCATACACAACCAATGACTACGAACCGCCCTTGGTGCATGTCCAAAAGCAAACCATCATTATATCCATGACGTAAAGGCTAGCTGTTCAATATGCATAATCGCTATTGAACAAAACATCTGAAACAGATTCTTCTATTTTCCAAAGTAACTTGAATGAAATCAAATTGTCTAACAATAATTATTTTCAAATATACACTGATGGTTCTAAAGATTGAAACACCGTGGCAACAGCTGCTGAGACAGGACAGCACACTTCAAAGAGGCGATTATCAAATGAAAACAATTGATTTGGTATTGACCCAAAGTTATACTTCTGATAAAAACAAGTTCATTATTTGTTCCGATTCACTTTCATCTCTTCAAGCCATAGATGTCATGAAAGATGATAAACCTCTTATGTAAAGATAATGCTTTTGTTTCCTGCTGGCTGTCTGGGCAAACAGGAAATCGTTGAAACGATACAACTGATAAAGATTAGAAGGCGGCATTAATATAAGGTTATTATACAGTTCACCACAACATTGACTAGCACAATAAAATCCATATTGTACAGTGAACTGTATAATGACCATTTTATTATTCTTTTCATATGAAACACAATATCATATTAAATTTTATGAAACAATTTACTTAAACAAAAGGTATTTTTTTTAAAATAACAATACGATGTTTATCACATTTATTGATAATACTAAAGTTTGCTCTTTTAAAAGATAGATATATTAATATAAATATATAAATCCCTTATCACAGCTATTTTCTTTCTTTTTTAAATTATAGATTTTTTCAGTATCTATTTATATCATTTTGAATAATGTATACTTCAATTTCTCAATATATACATGTTGTTTGTTGCTTCAAACGATTCAATATCCATTAGGAGTGCCCAATTGATTTCTCTTATATGCTATATCTAAGATATGCGGAGTATTTATTTCGTTAGAGTTACCGTTCCTTAACGTCCAATACGGAATTATTATCGATTTTCGGAACGCTTCCGGTTTGAAGCGTACACTTACGATTTCTTATGTACAGTCACGTGGTACAAATGCTCGAAGCTCATTGGAATAGCTAGTTAAGGTGGATAATAATCTCGAATGTTTCTAATTTTAAACTACCTTATACAAATGTTAAATCAAATATTAATGAATATATTTTAGTTCATGGCATTCCTCATGGGATCTAGTCATCATAGTTTGGCGAATGGCACCCTAGCAATAGGAGTATAGTCGAGAAGAAGTTATTTTAGCGCGCTGCTGAATTGGGCATACACGCTGTACCCATTTATATATTTTAAAACGTAAACCTACTCCAGAGTGCATTCTCTGTTTTTCTCAAATGCGATAAAAGATAGTATAAAATTGTTTTTTAACATAATTTATATTACATTTGATATTGTCAGCTACAACCATTTAGACGAGCTCTCTGATTGACTGAAAAAAGTATAGGGATGTTCAGGGCATACATTTTTATAGTAAGCTTATTTCTGGTTGGATGAAAATGTTAAACTGGTAGATGATAATATTTATAAGTTTAGTATGTTTGTGTCAATACAAATTAGAATTATGTTTCTGTGACTAAATAAATTCATTTTATCAAGGAAACTGCATGGAAAGTAAAATTGGTGAAATAAACTTTTTTTCATGCTGAAAGTGGGGGGTACCCAACTTCAGGGGGCAAAAAGTGGTAAAAAGTGGTACTTTTGACCCATTTTGGGGACATTTTAATTTCAGTCTAGGACAGTACTTTAATATGATATAGGACTTTTTGGTCCGCGAATGATAGAAATAGTGAAAATTAGGTCAAACATTATAATGTAAGTCTATGGAAAACGCAATGGTGGTAGCTGACCATATATTTGGACTGGTTAAGTATTACTATTATCGATTTTGTTTATTGCTACTATAACATTTCGTCAATTATTACTTTGTATAATTAATATATTTGTATTTATTCAATATATTATTTTGATCATCACAATCATTAATCTTTGCGCGTACAAAATATATGTGTTGACGTGCCGTAAAACTTCATTCATTCATTCATTCTTTCATTCATTAAAACATACTGAATGCTCAATGATATGTATTTATTGCTCCTAGGCGTTATATATATCCATATTGTGAAGTACACCCACAGTTTGGTAATCACTGCTCCGGTGCATTGACAATTCGAAATGCTTTATGTACAGTACAGGGGCCGTATTCATAAAGCTTCTTAGATTTTCGCTAAGAAAATATCTTTACTCAGTAATATTTTCTTAGCTAAGATGAAAACAAATTTTTAACTTAAGTGGTATTCATAAAACCACTAAGACAAATCTTAGTTAAGAAAACGTATAAGAAAATAATAATTCTTAGATCAAATATTTCATCTTAAAAAAATCTTAACTCGGTAACTAAGGAAATCTTGGATTTCCAAATCTTAAAATAGTATCGGAAGTGATAGTTTGGAAAACACCTTCTATACTATAATCTACTTTAAATGAGTATTGAAATGTCAATGTGGTATGTGAGCGTGTGTGTAGTATGTTTGTTTGTATATATACCTATGTGTGTGTAGGGTATCTAGCTGTGTTTGTGTGTATGTGTATATGAACTATGTACATGTTAGTCACTCAACTCGTTTTGTGTTTATGTGTTTAGATATATATGTTACTACAACAGTGTACTTTGATGAGAAACTGTGTATAGTCTTCTTCCTCTTCTTTTTCTTTTGTCTACTTCTTATTCTTCTCCTTTTTCTTATTCATATTATACTACAACTGGAAATGTAAAATCAAATACAGGGGCACGCGATATTTGTGAACTTTATTTAGAAAAACAATGAATAGTTATATATAAATAATTAGTGTATCTTAATGTATTCAAAAGTTTTTGCAGTGAATTACTTTAAAAATGTCCGTATTAAAATAGTGTTATGATTATAAATGATATTGCTGCTGTTTTCTACCATAATATAAACCGCTACTGTGGCCTAGTGGTGTAGCTCGCCATATGTTCGGCATGGTACTCAAGTGTGCCACCTCTGAACAGTGTTAAAACGGCAATAAACACCAGAAAATACAATACATTCAATAAAATATCATTATTTTCTTACCATTTGATTATAGCGCAATTGTTATGCTATCGAGAGCTAACAGTCGATCAGAGGGTGTTTGATCCTCCACCACGGTTATGTGTGAGACGGACACTGTATCCGAAATGCTTAGAAGTGGTTCTACCCAGGAATACATCTAGCGTGATTTGCCTAAGTTATGATAACTTGTTTCATAATCAAAGTGAAATAAATGCATTTTAGAATGATCAGTTAACTTATCTGTGCAACTAACTGATATTTTTTCCGTTATGATAAAACAGTGGAAAATGGATTAATTGATTGATTGAATATTTAACGTCAATTTTATGTCATCAAGGGCTAACAGACGATCAGTTAACTTTACCACTAATTCCTGGGATCCTGACAGGTTAACCAGTACTCGAACACACCCCATCTTCGCAAGTAATGTAAAATGGAATTGTGTAATTACATTGAATTAAACTGAAAAGAAGATCATTGAAACTATGATTACATAAGTCAAAAGGAAATCGAGTGTCGAGTAAAAGAATCGAGTGTTTAGTAAGAAAGTCGAGTGTCAAGAAAGACAAATATTGAGGGTCGAGTAAAAAAGTTGAGTGTCGAGTAAAAAAAAATAAATTTCGAGTAAGAAAGTCGAGTGTCGAGTAATAAAGTTGAGTGTCGAGCAAGAAAGTCGAAATACTTTAACACATAAAAAACATTTTGATCTAATGCTTTTTTAAATCAATATGATCACAAGATATTGTGAAAATAAACTATTCAAGAAAAGTCAAATATTTAAATAAACAATTTAAATGTTTTATATAAAAAATAAGGTAGTTTTTCATTATAAATAAAACACTTAGCAGTATATTTTTAAAGCTATTTTATAAAAAGAGACACTGATCAGCAATTAATGTTTTATCCAAGATGGGGTGTCAAAACAAAAGCTAGTGAGACAGAGACATTAATGTATCTGTTGAAATTGCCAGAGTTTGTTTACAAAACAAATTTTCTGCTGCTGGTATAACCCAAAATAAAGTGATAACTCAGTTTCTCATCTATATGGCATCAATTTAAAAACAAAATAAATATTGTTATATTTGAGGTAGTTTTTAAGTTGAAAACCATCAATGTTTCTTCTTTATTTTGAACCGACATAACTGTTGAATGACAGAGAAAATTATAGACTTCTCCTAGAATATAGTAAGGTATGTGAAACAAATATTTTTAAATATATTCAGTTGGGATTGAAATAGAAGTTCTAACTGTTGAGTTAAATTGAGTGCCGAGTTGAAAATTAAATGTCTGAGTGTCATGTAAGAAAACAGAGTGATTAAGAAAGTCGAGTGTCGAGTAAGAATATAGAAATCTATCATTAGAATATTGTGTGATGGAATAAACTCACACTTTTGGTCAAATTTACATGCAGAGACAAGTCTGCCAAGTCCCCTGCAATTTTGACCAAGAGGGTGAGATTTGTCTATTCAGCATGGATGAACTGATGATGAATTTTATCTCCTATTCATCTCATACAAATGATAGACCCTCGATAATGACCGTCATCACAAAAATGTCCTATTTTTAATGGGGTGTTGAACAACCAAAACCATTTTCTTACTCGACACTCGATTTTCTTACTCAATACTCGATTTTCTTACTCAGCACTTGACTTTCTAACTCGACACTAAACTTTCTCACTCGACACTCGACATCCTACTCGACATGCTTACTCGACACTCGACATTCTTACTCGACACTCGTTTTTCTTACTCGAATTTCTTATTCGACCCTCTGCCAATTGTGACACACCACCCAGCCATAATCTCTGTGATGACTGACTGGTGTACGGCATTGCGCCTTATTGTCATTTTCCTCACACCGCTGATTTAAATTGGAAAATCATCAGTTGACCTTCTAGGATCCAAATATAAAGTGGTCGCCAGTGAGCCCTCGATGGCGTGAACATACTGCTAAATATTCAAACAACAAACGAAAGAACAAACAAACGAACAAACGAACAAAAATAGGCGGGCGGGCGGACGGGCGGACGGACGGACGAACGGACAGACAGAGAGACAGACAGACAAATCGCTTTAACTGTCAGGTTTACATAAAGGATAAATAGGTCAACTACAAATAAAGAATAAAGGTAAATCAATACAAAATGTATATCGTTAGTAGCAGTTGATAATGTCTAATGACACATGTATGCTGAAATCGTGCTCAAATACATACTTTTGGTGCAAGTATCATTTCTTTAAACCAAGTTACAGATTTTAAGAAATTTCTTAAATAATTAATACACCTCAGAGCTTTCTTACAGTTGAGAGGAAAACGTTCTATTCTTAGATGATTCTTTCGCTAAGATGCTTTCTGAATAACACTTAAGAAATAGTTTTAATCTTAGATGAAAATTTGGATTTAAGATGAAAAGTTAAGACAATTTGGATATCTTAGATGAAAATAAATCTTAGAAGCTTTATGAATACGGCCCCTGATAAACACTCAAACGTACAGTTGAACATACAAGGTTGTCTTGATATGTTTTGTTATATATCGAATGTGTGATACATAGAAAAGGCATTTTGTGCGCGCACCATGTTTTTATACACAATTGTGGATAATAAAGTGGAAAACAATAACGTGGCATGTGTGTATATTTATGGAGTTTACGGAAGCTTGTCGACCTTAACTCTCACTTGTAACAATAGCTTTTTTAAATTGTGGTTTGCAACGTAGCAAAGAAATGTCATCTAAGCGCTGATGTATGAATCATATGTGAACAATGGGTTTACAATGACGGGACTGTATCAACACGGGGTTAATACTGCCTGAAGACATTAAATGGTTATGACTTGCATTTTCACCATGGAGATACACGTAAGTCATATTGAATTACTTTGCTTTTTTTCTTTTTTATTATTTAATGTTTATGTAGCAGTACCACAGCAGCAAATCATAACTATGGGTGTAAATTAATTGTTATTATATACCTGGATAAGGCGTCACCGCAAATGTTTGATGAAAATACACGGTTGTAAATCGTTGCCTTGGAGTTTGAAACAGAAACCCGCCATGCAAATAAGACTTTGCTCCAATGGGTTTTCGTGTTTTATCCGCGACTTAATCAGCATTAAAAGGTAAACGATTTGATTTTCCAAATACTTTTTCCACAATATGACAAAATAAGCAAAATCGTAAAATTCTATCAAGATCCATATATCTTCCTTTCACGATAACTAAATTATGACAAGAGTATCTCAAATTTGACAATGTCTTTCTCGATTTGTATGGTAAATCAAAACTTAGATATGACACGATATTAACCAATGACTTGAAAGGTTTGTAATGTTACTCTTTCGATGTACTATGGATATCTTTTTGCCTTTTTTGATAATAACAATCACTGATGCATTGTTTTAAGGAACATTGTATCTTCGCCAACATCATTGGATATGCACAAATATCAAAAACCATACTTACAAAGCATAGTTTTAATAGACCCTGTCAATGTTTTTCTACCAATTTCATCTAATCAATCTTTTTAACATAACACAACTTTGTTTTAGACATCTGTGGTCCTACATGCGGATTTACTTACAATATTTTATACAATTTGTCATATAAGAAGTATAAAGGGGAATTCTTCCAAATTCTCCCAGAGCAAAGCAATTTGCAGTGTTTCGCGATAAATGACAGTATTGCATGTAGAACGTTATTTCTACATTTTCTATTTTACAACATAATTTAAACCTTCAAATTTCTAACCAATAACATATAATGAGTTTGACAAACAAATATTTTGAAAATATCATTTGATCTAGATGCCCAAATTGTCTTTGGAATCTTAAAATACAAGCTGGCGCTTTTATTTATTGTTTTCACTACGCCTCGTGATTTTTCCACCATTTTAAGTTGAATAATAAACATATCTATTTTTTATAGAAAGGAACAACTACAACAGGTTCATTATTGAAATACCATTTTTCACTCGATTTGTTTAACTATAATCCTGTTTCTAAATACCATATTTTTTGTTTTGCTTCAATTTATATGCATATCCACAAAGTTACAGAATGTTTTAATATACTTGATTTGACGTTGTAAACGCACAATTGATACAACGAAACATGAAGCATCATCGGGAAACAAGAGTGCCAATTACTCCCCTTTATAACCTGATACAAAAATGTCTTGATCACATTTGTCCTGAGAAAAGTACTTAAATCGTTAATAAACATTGCACAAATAATTGGACTTCTCATACAGCCTTATCTGGTACTCATATTACAATTGAAAATCTATGTAACTTTATCACTTACTTTGACAAAAGGTTATAACTTGCTATACAGAAATTTTATGGTTTTTAAAAGCTGTTCATGTTGATCATTGCGTGTAAATGCCTCCCATTACTTTTGATGTTGCATACTGTCCAATGTTTTAAAGATTTAAAAAAATTACAATGATATCTGCCATTATTTTGTACAATTTTTTTTATTAATGCCATGAGTGTAAACATGATGTCAGTTATTGAGTATCCCTTCCTGAAACCTGCCTGTGGCTCATCTATTAAACATTAATTTGGTAAATTGATATATAAACATTTAAACAATAAAATCAAGAAATTAAAAGGCGTCTAGTAATAAGACATTTATATCTCGTACAATATAGATACAATGTAGATTTTAGGACAATCTGATTACTTTTGTATTACTCTCCTAAGACGATATTATCAATCAAGGTGTCTTGCTTGAGTTCGAAACCCCGTCTTACCGCAGTATCTACGGTTTTACGGTCATGAGTCTCCAACCTCTCAATGTGTGGGGAGGTAGTCAGTGACTTTCATAGATTAGGTTGGTACAGTTCTGGTAAGCAGTCTGGCGGACCGCGTTAAATAACTGAAAACGATGTTTTGTTGAAAACTATTAAAACGACATACAAAAGCGGTGTGGTAGTACAATGGATTGAGTGTTAGCCACTCTCGCCAGAGGTTGTAGATTCGATCCCCAGCTCGACCCAATGCCTCTCATAAAACAACACTCAGTACTGTCTCAACCCAAGAGGCGGACGCGAGAGCGATCATATATAATCTGAGGTTTCATCGCACTTGAGCTAAAATAAAATAGTATAAACTTAACAAAAAGTGCATGGGGTTGGAAGTATACACTATTGGAAAACACATATACATACTTTTTACATAGGTTTTGGAGATTGAGATCGGGGATCTAAACTGGGTTAGCTCCCATCTAATATAATACTATAAATATGTTTTATTTTGATATCAATCACTATCCAGTTATTTGGGGATGGCTGTTGCTACATTTGGTTAAAACTTGACCCATTTGCACTTTATACTATTTAAACTATAATATTTGCATTGGCGTTATTCATGTTTATAATAGATAGAATGAAGTATTTAATTGTATTTTTAACAAAAAAATCCTGTTGTTCTCGGAAAGATAGTTTATTGTTTACGCTTAATGACGTGTACGTATGTTGGCATACTTGTACTATTGATGTCTGGGGACCTCACATAAAAATATTGCCATGCTTGCCTCGGCAATATGTCATACACCAGGCAATTTTTAATGAGATAATATTGTGTTAACGTATATGTATCCATCAGTCAAACATATAAAATAATCCATGGTATGCATTTGTCACCAGATCGAAGGTCGGAAGATCACCAGGCGGAAGTTTTATTCATCCGCAATTTGTAGTGCGCCGGCGTTTTGGCATTTAAATGTATTTCAGATTGTGTTTTCTTCTTCATAAAACTGTATTCAACTGATATACACAATGTACAGATAATTTAGAAATGCAAACGGTACATTTTATAACAATTAATAATAGCTACTAATGTAATTTTTAATGGCTTCTTTATCAGGTATAACATCAGTACATACTTACATACATGCATTCTAACTTGAACACACAGTGTTATGTATTCTGTCGGTCGTTTACTTTGATTTTCTTTTAAATTCAATAATTCAATTGACATGAAAGGGTTAACATATGTGTTCGGGCTTCCTTTCATTTTCCTGTTTTTTTTATATACTGTTAATTACTTTTAATCATTGTTTAGTGTAACTCTTGTGTGAATGTATTGATACTTGAACATTAAAATAATAATACTGTCGCTGTTTCCATGTACATAGTATAAGGTATATGGATATTTAGTTGAAATGGCTTGTGTGTGAATTAATGTGTGTGTGTGTATATATATATAGCTAGAGATATTAGAATTCTACAAGAATATCACTGGGATCGTATTAACTCTGCCAACAAAATCATGTATGTTTTGTACTTGTGCCTCGACTTTATTTAACGTATAACACAAATACACTTATGCTGTATTTTGAAAAGATATATTCACGCAGTTTGCAAACTCTCAATATTCAATAGCGTGTATAGAATTATATTTAAATACATTGAATTATAGAAATTTTTAAAGTCGTACGTACATGTAATATTACAGGGCTTCTTTAATTCGTTTATATGTAATATACATGTATGAAATAACGTAAATATATCTACATGTAGATGGATATAAACAGTGTAAAACATTGGAAACTTCGTGTGTGTATATTTGTGGATTTTGAGAAATTTACTAAAATAGTGTATATACAGATATATACAGTATAAAGCGGATAGAATCCTTCGTATGTATCTATGAAGTGCAAGTTTGTTTAAATAAGTGTGGCAAAATTGCTAATATAAATGTGTTATGATATATTAGGTGTAAAACTATAACACTGGGTCTTGTTTTGCATGTATGAAGTATTGTATTATTTTAGTATAATATTTATGTGATTTCATTCTTTATATACATGTACACACGCGTAGATATTTAAGTGTAAAACAATAACAACAAAGGGGTCTTGTCTTATATGCATATTTATGAAGTCTACGGAAGTGTGTCGACCCTGACTCTAACAAATATGTATGTTAAAGTGTGGGTTATCTTACAATGTAACTAGGATATGTCAGCTGTGAGGTGGTGATTTATACCTGAGCTGAATGTTCAAGCAAATGTTATCTTTTGCCGAAGTGTATCAGCACGGCATTGAAACTTTCTGATTTCACCACGAATACACACGTAAGTGGTATTGAATTGTTTTTGTTTTCGTTTTCTGTTTTATATGTAGTAGTACCACAACCTTGGTCTAGTGATATAGCTAATTGCAGAACACGGTATTGGTGCGAGATTGATTCATATATGGGTTGATCTTACTGAGCATTGAGTTTTATTTTGTCGATTTAAAAAAAAAGCTACTCAGGCATTGATACCTTTTATTTAAGTTGGATAATCAAACAGACGGACATACATACTGGCAGACGAACTGGCGGAAGGACGGACGAGCGGACAAATGGAATGCACAGATAGTGATAGACAAATATACAAAAGATAAACCAATGACGTGTGCTCATGCATATATAGCTAACATTTAATAACACTGCATGTATAAACCTCTCTATTGTTTATATACATGCGTGGATATCTAACACCAGACGGGGTAGTGTCCTGTATGCATATTGATGGAGTTAACGGAAGCGTGCTGACTTTAACTGTAAAAAAAATGTGTTAAAGTATTGGTTAACTTGTCAATCAAACTTCTCAAATTTACCTTGTGCAATTTAAATTACAAGAAAACATTACAACAAATTTGCACCTGAAGCCATACAAGTATATAATAATAACACTATAGCTCTTCCGCATTCGTTAAAATTGTATTATTACGAAAAAATCACAACTCCGGTGTAAAATAACGTTGTAAAATAACGTTGATAAAATCACAACCCCGGTGTAAAAAATCGTTGATAAAATCACAACCCCAGTGTAAAATAACGTCGATAAAATCACAACCCCGGTGTAAAATAACGTCGATAAAATCACAACCCCGGTGTAAAATATCGTTGATAAAATCACAACCCCGGTGTAAAATAACGTCGATAAAATCACAACCCCAGTGTAAAATAACGTCGATTAAATCACAACCCCGGTGCAAAATATTGTTGATAAATCACAATCCCGGTGTGAAATAACGTTGATAAAATCACAACTCCGGTGTAAAATAACGTTGATACAATCACAACCCCGGTGTAAAATATCGTTGATAAAATCACAACTCCGGTGTAAAATAACGTTGATAAAATCAACAACAACCCTTAAAATTCACAATATATACAGTCTTGGAAAACAAGAAACAATAAAAGTCATTTAAAATACACAAAAATTCTGGCTGTGCCCGATTAGTTTTTTGTGTTATTAAATATGTTATCATATACAATACATTTTGTTTAATACTTATACATTTGTTGATTAATGTGTAAAACGTATAGGATTCTTAGTGGAATATGCTACAGTTGAACTACATAGACAACTACATGCAAATAAAAGAATAAAGCAAATCAAGCAGCAACAAAGTTAATGATATGTTATATTGTGAATTTACCAACAAGATAACCATAAGTATGTGTTTTGTATGTAACATAATGAAATAACGTATTTGAATAGATTTAAGAACACAGAGTAGGGAAAGAACAAAGTATAAAAGGAACAAAAGGAGAGGAAATATGAGGAGGGGAAATAATGATCAGAAGAATTGTTCTTTTTATTCAAAATGAAAATATAATAAAGAGAGAGGAGATGGATGTGATATAGTTTGAAAATATATATTGTTTTGGAGAAATAATCTCCATTTTTGTTGTGTTTATCAAAACTGTTGTGTTATAGTGCAATTTTTTCTTCTCTTTCAATTTGTTTTTATTTTTTAAATACATTTCGACATTATAAAAAAGTAGATTTGTTTTTATTGAATCAATTCTTGAGAGATAATTAAGTTTATCACATACTTTGCTGTGCAGGAGTGTAATAAACTCCTGATATAACCTAGTGTTTTATCACTACCGAGTTAACCGTATAAGTGCTTTGCGACTTGCCCGAACTTAAAGATGACGTCGATTTATCACTATAAAATGACGTTACTTCAGACGTGACGTCATACGATGACTGACGGAGTTTTATAAGCGACTTTTTCTTAGACTTTATAGAGGTGATCTGATAAATATATGGTAAATGAACAACATTCCTGAGTTATGTGATAAAAATAATCTTACATTTGTTCTCATTTATTAATGAATTTATTTAATTCTTTGGCAAAAGTATATGAAGCATTAAGTACTTTTGCCAACTCGTTTGATAAATATATATACATTAAATATTTATACATTTCATAATTATACGTATATGTATGCTTTCAGGCAACTGGATTGGTTTATATATTGCTGATAGCGTTCCTGCTCATGGTACAAGGTAATGCTTATATCTAGGTCTCAATATATACCAACTGATCGGAGAACCAGGCATCTTATTAAGTCAACCCAGGGTGGGTTTCCCGTTTTAAAGAAAAGTAGTACACGAAGAAATTAAGCTATGTTTGCGTAATATTAATGTCAAAGCCAGATTGGGGCATATCATTCATGTTGATTGTCGTATTGACACTAGCTTCGCAATGTATATAAGCATCATTTTCATGCCATCAATATCGAAAAAACAATCAATTAACCTAACCTCTCTTCCCTGGGACCCTTCAATCTTAACAAGTACTTGAACACACCCATAACCACTATTGGCTACATGTTTCACTTGAATCAGCGGTGAAAGACGAATAGCAGTCAGTCGCAATTATTGCCGCTCATTAATCATCACGGCGACTTTGCGGTGGATTCAAACTGAAGACCCAATGATTGATACGCGCTACTAACTAAGGTAACTGGTACTGGCTGTAATGCAATAAAGATCCGTGTACCTGATCGCCATGAGGTGTAGTTGTAGCATGAACAATTGTTTCGCATTAATGCTAACAATGTGGAACAGACACCCTTAAACTTACATGATTTTTTGTTTGCCTTAAATAACTGTTTATGTTGTAAATCCTATAATGTTTCGGTCAATGTGTTACTTCGATGTCAAGAATTGCAAATATTAACAGAACTTTAAGTGAAAGATTTATTTCAGTCACTAAGTTTATAAGCTCCAATACTACGTCCGATTATCCAGCGAACGTAAAATATTACATTTGTATGAATTAAATTCGTCAGACAAGAACAACTCATAAGGTAAATACATCAAATTAAAATTTGCATTATTATTCACGAGTTGATATCCTTTATAATTTCATTTAATATCAACGTTGTAATTGTGTTCTAATTATATGCAACTGTTACTACTTTTAAAGCTACAACTACCAAGATATATATCATGTATATGATTAAAATCAGAAAACCCTTTTTCAAAATTTCAAAGTCACCACTGTATGCTTTTGTTATCATTTTGCATACTACTAGATTATTGTTAATACATATATCTGGTAATCAAAAAAAAAACATGTTTGCTATATGCAGTTTGAAAAAAAGTTTGTAACAAGTAACTTTCTGTTGAACACATGCATTATGTGTTATGGTATCAATTTGCCTACATGTGATTTAAATACATTACCCGAGTTATAGTTCTAACAGTTTACATATAATGTATAAAGAATGCGAAAACATATATGACATAAACGAATGCGGGAAGCTTACCTCCATAATAAATCATGTTAATATTTTATTTGTTTCAGTTTACACTCAGACCTGTAACGAACGTTGTGCGTCATGTACGTCAAATAACACATGTAACTCGTGTAAAGACGGTTACTATTCATATTCATATAGCAAATGCGAGAAACTGTGTCGCGACACATGTAAATCATGTACGTCATACAATGAATGTAACTCATGTAAAGACGGTTACTATAAAGGGAAGAAATATCCGACATCGGAATATTCATATAGCTACTGCTGGCACCAGTGTCTCGACACATGTACAAAATGTACAGCATATGACATGTGCACAGAGTGCAAATCATTGTATTATGGACGGAATTGTACACTTGCATGTCCAACAAACTGTTTATCATGCTCTTCGATAGATCGCTGTACCGCCTGTCAAGATGGCTATTATAATGTTAAGACAGCTGATACATGTACCGGTAATTGTAGGACTAAATGTAAATCATGCACACCTCATAATGATTGCACTGAATGTTTTACCGGATATTATGGATCTGGCTGTTCACGGAGCTGCTCCAGTAATTGTGTCAATAACATGTGCGATAAAAGTGATGGTAACTGTAAAATATGTCCATCAACATGTTCGTCGTGTACTTCGTCCTCTGTGTGTACATCATGTGTGGACGGTTATTACAGCAGTACAAATTATTCAAACTGTCCTCATAGTTGTCGTCCGAATTGCAAATCCTGCTCCACAAATAACAATTGCAAAGAATGTAAACCACATTACCATGGCACGTACTGCAACAACACCTGCTTTGGATGTACCGACGGAAAGTGTGACAAGGGATCAGGGACATGCACCGCTGGGTGCAAGTCAGGATTTATCGGTACGCGTTGTGATGAATGTGAGTCTGGCTTATATGACACTGCATGCAACGTTTCTTGCAAATCTAAAAACTGTTATGGTAATAAATGTCACAGAAACACAGGAACTTGCACATCATGTAGCGTATCATCATACGGAGACTTGTGCCAGCACACGTGTTCAAGAAATTGTAATGGAGGTTTTTGTCACATAGAGACCGGTAAATGTACAAATGGATGTAAGGATGGCTATTCAGGGGATATGTGTTGTTTAAACAACACTTTCTGTAAATCTTGCGTATCTAATACGGAGTGCTCTGAGTGCGCAGACGGCAAATACGGTGAAACATGTCAGAATGCGTGTCCTGCAAATTGTAACGTAAATAAATGTAATTTGAATGGAGCATGTATCTCTTGCCGAGTTGGATTTTACGGAAACCTTTGTAATCAATCATGCCCTGACAGATGTGCTGAATGTAATATGTCTGGTTCGTGTATGATGTGTGAACCTGGGTATTTTGGAACATCCTGTGACTTATGTCCTGAAAGTTGTTCTGAGTGTCAGTCGTTGACATGGTGTAGTTCTTGTGTAGATGGATACTACGGAATGGCATGCGAGCACAAGTGTCAATGTAATGGTGGTTCATGTGATAAGAACAATGGTAACTGTAAGAAGTGTCCAAGTGGCAAAACTGGACTAACATGCAACAATGACTGCAGTGTCAACTGCAATTCTTGTCATATTAATTCGAACGATTATTGTCTGACGTGTAAAGATGAGAAATATGGTGTCGGATCGTGCTCTCATTTTTGTCCAATCAATTGCCTAAACGGAAAATGTAAAATGGATACTGGTTATTGTTATAATTGCACTGAAGAATTCTCTGGTGATAAATGTGATTGTCCAATGAACTGTAACTGTGAACATTACAATTGTTCTAGTTGTAAACAGGGTTTCATAAACACAAACAAGAAATGTGAATGTAGAAAAGATATGTGTTCAACTATAAACTGTGACACTTCATGCAAGGATAATACTTGGTATCTTGATAGACAAAGTCAGTACTGCTGCCAATGTAGTAAGAATTGTAAAAACAGAGAATGCAACTCATCAAATGAATGTACATTTGGATGTAATGATGGGTTCTATGGACAGAACTGTGATAGAAATTGTTCAAGCTGGGATCAAAACTGTTTAAAATGCATTGAACAAACTGAATATCAAAGTAGTTGTATTGAATGCAAAAGTGGGAACTTTCTTAATAATCGAACAAAACGATGCACACAATGTAATACTACTTGTTTAAACAAAGAGTGCAGCACCACAACAGGATTATGTACTAACGGTTGTAAGATAGGGTATTGGGGAGACTTTTGTCAAATTACATGTAATCGGAATTGTTGGAAATGCAGTCGTTATAATGGCTCGTGTGAAGTTTGCTCAGATGGAAGATATTCGCTAGACTGTTCGTTATCGTGTAATGATGGCTGCAACCAATCAAATGGGCAAACATTGTGCAAAATCACGGACGGCGCGTGTCTGTTTGGCTGTTTGTCTGGTAATATATACGGCAAAACATGTACACTTAATTGTAGTGAAAATTGTTTCAGTCAGAATTGTGAGTGGGAAACGGGCCACTGCTCAAACGGCTGTATCAATAATAGGTACGGAGAGAAATGCGACCGAAAGTGTTCAGATCATTGTCTATCTAAAAATGAGACAATATCACGATGTCATCAACAAAACGGAAGTTGTCTGTCCGGATGTACATCTGGTTACCACGGTGACAAGTGTGAAAACGCATGCAGTACGAACTGTAAGAACACTACTTGCAGACAATCCTCAGGAGAATGTATGTTTGGGTGTAATGATGGCTTCACAAAATCGACTTGTACGCAAGGTATGCTATTAAGATATAGTACTGATTGACACTTACACTTAATATATATCTTAAAACACATATTGTATGAGGCAAAGTCGCTATAATTTTATGTTTATGGATTATACAATCAAACACAATTATGATATGCTTTCATCGATCAAGTTTGAAACAAAGCTGCTACTTCTATGGTTACCTATATAATTTTGTGTCCGCACTCGAGACAACCATTTAATAACACAATTTGCTATTGATTATCAGTTAAATTCAGTTTTCAATGGTGCTACTTTTAAGTATGGACTTGTACATGTATGCCTTCCCACTTATGACTTTTGTTGAAATACAGGCATATTTGACGTTCTGTTTAGTTTTAGCGGCTGTAGGAGGCAGTGCAGGTACAGGAGGCGACAGTAGTAACGGTGCAGTGATAGGGGGAGCAGTTGGAGGAGTTGTGTTTATCGCGCTTGCTGCAGCTCTTGTTGTTGTTGTACTTTGTGTAGTACGGAAACGGTAACTGACCTTATGTATGGCATTATGTAATTTAGAACTATTAAGTATTGATAATTAGATTCAACGCTATTTTCAACTCATACCTTATTAAATATGGCAACCCGTTCTATATTTTAAACATGAATGTAAGTGGAAGCACTTTCTTCCCTCAAGCAATTAGCACTCTCCTTTAGATAGAATATTGGAATAAATAGGGCAATAAACCGTCAAATCTGAGACAGAATCTTAGACCGTTCGGCCATGGAAGAGATTCAGATTAAAAATAAAAGAGGATGATAATATGATTATTTTGAAACGACTGATAATTTTTGCTTTCCAATTGCTGTATATATTATATGATATTTTATCGATATGTAATATTTTGAATTCCAAGACATTTAGATAATTCTTTTGAAATAAAATAAATATAAGATATGTGTATGTATTTTATTTCATCAGATGCAATAGAAAACCAAGGTTGGACGACAAACCACAGTTTGACAATGCGAGTCATGTAAACCAAAATAATGCACGATTGAATGACCCTGGGCCAATATACAATACTAATTTGGAATCAGGTAAAATATAAGCATGAACTTTTAAAATTTCGATCAGTATATAACATAAACATTCATCAGTAATTAAACACAACTTATATTTATGAAATGTAAGAATGACAAAAAAAAGATATTTAGTCTATGTCAAATTTCCTGTCTACATTTATCTTTATAGTACTTTTCCCCTATACACATATAACAATATACTTTTAACAGTATTATTTTAACGTTCAAGTTGTTGTGATGTTTTGAATTTTCAATTATGACTTTAATAAATTAAACTGTTTTAATTAGAGTACGGTCCAAGTGCCCTCAAATCAGATACCATTTGTTATAACAATATCAGCAGCTGTCATTAAACAGTTTGAAGGCTTTAAAATGTCGCACCCGTCTTAGACTCGTTATTGTTGCTATTAATTTTAATCATCCATTTCATGAATTGCCAGTGCCAGAGGTGTAAGTATATTCATACGACATTCTCATTTAAACCATGCCTGCCGCTTTCTATTATTTTGGAATCAGACATTATTCATACATTGTTATTTCATCAATAAAATACAATACACCTCAGTCAGCGCCAGAAGCGTAATGAATATAAATTTTAAACAATGCCTGCCACTTTCTGTCATTTGGTCCGTTTTGTGCTTCCTGGAAATCTTTTTATCAAATGTCATGGCATATGTCATGTTTATAATACTTTGTACATGATCTTATGTATCCAACCTGCATATTCTCTTTCAGTTAATTTGTATTCATCAGTGATGGAAACTGAAGAGTCCACCGCATCAGTAATTTCAAACCCAAACTACCAACCACCTCCAGAAAACCTGCGCATGTCCACACACTCTGTAATTTCAAACGTGGAAGTCGAAGAGGAAGATGAACCGGATTATGTCCACCCTCCAATACCAAATGTAGCTGCCGATAAAACATATTACAACGTTGTTAGACGGGTCCATGTGGACAAACTCGCTGAATACGTCACAAAGAAACAGTCAGAGGATTATGAAGAAGAATTCCAGGTACATGGTGGTTTTTGTAATTAATCGCAATTATCATTATATTGCAATATATCTGTGTTTATAACTGATACATATACATTTGTAAGTGAACATATATATCTTTATAAAATTAGTTTGTTGATTATGAGTTTCCAAAATTTCATCGATATTAATTGGTAAGGAAAGAAACACCATTAATGTTGGTAATGCTATGTTTAAACCCAGATTTAGTTGGAGTATTGAATGATTATATTATTTAATGAAAATTAGAAAAAACAAACATATTTATTTAGCATATATTTAACAATAAAACTATTTTCTCTGATTTTCAGGAATTTAAGCACGGCCTCGTAGAGGGTATATCATATGCAGATTCACAAAAACGAGCTAATGTTGGAAAAAACCGCTACAGGTCTATTTACCCATGTGCGTACACTAATATCAAATGAAATATGATAAAGGATTTTGCCCTATTAAGTGCATGGATCAGTTTTAGATTATTATGAATTATAAAACTACACCACACACAAAGGATAGTTATTCCAATGTACTTAAACGCGTTTGAGAGATTAAATCATCGAACTGTATTCACATATTTTAAACGTCACAGAGTGATAAGGGTAGGATGTGGTCTGGTCATGTATGCAATAGAATGTTTTTCAGCACCATACTGTATATTTATGATTTCCAGTACCATACTGTATATTTATGGTTTCCAGCACCACAATGTATTTTTATGGTTTCTAGCACCATACTGTATATTTATTGTTTCCAGCACCACAATGTATTTTTATGGTTTCCAGCATCACACTGTATATTTATGGTTTCCAGCATCACATTGTATATTTATGGTTTCCAGCACCACAACGAATATTTATGGTTTCCAGCATCACACTGTATATTTATGGTTTCAAGCACCACACCAAACTGTATATTTATGGTTTCCATCACCATACTGTATATTTATGGTTTCCAGCACCACACTGTATATTTATGGTTTCCATCACTACACTGTATATTCATGGTTTCCAGCACCACACTGTATATGTATGATTTCCAGCACCACACTGAACATTTATGGTTTCCAGCACCACACTGTATATTTATGGTTTCCAGCACCACACTGTATATTTATGGTTTCCAGCACCACACTGTATATTCATTGTTTCCATCACCACACTGTATAATCATGGTGTCCAGCACCTCACTGTATATTTATGGTTTCCAGCACCACACACTGTATATTTATGGTTTCCATGACCACACTGTATATTTATGGTTTCCAGCATCACACTGTATATTTATGGTTTCCAGCACCACAATGTATTTTTATGGTTTCCAGCACCACACTGTATATTTATGGTTTCCAGCACCACACTGTATATTTATGGTTACAGCACCACACTGTATATTTATGGTTTCCAGCACCACACTGCATATTTATGGTTTCCAGCACCACACTGTATAATTATGGTTTCCAGCACCACACTTTATATTTATGGTTTCCAGCACCACACTGTATATTTATGGTTTCAAGCACCACACTGTATATTTATGGTTACAGCACCACACTGTTTATTTATTGTTTCCAGCACCACACTGTGTATTTATGGTTTCCAACACCACACTGTATTTATGGTTTCCAGCACCACACTGTATATTTATGTATTCCAGCACCACACTGTATATTTAAGTTTTCTAGCACCACACTGTATATTTATGGTTTCCAGCACCACACTGTGTATTTATGGTTTCCAGCACCACACTGTAAAATTAAGTTTTCTTGCACCACACTGTATATTTATGGTTTCCAGCACCACTCTGTATAATTAAGTTTTCTAGCACCACACTGTATATTTATGGTTTCCAGCACCACACTGTATATTTATTGTTTCCAGGACCACACTGTATATATATATACGATGATCAATACTACTCTGTATTTTATGTTAACTTTATACTTGGCTCCTGTTTCAGCGGCATATACCTAAATACACAAAAACCTGAATCTAAATAAAGTTCATAGGTGATCGTGATTCAGGCTGGTTGCAGTGAAACTGCATATAGTTTTATTTATGTTGATTTTATAATAGGAAACAAACCAGTCAACTTTTGGTTAAGGTTTCAAGTATTTGAGTAAATCGTTGGTGAAACAACAGCCAGCACCAGTTTGAGATGATTAAAAACATCGAATTGTGATATTTTAGATGATGAGCACAGAGTGAGACTTATTGGAAAAGGGACGGACTACATTAATGCAAGTTATATTGATGTAAGTTATTATAGTAATTTCTTATGTATATTATTTATTTTGAGTATTTATATAGGTCTCACAGGTAGTCACAATGATTGAGTTTAGCTTTGTTTATACCTTAAAATATGTAAAAATATACACTGATTAAAGTAAACTATACTTAAAAAAATAAATTACTACTTTGATTTTTAAATCATTTATTTTGTTAAATAAGTGGTGAAGATTATCGACGTAGTTCGCTCCACTAATAATTTAAAGAAGTTAAACAATTGTTCACATATGAACATATGCAGTTTGATAAGAACAGTCAGACCATTTGAATGTGTATGAGTATCTATCAATGAACAATTAGTATCGATACATTGACTTTTTTTTTGGAATGTCAATTTGGAGCATAATCAATCATATAACACTATGGACATTAACCCAGATGTATTTTATGTCTCACTTTTCAGGGATACCACAAGCAGAATGCATACATCGCGTGTCTCGGTAAGCTATTTATATTTCAAATGTGTTATTTACGACACTGTTTTATATAGTGTAACGTTATATATGTAACTCGGCAGTCCTGCTTATAATATAACACAATGAATTGCTTGTTGCTTTAGATATTGATATATTGATCAAGCATACATATTTATGTCCAATTTATACCTCAAAATGACATATTCTTCTGCCTCTCTTTTACAAGGGAGTATATCGGCATTTAACTTTCAATATGGTGTCATAAATAGTCATTACAAATACAACGATATATATAAAACTTACATATCTATGAATGCAAGATATATATATATATACATATATATATATATTGCCGCATTATTTTATTCGTTAGTTTTCAGAAGTTAAATCATTTTCTTTGTTTACCTTTCCATTTTGAACGAATTTTCTTCAGTATTCCGATCAATTAACCTAAACCATGACGGTGTAAATAACTGTATATCAAATGCATAGTTTACGACTGAGCACGATATTTTTGATAGTGCGAAGCTATGTTCGGAATGTTTACAGACATAAATGTAAATATTGACACGTATTTTAGAGTTCCGCGATAAATTATTGTCAATATTTTGTTCCGTGTGAATTTAATAACTGTTATGTTAATTTTGGCATTGAATCGGTATACACACACTATTTTATACTCATAACATACAGAGAAAGTCTCAATTTGCAGCTTTAATTTGTAGTTTGCCAATAGACTCTCTTTAAAAATAGAAATTGACTGATACATTTTGTTGACCTGGAATACTTACTTTATTAATATACGGATCCCAATAGTTGTTTCATTGTCAAACTTTAATACAACTACGAAAGGTTCGTCCTGTATACTTGGTGTTTTATATATTTAAACAGGTCCCATGGAGAAAAATACAGATAAATTTGTAAACTTCTGGAGAATGGTTTGGCAAACAAAAGTTGAAAAAGTTGTAATGGTCACAAATCTGTATGAAAATGGGGTAAGTAGGTATTAGTCAGTGTCATATAAGGTATCTGTACATTGATACACAAATCAGGTATTCATATTTTTTCTACCTCGTTTGTGTAATAATATAACTAAGGTGCACTTTATGTTATAGCCTACATGTATACACGGAAACACCAATGCCAACTCGGACAGTCACAAATACTATCAAACATTTATTTATATCGTAAGTGGTTAGTATAAGAGATTAAATATTCACTTAATGTTTAGAATGTCCATTTTGAGTGATATAAAATATACTGAAAAAACAGCTAAACCGACACTTAACATTTTATGTATTTTCTCAAAAAATATCAAATAACTTCCTTGAACTTTAGACACAAATAAGAAAGAACATTTAGGATAACAATGACCGAGCTTTATTATCAAATTTTACAGTAATCATATTTAGTTGAAATGCGTAATCAAATTAGTTTTCATACGATTGTCAGAGAAATGTTAGTAATCAGTGTGACCCGCATTTGCCCGTATCACTGCTTGACATCTCGATCTAATTGAGTTCACATAATTGTGGAGGTATCTCTGGGGTAGTTCATTACATATTCTTAAAACATCACGCTCTAGTCCGGCGAGATAGGCTGGGCGTGGTAGCTGTCGAATTCGTCGATCGATTTCGTCCCATACATGTTCAATTGGATTCAAATCCGGACTACATGCTAGTCATTCTAGTGTTCTGACCCGGTCATTTGCCAGCATCCACAGCGTTGTTGTAGCTGTATGTGGACGGGTGTTATCGTGCATCAGAATCATGCAACTGTGTCTCCATTTTCGGAATATCATGACTGTACGAAGAATTTGATTCTGGTAACTAGCAGCATTGAGATTTTCATACACATCTACCAATGAAGTCTTAGTGTGCAACGAGATGCCTGCCCATATCATGACCGATCCGCCTCGATACCGATCTTTTTTTCTATAACACAATTGTCACTAAACCTTTTTCCGTCGGTAAACCCTAATACGACAGTCCGCAGTCCTCGAATTGAATTAAAACTCACCAGTAAATGCCCCATTTGCCGGGTCAGCACGAGTCTGTCTCAAATACTGCCGTGCCAAACGTAAACGCTGTTGCCGATGTCTGTGTGTTAACACTAGCTTAAAGCTCGAAGCTGTTTTTCAGCGATCTCTTAGGTGAGAAACAATGATATAGCGGTCTTGTCGCCACAATGTGACATCATTTATATGCCGTCAGGGAAGATTTGCAACAGACACAGTGGTGTTGCACTTCCTCCAAAGAACTTCAATAGAAGAATGGTGCCTGTGGAGCTTAGTTGCAACCTAAAACTAATATACCATTGCTAAATGTAATAAAAAAATATATTAATCATACACATCAAACATTCAAACTTACAAGAAAAAAGGGAGCGGTACTGTAATGGATAGAATGTTGGCCGCTCACGCCAAAGTTTGCGGGTTAGATCCTCAATGCGACCTGATGCCTCTTATAAAACAACACTCATGACTGATTCTACCAAGAAAGCGAAATCGAGAGCGGTTCATATAAGCTCTGAACTTTCATCGCAATCGAGCTAAAATAAATTATTATAAACTAAGAATATGAATCGTTTCTTCTAAAGGCGCATTGATATAGGGTAAACTGTTTCCTCTATTGGTATCGGCACAATATCGAATCGATTTATCATTGCTTTGATTTAAAAAAGCAACTTAAGACCATGTGGACGGGTGTGCTAAATTGACGCCATGCGCATTGAGACAGGATACCATTTAAGCATTTTGAAACGATTTATTTATTGAAATGGTATGTTTGAACTGTGTTATGAAACAAAACTAATAAGATTTAATTTGAAAAAAATAATACAAATTTCCCTTTCAATAGACTTCCCCGCTTTTAGCAAACCGACTGCTCTTTCTCTTTCAGTGGCCGTCATACGCCCCATCATTACAAATGTTTATTATGTTTTTCGATTAGTATTTACCAAACAGATGCACACGAGTAACTGTATGTACTTTTGTCATTAGAATATGCAAAATCAACACATAATTGTCTGTAAATGTTGTTTACAAATTTGAATAACGCTACTCAATATTTTGAAGAAGATATTGGACATACAGATGTGGCGGGTTAGCTGTTCCGTTTTGATGCTTAGTAAAATCAAGATTTTGTGGAAATGTTATCCACGTATAGGTAAGAATGTTTATGGAAGATTCTACGCTTGTAGAAAAGTCCAGGTAATTTCTAACCGACTGAGTTATTGATCTTCTTTTTCGTTCCTGAAGCGTTTTCATTGGCTGATGAAATATGTCAACATATACTGACGGTCATGATTTTTTGTAAAATGGAATGTTCAATTTGAGCGGTTTCATTGGCTGAAAAAGTAGGATAACATCTAATGAAAAGTATATATACAGTCAACTCTATCTTAAACAGCCAGTCAAGGAAATCAACCAAAGTGGCCTTTTAAAACAGGTTATTGTTTGAATGGGTAATTTACTCAGAATGCACAGAAATGGGTCACAGCAAATGTGGCTGCTTTAGACAAATGGCTGCTTAATAGAAGTGGCGGGCTGCAAGGTTTGACAGTATCTGATCATGTTGTTTGGCTTAGCACACATTAAACTATTTACAATTCATAACATATTGTCCTGATGATTATAAAAAGGAATTAATAACATAATAACAATAAGTGCGTTCCTTCATACATGAATAGTCACTATTTTAAATAGTAACATTTTTATTTCAGAGTAATAAATGCGACCAGTACTGGCCAAATACTGGAAAAAGCGTTATTTATGGAGACGTCACTGTCACGTGTCATAGCGAGGATGTCTATGCAGACTACACCGTCAGGAGTTTTTCAGTATCTTCAGTAAGTGATGCAACATTGAAATTCGTGTTATTTTATCATCTGTTATTTAAATTGTCAAAATACTGAAAAGAATTCCATCAAACTGAATATTATTTTACTATCACAAGTTGTGTCTCGCGCAAAAGTTCGTATATTCAAGGACAAGCTTTGTTTTGAATGTCAAGCGTTATAGCAATCGATCCACTCGGAGCTTTTAATAGGAATTGCAGTCAACTACTTCAAATGAATGTTTTGTTTTGAATGCCAAATGTTTAGTTTAAACACTATTTTATGCACAATAACAATGGTAGACATACATTTTATTCCAAAAAAAAAGATCGAGAAGAAAGTTATAATTATAGCTGATATAGGTATATGTTATCAAACGTTTAATACTATAACAATCGGTCTCCTCGGAGCTATTAACATAATTCCATCAACTACTTCAAATGAATGTTGGTGACAATGTCTTTTTAGTAAAACAATTGAATAATATTATTACACAGACTTTAAAACGTAGACCATTTTATGAAATGCAGATTTAACGGTATAAGCGTATTGTGTGTATTGTTCATTACGTTTTACATACACGCAGATATTGAGATTGTTGTCTTTTAAAGTGAATTTATCAGGATTTTTCAAACTTTTGAAATTGACTTTAAACAAGGCTTTTCCCAAATATATCATGTCTATATATACATGTACTCACTGACCCCGTATTACCAAATGGAAATATAATCTAAACATGCATAAATAAACTATTAAAAAGGAATTTCCTCACTTGGGCTACGCGCCTAGGTCAGTTTCCCCGTTTAAAAGTGCAACATATTTTGTGACGTATACTATGTGTCACGTGATTTCATTTTGAACCGTTATGCACAGGAGTGAAACCAGGATAATAGTTTAGAGGGGCGTAACGCAAAATCTGCACGGGCATACATGTTTTTCAGTTGAAATATAGTGACTTTTAATAAAATATAGGAGTTAATATGGGGAAGGGGTTGGGGCGAACGTTGTTTATTTAAGAGTAGATCAGCCATTGATACAGAATTACACTTAGTTAGCTTAGAAAGAGCCCGAATGACGCCAAGCGTTATTTAAGTGCTGTCTATTTTTAGAATTTGGATTTTGTTTACTCTCCAGCCTAAATATCGATTTTGTCAGATTTCTGTGGATTTAACATAACAATTTATTCGGATTTTATTTATGAAAGAAATGCTTTTTATTCATTTTAATAAAAACAAGACATTTATTTTTTTTTCCTGATATACTCCCTTCAAACAGTCATTTAAACAACAAAGGATTAACCACTATGAATACTTCCTGACATGGCCAAGTGATTCAAGCGACAATTAACTAACCTCATTAAAATAGTCAAGACTCGTTACTTGTTTCATTAAATTTGGTTTCCTTAAACGTTTTCTTCCTTATGTATCATACAAGATCGTCAGTGACCTGGTGCTTTATTTATTTGTTTGTATTGTGTTTAGAGTTACTTAAAACACTTTTGCAGCTATATAGCGACAATGTTTACGTGCTGTCACACTCAAGTGGCATGCCGCAGAAACAGTATATTAATACAGGGCTGACCAGGTCTAGAACTATCCTCTAAATAATGAGCGAAAAGCAATGAAGTTTAAATAACCATTGTTTAAGGTTTTTGATCCGGTCGGGCATTGAACAAACGACCTTCTGCATGTGAGGCGGACACTCTGTCCCAATACCACCACTGAGGTTAAGACCTGGTACTGAGCATCAGGGTATGTATGTTGTTTCCAAAGAATTGATATTAAAATTATACACTACCTACGTTTTATTTATTAATGTATTTTAATACAATAAAATTTTATCTTATCTTGATTAAGGTTCTTAAATTATGCACCACTGTGTTGCTCCAGGCTGTCAACTGAGTTATAGCAAGAATTGGACACGTGTAGCTCCTGCATGTCATAAACAGTGTATTGGGCAAAGTTTCATGTAACTTTGATGTTATGCAGGTTTCTAAGTTCTAGGTTCTTATTGCCTACTAATATGCCATAAATTCTTTTTTCGTCCAACATTGTGCACCATTCTGAATACTAATTCTTGATTTGGTAATCAATTCACCGGACTAAATATTTACATGCACAGGTAGGATATAAAGTCAAACGAAATGTATGCAAACAAACAGTTGTCTTCTTAAAAATCGCATACTTGGTTTTACAGATGTCTGAGAACAGAAAACTTAACCATATCAATTACACAGCCTGGCCTGACAAAGGAGTACCCGACGATGTCACGAGTCTAATCGAATTCAGACAGAAAGTTATAAGTACAACAACATCTCTTGACGGACCAACTATTGTACATTGCAGGTCAGTGCACGAGTAGTACTATTTCTCTATGTTAAAATACTGAACAGAACAGCTAACCCGCCATTTTCTTATTTCCGATATTTTCGTCAAATATTGAGTAAATTCGTAAACAATATTAACAGCCATGAATAATGCCTTATACGAGTCCAAATTTAAAGGAAATTGTTTTGACACTTTTTGAGAAAATACATAAAATGCCAGATACATAAAATGTCAGGTACATAAAATGTCAGGTACATACAATGTCAGGTACATACATTGTCAGGTACATACAATGTCGAGTACATACAATGTCAGGTACATACAATGTCGGTACATACAATGTCGGGTACATACTATGTCAGGTACATAAAATGTCAGTTACATACAATGTTAGGTACATACAATTTCAGGTACATAAAATGTAAGGTACATACAAAGTCAGGTACATATAATGTCAGGTACATAAAATGTAAGGTACATATAATTGCAGGTACATAAAATGGTACATACAGTGTCAGGTACATACAATGTTAGGTACATACAATGTCAGGTACATACAATTTCAGGTACATAAAATGTCAGGTACATCAAATGGTACATCAAATATCAGGTACATAAAATGTCAGGTACATACAATGTCAGGTACATATAATGTCAATTACATTAAATGGTATATACAATATCAGATACATAAAATGGTACATACAATGTCAGGTACATACAATGTCAGGTACATAAAATGGTACATACAATGTTAGGTACATACAATATCAGGTACAGAAAATGGTACATACCATGTCAGGTACATACAATGTCAAGTACATACAATGTCAGGTACATAGAATGTCAGGTACATAAAATGGTACATACAATGTCAGGTATATACAATGTCAGATACATATAATGTTAGGTATATACAATGTCAGGTACATACAATGTTAGGTACATACAATGTCAGGTATATACAATGTCAGGTACATAAAATGGTACATACAATGTCAAGTACATACAATGTTAGGTACATACAATGTAAGGTACATAAAATGTCAGGTTCATCAATACCTGGCGGTGGTAAGCTGTTTCTTTCAGTATAATATAGATCGAGCGCTGTCCATATAGTGTGTATGTTTACATGTGATTACATAGTGATTTAACTAGACAGCCTATTTACATATTCGGTCTGTATTCACCATAATTTCTATTATGGAATATATAATTATGATCTAACGCTATCAAAATACATTATATTTTCGGTCCGTATTTATCATATATATATAAATATATATGTTTTCTTAGACGTTTGATTCTCCCTATCATATATATGATAGGGAGAATCAAATGTCTAAGAAAACACCTTTCAGGAGCACCGGATCCGCGAAGGATACATATATATATATAAAGGGAGGTAATTAAATTCAAAACAACGAAATTTACGATTTTTGGGATCTTTTCAGATGCTCATTCACAATGCATGATATATATATGGAGATAATTATTTATTACAAAAATGTACAGACCAGACTACGGCGAGCGCGCCTAGCTACAATACAAACTATAGACATAATATTAAAGCATCTGCCAAACCAATACATTTGGTGTCGATCATGACTTATATATTATGGATTTATATGCAACGCATCTGGACTGGACGGACAATTTACATACGAATAATATGATTTAAATATGCATGTACATCATATATATATTTTGGTCCGTATTCACCAGTATTAGTATTTCTGTACGGGAATATTTTATGATATAACACTATCACAATATATTAGTATACATAATCGGTCAATATCTACCAGCATTTGTATTTTTGTACGGGAATATTTTATGAACTAACACTATCACAATATATCAATATACATAATCGGTCCGTGTTCATCATTATTTCTATTCAAATACAAAATGTATGCACTGTGTGTTCGTATTTACCAAAGGTTGTTTCTCTCCATGCGTCAATACTTAATCTATCAAACTTTAACATAAGCTAGGTCCATATTCATTAACATATGTATTTCCCTATGTAATAATTGTATCTATATCGTAGTGTATTGTATTGTTTATATCAATGACGATGAGCTACATATACATGTATAGTCAAGTGTATTGAGTAAATTAATTTCTATTTTCCAACTTGAGCTTATTGCAAGCTGGAATGACCAAACTTTGTATATATCTATGCTATTACATTTTAACCTAGCATATGCATGCATACTTGATTGCGAATACGACTTATTTGATTTTGGATAAAGTTTCTTTTTAATAACATATGCTTTTACTCGTATAAATACTATAACAGAAGTCATATAATTTCAGTTTTTAATTGATACATTTAGAAAATAGTTTAGTTAAGTTAAAACCTATTTTATTTCAACATGAAATCGAGGTATAATCTACAATTTCTATTAACATAAAGTTCGACCCGTCCCGTAATTTAATTCAATTTTTAAATCAGAAAATGATGGATATAAAGACAATTTTATTTGACACATCATAATAACAACTTTACACAATTAAGACAAAATATTTTTTTCATTTTTTTATTATCATTTGAATGTTACGAAAACCATTATTGCCTTCTTTATTGTTCATATATCACAGCGCTGGTGTTGGTAGAACAGGCACCTATATAGCTCTGGACATTCTAACAACGGAAGGCGAGCAACATAAGACTGTCGACATATTTGGATGTGTAGAGCATATGAGGGAGCATCGAGTTAACATGGTCCAGACGGCGGTAAGTTTGCGGCTATTCCAGTTATTTAGGTGTTTTTAATACATACACGTACATCATTTATAATTAAACTATCTAAGTTCATTGAATAATTGTAACTGTGTATGTAAGACCCTCTATTTTTAAAATTACGTTTATTTATTTACACCTAAACAGAAAATGTTGAAATTAAAATAAGAAAGCTCAAAGGGACACAACTGCTATTTGATTGAACGTTGAAGTAGTCTAGTTAAGCTCCCTTGATACATAACACAAAATCTCTAACCTGATTCACGATTATAAGTTATTGTATAATTTAAGCCTTTCGATCTGGAATGTTCTCGGTATTGTTACCTTCCACAACGAATTCCCGCCTGCCGGCATATCATTCGTAGTAGCAAAATAATTAAAATTGCACTTTTCTTGCGTCACATTGGATATTCCTTCATGGCTGTAGAAGCTAAAATCAAGTCGTGATCTACGAGGTTGTTCAAATAAAAAAAAACAGATCAGAATAATGACTGTGCTATCGACATTGACCACATCCATAATGTAGATAGTTAACTGATGTAAACTTGTGCACCTAAAATGGATAGTAACATTTGTTTTCGTCATTTTGGTATTGAGCGTATCAAAATCATTATGTCATTGTACGTTACACAAATATGTTACGTTACGTTCATGTAAACTAATTGTAGCGTAATTGACGTTGCGGACTCGTTGGTAGAGAGGTTAGAGCGTTGGATCTCTACCTCCGCTTGGTAGCATTTCTTTTAGTATTTTTTACAGAGATGGTTTGGTTCAGCTCATTCACTAGGAAAACATCGGCATGTCACAAACACAGTACAAAGTTAAGAAAAAGTAATTCCAAAACTTGCAGGATTTCAGACCAAAAATAAGCTTTATTGCTGTAGCTAGGTCTCATTGAAGAATTACCTCCCTTACATGACAGTACATGATTCTCACGCCAAAGAAATTAGAGCTGTGTTAAGTGGTTGGTCATTTTTTTTTGTTAAAAATGCATAAAACGTCATATTTCTTTATGCATATGGGAACATCAGAACATTTTCATGATTTATGCAGAGCTTTTGTGACATTGGGAACTGCATCTAATAATTCAAATGTTCAAATAAATAGAAAATATCATGTGTTTGATAAAAGGAATGTCCCTGTTTACTGATTGTAAATGTTATAATTTCCGGCATTATTGTTTTAATAAAAACACTTGTTGTCCACAGTATTTAACATGCCCATGTTATGTTTACTGGTAAAAAATGTTGAAACTACACTATGTCACCAATTTTGCTGCAAATTATTCAAAAGTGGGGGTAGAATATAATATATTTTATGAAATATACGTATTTTTTTAAAGATGTGTTAGTTGCATTTATATAATTGTATTTAGCAATGTTGTTGCGATGTAAAAATTACCTTTTATATATCATTAAAGTACAAGTATGAAAAAACAATATTTGATTGTATTTAGTAGAACTTTGTTCTAATGTTGCCTTCTCAAAGATAAAGAAATTGGACTTTTAAAATTTAGTTACTTTCCACTCTAAGCGGTAAAATCTTCTAAAATCTCCTTAACTTGTTTTTTTGTGATATTTACTATAACAGATCTATGTCCTTAACTTGGCTTTTTTTATGATTTTGACCATTACAGATCTAAGTCTTCAACTTGGCTTTTTGTGATATTGACCTTTACAGATATAAATACTCAACTTGGCTTTTTTGTGATATTGAACATTACAGATCTTAGTCTTTAACTTGGAATTTAGGATGGCTGTCACACGTGTACATAACAAAAGTTGAATGGTACTGCCAGGGTGAATTTCAGTATAGTTTACAGAAACAAGGCATGTTGTATAACAAACATTACATCAATCATTACATGCTAAGTACAGTCATTGAATTTACGAATAATTTTTTTTCAGGAACAATACGAATATCTCCACAACGCCTTGGTCCACACATTGACTTTCGACTCACATGCCATTCCTGGTGATACATTCCAGGCGTACTACACGTCCATCAGTGACTCAGAAATGACGAAAAAGTTTGAGGTAACAAAAAACAAGCATACGGTTTGTTTTCCTTTATCGTAAAAGAATGACACACTTTCATATAACTCAACTTCTGCACAAACAGTATCATGTTGCCATGTGAATATGAAATTAGAATATCTAAGTACATGTTCAGACCGAGTAACCATCGCCGAGGTAACATGAACGTCTGTAAACGAAAGATTATATTGTATCAAGTTGTAATTTACGTCATAGTAACAGAGCTGGGTATCAGATTGACATTTGTTTACTGGCTGGTACTATATTATTGGTTCGAGTCCAAATACTCGGTCCAACCTTGTGTGTCAGGCACTTGGGGGAAAAAAGACGGTTCTACTCAGATTCCTTCTGATGGCTTCCTCAGCCGATATGCCATAAGTAGCCTCTTTGCATTGAATATTTTATTTATGAAACAAGCAATATAATGTAATAAAATACTTAAATAGCAGCAACAGTTTAAATAGTTATACTGCTGCTACATTCTTATTAATGTTATGTAATCTGCTGCATCACTAAAATGTGAATATAACTTAATTTCAATTAACATGATGCGGATGTCAATCAAACAAGTCGATAATCCAATCTACGATTGATATGGGTTGTAACGCCGTCCTGTGCCTTTGACAAGCTAACTATGTCTAAGTTAACACTACATTGTATTTCCTTGCACAAACAATGCCACGTTGAGACTTTTCTATCAAACGGTTACCGTTTTACGTTTCTAGTTATGAATTTTTACGCACAGCAGATAGATAAAATACCATTCATATTTTTTACTTTAGGAGGCGCCCCTAACTACAAAAGAGTTTACAGTCAGAATTGGAACTATAAGGATTAACTTTATTGTTTGGTCAAATCACGCCAACATTTTACGTAAAGTCCGGACATTATTTGATTAGGGCGTTATTTGACTTTCTTTTCACATGCAAAGAAAGCAGAATAAATGAATGTATTTCTATATAACCGTCACTAAATTGTGAACATAATTTTATGGTAATTTCAATTATTAATTAAGTGATGTTATTTCCTTATTATGAAGATTTTAATGCTAACAGCTACATGTAATATATGCACTCACAATAATTATCAAAATCTTTTTTTCCAGCAAATTCAGAATTCCAAAGAAGAAAAGACCAAGGACGAGATCAAAGCTATTAATAGAAATAAAACGATGACAAAATCTAATCGACCACATTCGGACATTCCAGGTACGTTTATTATAAATGATATAATCTGTATAAAGACCTAGGTTTTCCGATAGGTCCATTAAATAGCAGGTTGGAAAAGCCATATTTGAGTACGTTGTTTTATCAGTTGCTTTGACTGAAAGTTTGAATGACGTCACAGTTGAGTAGGCATTCAATTGCTATGAATTGAGGGACAGATAAAGAATTATCTGCTCTTTCATAGGGGTTAATACATCTGATTAGAGAGAAACATTGTATCAGGCTCATGGAAAGACAGAGTAATGAATGATCAGTTATTATTGTTTTCATTGTTGATGTTTTTTCATATGGAAGGCAAGATATTCAAAATACAAGTCTGTATATTCGTAACGTAACTCATTCTTTTAACTTTATCAAACTGTATTGTTCATTTTCTATTGAACACCACCCATACACGTCCATTTCAGCTTCAAACATATTTTTTTTAGAATAAATCACTCTTGCGTTATATTCTGTATATAATACCCTTTAAAAAATCACCATTATTATAAGGTCATTTTTATATATAATACATAAATCTCAGTTTATAATTTACATGTTATTTTTTTTCCATTCATAAGATTTCATTATATTATAGGAGATCTGCATCGACCCAAACTGTCTCTATTGAAAACTTCAGGATCATCCGATTACATCAATGCTGTATATATAAATGTAAGTAGAGATCTGTTTTAGTCCATTTCCTATCAGGAAAAAAATATCAGGAAAAAGTATTGAGCTCATGTGGCTGAAACCTCAATATTCTATTAAACTGCAGCTCATAGAAGACATTAGAGGTATTGTATTTAACAGACAGCTGTGTATTTAACTTTCATAATACAGACTTAGTCAATGCTATCCTTAAAGTTATTTCTTATCCAAGTACACATTTCAAGGCAATTGTTTTATGAGAAAATAAATAAAATGTCAAGTGGCGGGTAAGCTGTGCCGTTCTCTGTATGCTCTGTTATTCCAATTGTGGTTGTGTATTTCAAATAATACGTTATGGTGTCAATGTATCATTTTGTCTGCTGTATGGCGACTGCAAAAGTCACCACGTACTTTGTATTAGTGTGATTTTATCATTTTAGTTCGCTTGCAATCATGGGGCTCATTGATAGTGCTTGATAATACAGTACATTTGCTATATAGGATTGTTGCATATTCCATCACCTCAATTGAGACCCACCATAAAAACGAGTGTATTTTTCTTCTTTTCGTTGGCACATTCTGTGAGTTTCCACGTTTACAAGAGTTCCGTTTGTAAGATTGAATTTGTATGAGAACTTTAAAAGACTTGACTGAATATTGATAATTGAAACAAAAGGTCATGATCAAATATTACAGAATGTATAGTTATTGCAATTGAACAGTGCAGAGTACGACTTTTATGACAACGTGGCCGCTACTCGTTTAGAAGCTCTTAATATTTTAATCATATACATGGTTTATTGATAATTGTCATGTTAACTTTGATGATAGCATTTCAAAATAAAAAAAAATTCATGTAACATAATTATTATTGCTATGTTATTTCAGAGTTTCAAAACTAAAAATCGCTTCGTTGTTGCCCAGACGCCATTACCAGGTACTGCCCTGGACTTTGTTAGTCTTATATATCAGACAAACTGCTCGTGCATCGTCTCCATTGAGCCTGAGGAACGTTTAAAAGATAAGGTAATTCCTCGAAACAGTCATTATCAATCATATTGATTCGTAGTATTTTGTTTTTATAGTTATTCTTAGTCTATAGATTAGTAATGATGCAGTCTAATTCAGATACTCTACACCATTAAACTACGTGTATATCCCAATGTAATGAGAAGGAATGTACCGACATCCCAACTTCATATACACACTGCATGGATTGCGATGTATTTTCAATAACAGTTCCTTTTATGTCCTAGCAAAACTGTCCTACATGTTGAAGTACTAACAATTTGCTATATTACATCTAATCAACGCTGTTTTTCATAGAAGGTTGATTTTTATTCAGCCTGTGTCAAGATGTTGGTGGGTATCTTGAACTAAAAACGGGATCTTCTGTAAGGCGACTGTGTCTTCACTGGATTAAGTTGTGAAACAGCCTAGCTTGAAACTATGTTAAACAATTTTGTTCAAACTATATAATATATAAATTTTCCTTAGGCTTCTTGCCTTATGATTAGTTAACTTCAAACAAAAGGAACAATAAAATTATTCTAATATTTAGAAATCATACAGACAAATGATCATACCAATTAACTATATACAGTATGATATTTCAAACCTTGTAGGGTTGAACCAACTATTGTTCAATACTATTTTAATAATGAGACCAGCTGTTCAGACAACGTGTCTGGACAGCATACGTTTGAGACTTGTTTCAATCTCAAACCAAAACTGTATGTCTGGAACACTGTTCATCCAGCATAAAAGTACACCTATATGTTTGAAGACTTTCAAACCTTAATCTTCAAACTAAACGAAAGCGCATGAAACAAATACAAGTTTCAGCACGTAAATACAGTTATTGTTTGAGAACGGTATCAAACTAATAACAAAAATGTATGCTTGGAACGATGCTCAGTTCCAGCATGAATATACACTTATAAGTTTGGAGACTGTTCCAAACCTATGTCTTCGAACTAAGATAAAAAATCTAGTTCCAGCACGAAACTAACCTGTTATGTTTGGAAACGGTTTCAAACTACAGCATCAGACTAAACTATTATGCATGAAACACTCCAAAGTTCCTGCGCAATAAATATTCCTATGAGTTTCAAACACAAGCCTTCCCAAAGCCTATCGCTAGAGAGAATCTGTGTCGCAGTGCACTCTCCCCCCAACGCAATTAAGCTTCTCCGAGGTTTCAAGTACACTTTGACGCTAAAAATCTCAAGCAGACTTCTTGCAACTTGCGTCGAAAGAAACTAGCTAAATATGGTATTGCTCTATTACGAAGCAGTAAACCATCCTTCATTACACCCGTAAAACTCTGACACTTATATTTAAATAAACACCTACTTTAAAATGGTTCATGATATTATTTCAATCATTGATTATAATTGTATCGTTCACCTTTTATGATGAATTATCTTATATAACTTATATCTGGTTTAATATCATATAATTATAGCAAAAATAAATAGAGTTTATTACTCGTTCTAAAAATAATTGCTATATACAGACATTTATGCTATAAAACAACGACATTATTTTGACAGCCTGAGACTGCAAACCTTGATGCATATTTTCAATGGTTCCCTAATTATTTCCATATCGTGTTATATCAGTGACATTTATATTCTCATAAGTTTGTTTAGGTACTCACCTAAACTCTCCAACCAACCGTTCCAGTAGTGTTAAATTCGCCATCCTGTAAAGTCATAGCTATAACACAGAGTGATATATAAGGTACCGTGATACACCACCAGACTCAAATACTGAATACGAGTATATCTATCAATGAGTAATTATTGTAGATTTTCTTATGTTATTACAGACTGTTGGTACATATTTCCCTGCTGACAATCAGGAGTTAAACATTGGACACTTTAAGATAACATCGGCGAAGGGCGAAACCAGACCGCAGTGCATCCTGCGTAAACTGACCATTGTCAAACAAGGACAGGTAATATCTTCGTAAATGTACCGTAACATCAAATAATATAAAATGGCAATACCAATGTCAGTTTCGTCTGTCAACACAAATAATCTTTTGGTGATATTCAACCATTTCAGGGGTACATGAATATATCGTTTTCTTAGCCACTGCAAAGACTGTTTAATCAATCTATGATTTATGTTTTTAAATTTTATGTTCACAAAATGTAAAACAGCGAGACAGCTCACACACTACAAGTATTGTAACAGATAGTGTTGAACATAAATATATGCTACATCTAAATGATTTTATATTTTACTAAAAATGAGTATCAATAAAAAATACATTTTAAGGTAGATCCTTTAATGCTAATTTTGTATATGGCACGTCACATCATACATAAAAGCAGTCACTAATATTAATTCCAATCTAACTTTCATATATATCAAAAAACATTTACATTGAATAACACTAATGTTTTAACGACTTAATTTTTTATTTTTCCATTACACCCCTTAAGCCGGACTACTTCCTTCGATCCTAGTTGTTTTGTATTCATACGCGATAATTAATCAGGAGATAGATAGTCGGGTGTCTCAAACTTAAAAAAATGTTCTGTCATCAGGATTGGAATTATAAAGATTAAATTCGTTTTTTTCTAGTATTTATGCATATGTAAAGAATGTCGAACCATGTTGAATTCGATTAGTGCGTGATTCAACATTCTTTCCGCATGCATAAAACACAGAAAAAAATGTTTTATTCTATTTGATAAATTCAATCATGCAGAGCGGGAACAATGAGCGGACAATTCACCACTACCAGTACACGCAGTGGCAGTCCGGAAAGTTGGTACCAGACAACGCCGCCGCATTCTTACAAATGGTACGGGACGTTGACAAGAAGGCACATGAGTCATTCGAAGCAGGCCCGATAATAACACATTGCCTGTAAGTATGGCAGTGTACAGTGTAATACAAACATATTTTTGATTATAAGTTCTTTTTCGTTTTGTTAAGCAAGTTCCTATTTCAATTCAACTCTAAATAATATTTCTGTCGTTTAAAGCGTGTTTGTTTGGAAATTTCACAAAAGTTCAAAGTAATATCAATATAATAACGAGAATAAATGTAATATCATGTATACGCTAACCTTCTATGGTTTGTGGAATTATATAATACAACAGGGTACTTTATGTGCTTTGCTTATCAATTAAATTTGATTTTGTAACATTACTTCCGCCGTTTTCAAGCGTGTTTGTTTGGTAGTATATTCTATGTTTGTTGTCTGTAAGGTATAGAGTAGCTTGAATACAGTATATAAGTGAGAATAAATAATAACAAATATAAGTTTGACATCACTTTCTATGAATTCCTTTCGAAATTCAACATTTGAGACATTGAGAGATACATGTACTGTGTTGCTCCAAAAATCTTCTTTGAGAACATTTGTCAGTTGTTTGTGGATGAACGGTAGTTCCATTCATATTCAGCATGAGTTCTTCCTCTACCAATAACAATAGAATATACCATATACAACTTTATGTGAGAAAGTTCGTCCGTTACTTGCTGAAGACAGTCGTTCATAATATCAACCTATATTCAGTCTGAGGTCTTCCTCCACCAATAACAACTGAATATACCATATACAACTTTATGTGAGAAAGTTCGTCCGTTACTTGCGGAAGACAGTGGATTGTAATATCAACCTATAGTCAGTCTGAGGTCTTCCTCCATCAATGAAAATGAATATACCATATGCAACCTGAAACGTGTAAAAATGGATTTAACCCCGAGTTAAACACATATAAGTAAATTTAACATTCTTGGTGATTCTTTGCCTCTTGCTAGGAACGGCGGGGAGAAGAGCGGCCTGTTCTGTGTCGTGACCATGCTAATTGAAAAGATGGAAATAGAACACGAAGTAAGCGTGGTGAACTGCGTCAGAATGGTCAAATCTAGGAGAGGATCTGCCATTCCAAATAAGGTAAGTCTAACAATGCCGGAGTAACGGTAGCTATGAGGCACGAAGTAAGCGTGATGAACTGTGCCAGGATGGTCAAATCTAGGAGAAGAACTGCCATTCCAAATAAGATAAATCTAACAACGCAGGAGAAACGGTAGCTATGCGACACGAAGTAAACTTGGTGAACTGTGTCATGATGGTCAAATCTAGGAGAGGAGCTGCCATTCCAAATAAGGTAAGTCTAACAACGCCGGAGAAACGGTAGCTATACGACACGAAGTAAGCGTGGTATACTGTGTCACGATGGTCAAATCTAGGAGAGGAACTGCCATTACAAATAAGGTAAGGCTAATAATGCTGGAGAAACGGTAGCTATACGACACGAAGTAAGCGTGGTGAACTGTGTCATCATGGTCAAATCTAGGAGAGGAACTGCCATTCCAAATAAGGTAAGTCTAATAACGCCGGAGAAACGGTAGCTATGCGACACGAAGTAAGCGTGGTGAACTGTGTCATGATGGTCAAATCTACAAGAGGAACTGCCATTCCATATAAGGTAAGTCTAATAATGCTGGAGAAACGGTAGCTTTATGACACGAAGTAAACTTGGTGAACTGTGTCATCATGGTCAAATCTACGAGAGGAACTGCCATTCCAAATAAGGTAAGTCTAATAATGCCGGAGAAACGGTAGCTATGCGACACGAAGTAAACTTGGTGAACTGTGGCATGATGGTCAAATCTATGAGAGGAACTGCCATTCCAAATAAGGTAAGTCTAATAATGCCGGAGAAACGGTAGCTATGTGACACGAAGCAAGCGTGGTGAACTGTGTCATGATATCCAAATCTAGGAAAGGTCAAGCAATTGCGACGAAATCACATATATGATGAATTATTAATGGTATGTATGAAGCTTTAACGGGTTACATATGAGTAAACAAAATGTTACATCAAACCCTTACAGCAGATTGCGTTAATAATTACGTTCACAGCGTAAAACAAATACCACATTTATGTTTTAAGAAATAGAGCTGCATTATTGAAATATGAAATAAAATCATAAAATGATAGTTTATATCTATATATCTAAATATTATTAAAATTTGTTTAAAAGTCGTTTTGATCGAGAAGTCCTAAAATGGGGGTTGCTGTTTTTTCCAAGTTTACATTGAACATGGAAAATGGAAAAAAAACATGAATTGTCACTTGACATAAAATATTCAATTAAATTCTTAATTATGTGATCTGTAAGGATACGTTGTTACTTTGGTTCCAGTAATGTATATTATAACGTCATTATTATCGTTACGGTATATTTCACCACACAAGTCCCTATTATCACATTACTAACCCATCATAGTGACTACATAATGTGTCATTATCTTTACTTTCAGGAGCAATTCTCATTTTGTTACCAGTGTGTGAACGCTTACTTGCAGTCGTTCGATATCTACTCTAACTTTTCTCTGAGGATATGAACGACAATGAAAAGAAAGTAAATCAAGTGTCCACTGTTCATGCGGCAAAAGTGAAATCCTGAATTTAATAAAATAGCAAAAGTAACAACGATACCACACACAGCGATATTCATAATCATAACCTGGAAAAACAAAGCACGTGATATTGATGTGTCATATTATAGTTTTCGATATACGCGTTAACATAAATCAGGAACGAAAACACAACAGTACGGATGCCAAACCATAACTGATGATTACTGTGTACATGTACACGTTGAACTCGTTGTTTAATTAAAATATATATTTAGTTAATGGCAATTAATTGTTAATTAAAACACATTCAACTAATGATTACATTATTTGCTCTAATTATTACAATGGGTTACGTATTTTTAATTATTTTGTTCTACAATCAAAAATTTGCTTAATATGTTCAAATTAAAGTTCATTCCATAAATTAACCAATTTGTAAATAAAAGTAAGTGTTACGTTTTGTATATACTAGTAGAATTCATTAAAAGCAATTTCATGTTTATTCATTTGGTTACATTTAGATTCAGATAATATTGTAGACGTTTCTAACGTCATTGAGGCATACTTGTTGCACTCAGTATCATAACAGGGCTCAATTTTTTTGTAGATAGTAACTAACATCTAATTTGTTTATAAACCATTCCAATTATAGATACCTCTAATAAATATAAACACACAAAAACAACCCCAATATAATAAAATTCATGTAATTATTGCCACTATATTTTTCTGTAGAAAGGGATACACCAAAATACATATTTAATATTTAGTAAGGTCCTACACCAAGCCGGCCACTATAGACTTAAGAGAGAAAAATCTCCTGAAGTCATTAGACAACATAATTTTCTTATACTATTAACTGCTGTGTCAAATTATATTTAATTCTGTTTGATTTTTGTTTTAGCTCGAGCTACAGTCTATAATTTGTTGAGACACATACCTATAAACGTCGACAGGTCAAGGAACAATAAATGTATTGCATATAAATTTTGAATATGTATATTTCATTGTACTGTTGAATCAAAAAAACAAACATTTAATTAATTTCAAAGCAAATCAATAAGAAAAAATAATTTCATTTTACCATCACGTGAATAAAAGCCAATAATGAAATAATTTTAAAAAACAAAATGTATGCTTTCTTTTTCCTTTCAGTGTATATATATGAATGTATGTTACAACTTGACTGATATATATATTTATACGGTTTGTTGAGGGATGGCCCACCCCGACCCTCACAGACCTATTACGGGGTGATTAAATGTATCACTTTTCAGTGATTGAAATTAAAAAAAACAACAAAAAAAACAAAAAACATCTTATTAACGAATTTGTAAACAATTGCTTAATTTTGTTTTATTATGCATATACAAATCATATAATGAAAAATCCACACTCGTTCACAGTATTACAATTACGTATGTACATATCTAGCTTCCTTTAGACATATTTGTCTCGCATTAGCATGTGTTTATAATACGCTTACACGCTACTGTTGTATTCCTAATACCTTTTTATTGTTTATGATACATATAGTTGTTTTTTTTTACCCCTTTTTCTGCCAGGGTAGTAAATATGTGTAAGAGGAGACTATCAAATTACAACGCTACACTAGGATTTTGCTGATGGTGAACTAAAACAGATCAAAGTGTATAGAGTTCATCTCCCTCGAATTTCAACATTTTTGGCAGTTAGAGTTAAACATATTTTTGAACTGCATCTAGAAACACTTTTTGGAAATTATATTTTTGTCAAATAAATGTAATGACAATGATCTAGTATTGTGCACAATGATAACAAGAAGGATTATATTAAATGATTGAACTTGTTTGTAAAAAGTTATTTTGTTTTTATTTATTTTGCATATATAATTTATCTAATGACACATTCATGTTCATTCACAGTATTACATTTAGATATGTATCATATTTCGACATATCTAATTTCATTGAGACCTATTTGTCTCTCAACAGCATGCGTTTATAGTACACTGAACGGAACAGCTAACCCACTTCTTTTGTATTCCTTATATCTGTATTGATATATTGAATAGTGTTATCTAAATTTATATACGACATTAACAGTTTTGAGTTCTTGCTTTTATATAGCCTAAATATTATTTCTTATTCAAGTCAAAATACAAATCGCGTTAACACTTTCTGAGAAATGCATAAAATGTCAGGTACATAAACTTTCAGGTGGCGGGTTAGCTGTTCCGTTAAGTATAATTGATTATGAGTAGTAGTAAACAGAAATAATTGTTGTTTATTTGTGTATGTAAAATGACAATAGTGTATATATCATAATGTGTATTCTCGTGTACAACATTGATGGATTATAAATTACAAAACACAGATTATTATTGCGGAGACTCATGAATATTCCATGTATATCCGTTAACTAATTTCCAGTGTCTGAACGTAGATATTGCTATTACTGTTGACCGATGCCAATACATTATATTCACGAATAAGTGTACTGATGAGGTATTTAAACGTCCGAACATGTTGGCGAAGGTTAACGAGTGCCAGGTAAACACGTATTCACAATAACAAAACTATTTTAGAATAACGGTTAACATGTTTTAAAATAGAGGACCAACAAGAATAGCTGTTACTATTTTACAGTGCTTGCATTATATATGCCTATATGTGTATGAATGATATGTAAAATACAACTTTAAACAAGCAATCTGTAATGTTTATGACAAGGGATAGTGAATACTTGGACACGTTTTTCAGATTATGCTATAGGATTAAACTTCATAACATATGTTGTTTAACGTCTTCTTCAAAATAACTCCAATGTGTCATGTTCTGAATTAAATTATTTATTCTGTACGAATTACTATAAACGTAAAGTTTAAACATATCTATTTGATTAATAGTGTTATATTTGAATACAAAATGTACACGAAGTTGTCCTGGGTATAACCAGTGCTAAGCATATATGGAAAAGTGCCTTGCTCATGGACACCACACATAGCCGTGCCGGAGGATCAAACCAACGATACTGAAATCATGGGTCCGATGCTGTAACACTAATCCACGCGTTCAACAGTAATGAGTTCCAGTTGATTAAACCGAGAAAATAGGCATAACGTTAGAACCATATATTTTTTTGATTGGTTACAACATTATAGTTTATCTTATATACTAGTATCGTCAAGTCAATAAACAACATTGTAGATTATCTTATATACCAGTATTGTCAATAAACAACATTGTAATTTATCTCATATACCAGTATCGTCAGTAGACAACATTGTAGTTTATCTTATATACCGGTATCGTCAATAGACAACTTTGTAGTTTATCTTATATACCGGTATCGTCAGTAGACAACATTGTAGTTTATCTCATATACCAGTATCGTCAGAAGACAACATTGTAGTTTATCTTGTATACCAGTATTGTCAATAGACAACATTGTAGTTTATCTTATATACCAGTATCGTCAGTAGACAACATTGTAGCTTATCTCATATACCAGTATCGTCAGTAGACAACATTGTAGTTTATCTTTATACCGGTATCGTCAGTAGATATCTCATATTCCAGTATCGTCAGTAGACAACATTGTAGTTTATCTTTATACCGGTATCGTCAGTAGACAACTTTGTAGTTTATCTTATATACCGGTATCGTCAATAGATATCTCATATTCCAGTATCGTCAGTAGACAACATTGTAGTTTATCTTATATACCAGTATCGTCAGTAGACGACATTGTAGCTTATCTCATACACCAGTTTCGTCAGTAGACAACATTGTAGTTTATCTTATATACCAGTATTGTCAATTAATAGGGGCCACTTTCTCTAACCTTCGTAATTCTTAGAATTTCGTACAAACAATAAAAAGACGTTTCATTAACAAAAGGTTTGTGTAGATTTTGACGCGGATATTATTTTTTTTTCCTTCATAAATGTCTAAATAGAACACTATATGTGTGTCAAACACTGGTTTCTTAGCATCAAATATTACACCAACGAAGTTCGTAATCTTAAAATTTGTCCTACGACTCTTTTTTTACTTTTCACATAAAAATGAATATGTACATATATACGTGGATATACTTAAACTCATAGCATTATATAAAAGAAAACATGTTTCATGTAAAACTCTAAATATCTAAATAAAAATGAATATGTACATTTGTACGTGGAATTTAGTTTAGTGATCGCACATGTCATCACATTTCCTATTTACCAGTTTTAATAATTTTAGTTTTATCATTTTAGTTTTAATCAACATATAAAAAGCCGCCATCCGCTTTAAGGGGTCATTTTTGCTCTTTCCGTTGACTGTATATTATTGTGTATACTGTAAGTATTCATTTTATTATGTGTGTACAGGCTGCCTTTATGGATGTGTCCTTTGAATACTTATTCTCGTGTGGTTATATATTTTATTTTTTGTTGTAAATAGTATTGTATAACTTAACAAAACTATGTTTACTTAAGTGTCAGTCAAGCAAACTTAACTAAAGGATGTATAATATATTACTTAAGCAGTTATACTTGATATGTTATTGTTTTTTGTTTATTATTTCACATATTATACGTAATCCATGCATGCTATTTTGTCATTCACTTTCGTTAATCCTCTTATATTTGTTTTTACTGTCAATATGTTGATGTTGTTGTGTGTGGTTTAGCGTCTCTGTGCAGTTAGCTGGGTAGAACCAGTACAAAATGTTGTTTTTTGAGAGTCCGGCAGATCTAACCAGCTACCATTGCTGTGAGCGTACTCCTAGCTTCGTTAATAGCATTTCTATAACTCTTTTATATAATTATATGTATAATTATATCTTATAAGAACTTTCATAAACTTGCGAGTGTCCTTCGTGGCCGAGTAATCTGACGTTACGTCTCAAGATCACTTACGTCTCATCTCTAAGGTCGTAGGTTCGATTCCCATTTGCTCCAAAAACGTTATGAGAGAAAGTTTGTCAGTTATTTGCGAAAGTAGTTCATATTCATTCTTTCATTCTGAGGTATTCCACCACCAATAAGACTGGATATGTCATATACATGTATAACGTAATCTGAAGTGTGTGGAAAATGGCGAAAAACACCATTTAAAAATAATTTTATAAGCATTTTCCCTACATGATAAAACCTCTCAATATTAGCTTTATTTTATTAAATTGTATAGATTGTAGTTAATGTACTGTTTAAGTATCATGGTAGTACTTTTATTTTTATTTTTTTTTTTTTTTGCTAATTTATGAACAATAAAAGCCAGAAACATATATTGTTACGCTGTGTATATGCATATCAATGCCATATAAACATTGATTATAAATGAAACTAACCAATATTTATTTTTGTTACGAGTTACCGTAACAGTTGTTTTAATGAGTGCAGTACAGAATGCAAAGATAACCACAGACATATAATGCTGCTAAAGTATTTGAATTATCTCTGATTAGTCAAAAATAAACATTCAAATTACTGTTAAGAATTGACTTACACAAAGCTTTCTGCAATAAAGCTACTATCTGGTACATTTAAGTAAATTATTTTGAACCATAAAAAAGACACTAAGCATAACAATATATGAAGCTGACTCAGTTTGACTTTGTTATAAATAGCATTCCTTAACATACACGTTGTATATAGCATGACCTAGCATATAACGCGTTCATTTTATTTTGTGAAGATATAGATGATATTTATTGCACATTGCTGATTTGAAAGAATTAACAATGGGGTGTTCAGGACATGTATCATGGTAGTAAGCTAGTTTATTGAAAACATGAAAATGTCAAATGGAGTTATTATGTTGTTGTTGTTTTTTATTAAATTACTTTGACTTATTTCGTTAGTGGCATTGATTATAAGAAACTGAAAGGTAAGTAATGTTGGTAAGATCAACACATTCTTAATCATGAAGTTCAGTTCACCAACACAAATAATGAAATGTAATACTTTTCCAACTAATTTGGGACATTTTCATTTATAACTCATATTACTTCATGTCTATGATTTTATTGACTAAGGTTTTGGGGCTAGGGTTATGGTTATAGTTAGCGTTGTATGTGAGCATGTCGTTAAATGTTCAATAACAACCAATCTCTGAATTCGTGGGTACTAGTACAGCTCACTTGATTCAAATATTTTAGGTGGAAGGACGGTGGTTCCATTCAGATTCTTTCTGGGGTATTTCTAAATATGTCATATATAACGAGTCATTTGTAGAAAATTTCGTTAAACTCAATTTTGTCAGGTGCAAATATTTACCAGTTACTTGCTGAAGGAGATGCCATTCAGATTCACACTGATATCTGTCTCTTCAAATAAAATTACATATGCCATATATAATATGTCCTGTGTTGCAAATTTTGAAATTTTCATATTGAGTAAACAATATAATGTACGTATGTTGAAAACGTAATGGTTATCAGTTTTGTACAGTCTTATTGATGTGTGCTTGTTATGTCTTTATTGATTTATTTTTCTGAAATTATTGTGTCTAGCTTATCAAATACAAATGCTTTTGTTTATATATTTCTAATTAAACATAATCTTAATATATATTTATCCTTTTCTTGTTTTTCCCTTATCAATGGTCCCAAAATGTATGTCACGTATCTGCTAGTATATATTTTCTTGATTGGTAACGAACTGATAGTATAAACACACCTGCTTATATATACATGTATACAGAAATTATAAAAAACGCCGGGTGAATTTCAGAGCCAAATTATCAAACTATTGTAAGTGATATTCACAGATTTAGTACATGTATAACAATTCATCCATGCATGATTTTATCGATATACTCATTATTATTGGCACAATCATCACAAACATTCCGAATGTTTAAGATTGTGGGATATATTTACTACGTAAATAACGAAAGGATGTGATTGTGTTTAGAATGGTATTACCTTATCCACATTATCGTTTATATGTTGTTGGTATTTTTTTGTACTGATATCTGAAATCGATTATACATACCCGAAGTATCACACTTATTTTAATTTTAGTTACTTAAGTCTTATGTTATCACATTCGTTTTGTATCTGTCGTTGTGTAAACATAGTCTACATGTATCTTTAAACTTATTTATTTTACTTCGATTGTGAAACAAATAATTACAACTTAGTTAAATCACGCTCAAAGTCTTCCTGGTAAGAACCAGTAGTAACTATATCTTGCTCAAGGACAGCACACATAGCCATGGAGTAGGATGTATAAGCAGAACTATCATATATTGTACATAAAAAACTTCAAGTGAACAACTGAAAAAATAACTTTCTTTTGAACAATAGCTAATTCCATTGAAGGATTCACTCTATCCTATTTGAACAAAAATTAAACTATTGCACAAAATCGTTGTAGAATGAACATCTTATCAATTTGACTTTATTCACGCAATTGATCTTTCTTTAACGAACGCAACTCCAAATTAAGAAATCAACTCTATAACTATGAAAATATAAAACCTTCCTAGCTGACATCCTATAATTAAAGTTCAGTGATTATATCTGAAGCCCGATTTTAATGTGCAATTATACAACCGATAGTATCGGTTACGTTATCACCAATGCATCTTCTGTGAAGTGTTGGATTTCCTTTAGTAAATATTTTTCTTCAAATGTGTATTAAACACTTCACAGTTTGTGCAGTTTATGCAGTGACACGTTCTGAAAATAACTCTTGATATAATTTTGAATATTTTTCTTCTTCAATATTGTTGGCAGATACATACAAGAAAATAGATTCTTAAAATTAATACACAATGCCTTTTATTTTGCCAAAGTCATTTTCAGAAGATTTAAGCTAAATATAGATTCTCTGAAATAAAGACACACTTTATTTTCTTAAAAACTACTTTTTGAGAAATTATTACGTAGACAAATAATCATTAAATATGTTTAAAACTCAATTGTTATAATATAAGTGATTTATTCAATTTAGATATCGGAGTTAATGATCAAGTACGACGTTTACAAATAAATTATGTTGAGCATATATTCAATAGTTGTCGGAATATACATCGTTTCAGAATACAAGTAACTGATAATACAAATGACGGAAAATACAAGTGACGGATAAGACAAGTGACTGATAATACAAGTGACGTAAAATACAAGTAACGGATAATACAAGTGACGGAAAATACAAGTAACGGATAATACAAGTGACGAAAATACAAGTGACGTAAGTAGGTAAACAGTGCATGCAGTGATTATGGCGGATAGAGCAACTAAAGCATCCGTGGCGAAAAAGGTAATGTAAATATTATTTCGTTATTAAACAGAGTTTAGTCA
>CM055912.1:35120429-35325429 GCA_029582155.1 Panopea generosa
GAGTAATTTAAATAGAAGCACATTAAAGTACGTTGATTGGTCAGTTGCCTTTGATCAAGTTTGAATGACGTCATAGTTTAATCAACGTTCGATTGCTATGGATTGTGAGAAAGGCATAGAATATTCTGCTTTTTCATTGAGGGTTAAAATACTTGATTAAGGAGATATCAGGTTCTACAAATATAGTTACGTAATAATTGGTAAGACAGTCTGTTAAACATAAAATAACGAGTTGAGCTTATTGCCAGTATAGGTTCATAGCCATCATGATTGAAAACTATTAGTACATTTCAGACATGTACGAGCTCTCAACGTATAAGACAACGGTATTTTGGAATTTCGGTTATACTGATATCACAACATACCTCTGATGATTCCCTTAATGAAAAGAGTAAAGCAACCCCGTGTTGTAAATATATATATATTGATATCACAAGTTATATTGATATCACACTTTATATTGATACCACACGTTATATTGATACCAAACATTATATTGATATCACACGTTGTTTTTTTATACAACAAGTTATATTGATAGAACAAGTTATATTGATATCACACGTTATATTGATACCACCCGTTATATTGATATCACACGTTATATTGATACCAAACTTTATATTGATAACACACGTTATATTGATATGACATGTTATATTGATATGACACGTTATATTGATATAACACGTTATATTGATATCACACGTTATATTGTTATTACACGTTATATTGATACCACCCGTTATATTGATATCACACGTTATAATGATACCAAACTTTATATTGATATGACACGTTATATTGATATGACACGCTATATTGATATCACACGTTATATTGCTACCAAACCTTATATTGATATCACACGTTATATTGATATCACACGTTATATTGATACCACTCGTTTTATTGATTCCACAAGTAATATTAATTTCAGTCTGACCTTTTCTTCCTTTAATGGTAAAGGTCAAGCAAAACCCGTTTTGTAAATATAACACATTATGCTGATATATCAGCTTGTCCTTGAATTTTCTTTAAACAGTGAGTGTCAAGCAATACCCATTTTTTTAATACGACACCTTATGCCGATATCATAGCCTGAATGGTGAGGGTCAAGCAATACCCGTTTTGTAAATACGATACGTTATACTAAACTGATAAGGTGGTATCACAGCCTGGCTTTGAACCTTTCATTGAATGGTAAGGGTTATGTAAGAAGTTTATTATCCTATACTTTTGCGGACAGAGGATACGACAAACTTTTCTATCAAAATTAATTATGCTAGCGGAAAAAAGAAACTGTGCATGGGTATAATATGCTATAACTTAAGAGATATATAAGAAATCGCAAAAAAATATTCAACAGGGTTTTATCTGACCTTTATATAACACCAGCTCAATTAATATGGTTATTGCATCAACAGCGTCTTGGATAGAGATCAGTTTTCAGAGACGTTCTCTAAACAAAGTTCATCTTATCAATACCGTTGTATGTCCACCATTGGAATCGACGCATGCTTGGCAACGACGCCTCATTGATGCGACAAGTGTGCGGAAAATTGCCTGGGGAATACCATTCCAGATTCTCACAAGCCCACGTGACAGGTCAGGTAACGTCAACGTCTGATTTTGGAGGCGACGTAAGCGACACTGCATCTCATCCCACACGTGTTCTATAGGCGACATATCCGGTGACATTGCAGGCCAGGGCAGCACTTTCACATTGTTCTGGATCAAGAAGTCGGTGACGACCCACGCGAAGTGCGGGCGAGCGTTATCCTGTTGCAGCGTGGCGTTACGTTGCTGCACAAATGGAAGTACGTGAGGCCGAATGATTTCGTCACGGTATCTGATGCCTGTAAATGTGCCGTCCACAACCACAAGAGCTGTTCTGCCACGGGTTGAGATGCCACCCCACACCATGACACTACCTCCGCCGAATGGACGTCGTAGAATCACACAACTGTCATGGAAACGTTCACCAACACGACGGTACACGAGATGAAACCTGGACTAATCCGTGAAAAGAACACGGGCCCAGTCCTGTTGCGTGAAGTGTATGTGTCGTCTACACCAGGCAAAACGTGCTACACGATGACGTTGCTGGAGAACAGGACGCATGGCTGGACGTATGCCTCGTTCAATCAGTCGATTACGTACCGTTCGGGGACTAATTCTTCTAAGGCCAGGAATACTTCTAGCCGTCAAAGTAGCAGGTCTGAGTCGTTCACGGAGATGACGTTACGACGATTAGACGTTACGCGTGGACGTCCTGACCGGGGCCGGTCTCTGGTGGTCCCAAACTGTTGGTACCGTCTCGACAAGGCGTTTACAGTATTTCGGTGCACACCAAATTGTCTGGCAACGTCAGTATGACGTACACCAGCTTCAATCATGCCTACGGCGCGGTATCTGTCAGTTTCATTCAACCTTGACATGGCGTATCAAAGACGTTTTTCAAAATTATGCTGGTTGTGTTTTATAGGTATCAACACTATGCTTTTACACAGGTTTAGGCGACAAACGTGTTTGCGATTGGCTGCTGGCCGAAATAAAAACACGTGGAAACGAAGACGTTGGCCAGACAGAAAAAACTACCCGTGCAACTCATGCACTGACCAGTGTAAATGTCCGAGAGGGATACACAACTTACCTGTGAAATGTTTTAAGCTTTAATTTATAAAATTGAGCGATACATGAACATTTTACACATGCACAGTTTCTTTTTTCCGCTAGTATATATAAAATAGCAAATAAATATTCCTTGGACATGCGCGTGTTTGCCTTCATTATATATTATCTATCACATAGTTAATACGGTAAACTTAACAAATGTAATATATAAAACATGTTACTTAAATTATGATCAGTACAATGATGTTCATATTCAAGATTATTTCACATATAATTTGAATCTTGAATGTTTATCATTTTAAATCATTTCAGCATATTGTCAAACTGCTGACGCGTCTTGCGATCGGTGTGGCTGTTGTACAGGGAAGCACTGCCATTCAAATGGTGTGTGTAAAAACGGATGTATAGATGGTCGCTGGGGACGGTATTGCTATGGCCAATGTCCGGGGACATGCTCTAAATGCTCATCTAGTAGGGATTGCTCTGAGTGTAAGGATGGATATTACAATGACTACAGAAACAGATTTTCTACAAAAACCTGTAGACATACGTGTCCCACTGGATGTAAATCCTGCACATCATTTTATACTTGTGACAAATGCGTTGATGGCAAACACGGCACCACATGCAGTAATAACTGTGGACCTAACTGCATATCGTGCAAATCATCTAATAAGTGTGATAAATGCGTAGATGGAAAATACGGCAATACCTGCAATGAGTCCTGTATATCTAACTGTAGGTCGTGCACATCATCTAATAACTGTGATACATGCGTAGATGGGAAATACGGCAAAACCTGCAATGAGTCATGTAGATCTAACTGTAGGTCGTGCACATCATCTCATAACTGTGATACATGCGTAGATGGGAAATACGGCAATACCTGCAATGAGTCATGTAGATCTAACTGTATGTCGTGCACATCAGTTAATACGTGTGATAAATGCGTAGATGGGAAATATGGCATTATCTGCAATGAGTCCTGTGGACATAACTGTAGGACGTGCACATCATCGAAATGTGACATATGTAACGATGGTTATTATGGTATATATTGCTGGGGTTGCCCGACGAACTGTAACTCATGTACAAATCGTTCGAGCTGTAATGTATGTAAACAAGGATACTATGGGAAATCATGCGCATATGTCTGCTCAATCGGATGCGATGCGAGGGTTTGTAATAAATTAGACGGTGCCTGCAACTGTACGGTTAATTTTACTGGATCGAAATGCGACAAATGCGTTGATGGAAAATATGGAACTGACTGTTTCTTAAAGTGTGCTGTTGGATGTTTTAGGAACAGATGTGATAAGTCACGTGGTATGTGTCTATGTAAAACTGGGTTTGCAGGAGAATTATGTGACAAATGTGAGAATGGGAAATACGGAAGCTTTTGCAATATTACTTGTCCGAGCACGTGCGTATCGTGCATATCGGATATAGTGTGTGACAAATGTTCGCCTGGCTATTATATTAGTTCTTCACGCACCAACTGTACAAATAAATGTCCAGCAAACTGCTCAGCCTGTAATTCGTCCAGTGTATGTACCGATTGTAAACCAGGTTACTATGGACCTGACTGTCAACTGCTCTGTCCAAATCGCTGCAACGGCGCGTTATGTCACAAAATAAATGGTACCTGTACATCCGGCTGTAATGGCTCTTTTTCAGGAAGTAACTGTGAAAAATGTCTAGTTGGGAAACATGGAACCAACTGTGACCTGAATTGTTCTGCTAATTGTTTAAATGGAGTGTGTGAGAAATCTACTGGCACGTGCATGGCTTGTGTGGACGGTCGAAACTGTACACGAATATGTATTACTAATAGATATGGGAAACTTTGTAATAGAGAATGTGGAAAAAACTGTCTGTCAGACAATAACAACTCTACAAGATGTTTTGATAGAAACGGAACATGTGTATTTGGATGTATTCAAGGGTATCACGGTGACATGTGTGGAATGGCCTGCAGTTCCAATTGCAAGAACGTGTCATGCGAAAGGTTCTCCGGACGGTGTTACCACGGGTGCATAGGAAGTTTTGCAGACCCGGCATGTATGAGAGGTACGTTGAATGCTTTCAATGGATATAATAGGTATATTTATATATAACTAAAACGGTGTTCAATGGCGTAGTTGCAAAAATAATTAATCATTCAATCAATCACCAATATTTACTGCACGTCAACATTTTGTTTGCGTAATTTAAATGATGGCAAAAAGAAAAATAATATACAGCAGAACTTCGATGGATCGAACTCGACGGGACTAGAGAAAATAGTTCGAGTTAAGGGTTGTTCGGGCCAAGTATTGTTCTACATCATACATTTACCATACATATACAAGTTCTTTTTCCTTTCAGTGTATATATATATGAATGTATGTTACAACTTGACTGATATATATATTAGTACGGTTTGTTGAGGGATGGCCCACCCCGATCCTCACAGACCTATTACGGGGTGATTAAATGGATCACTTTTCAGATTGAAATTAAAAAAAAAAAAAAAAAAAAAAAAAAAAAAAAAGTATAAACATCGAAATAGGAATTCGACCGTGACCAGAAAAGTGGTTCGAGCCATATCTGGTGTTCGAGCCAACGAAGTATTTATAGATATTGTTAATCAATAGTAACAACCGTGTGAGTGACTTAATCACGAACGAAGCTGTTGCTGTAACTTGTAGATGTTGTGACACCGTCATACGTCAGTATGCAAAGGCCATCATCTTCACATGAATTAATAAAACAACACTATTGCAGATATTGCAATGGATATTACATATTATGTAAGATCAATATATCAAAACACAATATATTAGTTTAGCGGAATAATCTCAGAGTTTATATGAACCGCTCTCGGGTTCGCTTCCTGGGTACAAACAGTGTTGTGAAAAGTGATATATAGCTCGGCAGAGTCTCGTATAATATATTCTTGCGAAATCGTTTAATAAATTCAATAATACATAAGCACGATTGTAAGATCCTCTATCAAAATTCTCCAGACTATTTAATGCGATATTTGACAAAGCCGTTAACACGTTGACCTTGACTATATTTTCAGAGCTTAAATTGAAAGACGATGCTGATACCTTAGTAATTGTAGGCTCGTCTTCTGGTGTATTTCTTTTATTACTGATAGTTGTTATTGTGGCGCTTGTTGTGACCACTAGCAGGAGAAGAAGGTAGAGTGTATATGCTTAAAGTGCATGTTTGTAATTATCCTTGGCTGATATTTAATCATTTGATACTTTGTCAAATAAATTTACGCAACAATATGATTAAATATTTCATGACATATAGTTTCTGCAGTTTGATGCATTTGTTATAATCATAACAAATTATGTGTTATCTAATTTAATTAAAATCATAGCAAATACCAAGTAATCATTTTGTTTATTTCATATAACAGATGCACCACCGTTCGAGAGACAGTTAGCACAAATAACTTATTTTCAATAATAGAAGCAGCGATCGAAGTACAGTTATCACAAATAATTAATGTCAATAGTAGATACAGCGTTCGAAGGACCTTATGTCAAATAGTAGTAGATGCCGCGTTCAGAAGAGTTGACATACATATTGTATATCCAATAACAGACGCAGCGTTCGAAGGATAGTTAGCACACATAAGTTATATAAATCAATGATGCCGCGTTCGAAGGACAGTTAGCACATTTAAGTTATATAAAACAATAGACGCAACGCTCGAAGGACAGTTAGCACAATTAAGTTATATAAAACAATAGACGCAGCGTTCGAAGGACAGTTAGCACACATAAGTTATATAAAACAATAGATGCCGCGTTCGAAGGACAGTTAGCACAATTAAATTATATAAAACAATAGACGCAGCGTTCGAAGGACAGTTAGCACACATAAGTTATAAAAAACAATAGATGCCGCGTTCGAATGACAGTTAGCACATTTAAGTTATATAAAACAATAGACGCAGCGTTCGAAGGACAGTTAGCACACATAAGTTATATAAAACAATGATGCCGCGTTCGAAGGACAGTTAGCACATTTAAGTTATATAAAACAATATACGCAGCACTCGAAGGACAGTTAGCACACATAAGTTATATAAAACAATAGATGCCGCGTTCGAAGGACAGTTAGCACATTTAAGTTATATAAAACAATAGACGCAGCGTTCGAAGGACAGTTAGCACATTTAAGTTATATAAAACAATAGACGCAGCGTTCGAAGGACAGTTAGCACACATAAGTTATATAAAACAATAGACGCAGCGTTCGAAAGACAGTTAGCACACATAAGTTATATAAAACAATAAATGCAGTCTTCTAAGGACAGTTAGCACAATTAAGTTATATAAAACAATAGACGCAGCGTTCTAAGGACAGTTAGCACACATAAGTTATATAAAACAATAAATAAGTGTTCTAAGGACAGTTAGCACATATAAGTTATGTAAAACAATAGACGCAGCGTTTGAAGGACAGTAAGCACACATAAGTTATATAAAACAATAGACGCAGCGTTCTAAGGACATTTAGTACAAATTATTTATGTCAAATAATAGATGCCGCGTTCGCGGGAGAGCTGGCACACACATTTTATATTTAATGAAAGCAGCGTTCTAAGACAGAAAGCACACATAATTTATGACCAATTACAGTGACAGCATTCGAAGAACAATACGCAAATATAATTTATGCCCAATAACATCGGCAAAAGTGGAAACGTTCGAAGTAAAGTACGTACAAATCATTTACAAAAAAAATAACAGTGTATTAAATACAGATGTATGAGTTATTCTATAAACGTGAAACTCCAATCCAAGTCCAAATAAGACACAGTTCTAAAATGTATGTACAGTAATTCTAAACTAATATTCTCGGTTGCTAAAACATTGTTGATACAAACCATCATTATATACGTAGCTGAAAAATATTTAAATATTAAGATTTTAGATATTAAGATTTTAACGTAGAAAACACAAAACCATTTCAATAACCAACAACTGGTTTCATTAGCCCACGCCCCCTGTATGTTGCCACAAAACCCCAATAGCTGACGCGGTTAATTTAATGTAAAATCTCCTTTGTTTATTTATTTTCTTTCCTACTTGCATTATATATAGTTTAGTTAATATATGCTTAAATACAGTATATGCATCAATACGCCTTCTATGTAACTTGAAAAAAGAAAGAAACTGTAAAAACATTTTGCTTCCGTTTTATTCATTTAATGTTGTTGTATTTAAGATTGTGTATATTATATATATATCCTACTTTCGAAATAAAATATATTTTAACAAAAATATAAGATTATATATTCACAGTCGCGTTATCGTATATCTCAACATATGTGGTGACCTGCCTGATAATTCATGTTATACAATTGTTATTATAGAAGAAACACTAAAACACCGGACAAAACTGAAGTCGAGACAAGTACAAGATTAGATATAAACGCACCAACACACTACAATACTGCCTCTGAAACAGGTTTGCTGAATACAATTTTTTTTATAATTTTATATATTATTCAAGGATTTTAACAAAATTTGATGTTAATCAAATAATTGCATGCACTTCTTTTTTCTTAATTTGATTTTAATTTGTTTTGCCTTGCCTGCATTCGATAACCTCGCTATATTTATCATAGTTTATGTTATACTAGTAATAATAAAGGGAACAGGAAACCGATTTAGCAAAATTGCAGTATATATTTCATGATGATTTCTTTTAAATTACTATTTCTTTCAAAACACTATTCCCATATGCTGCTTTTCTATGTCCGAGATGTTCAAAAAAAAGCAAAAAAAAGGAAAATGCCATGAGAAGATCTTCTGAAAAGAATCAGGCGAAACTATGCGTTCTTTTATATTCCCTTTCGTTAATAAAATATTATACACAGGATAGCGAAAATATCGTACACTATTGTGACAGGAGTTCAATGTAAATATTGGAAATGGTGAAATGTAACCGCATACTTGTTAAGAAAAAAGCACACATCTGCAGCGATAGTGTTAGTTATTATATCATGAAATATATACTGCAATATTTGCAAACTTCATACCATGTGCATACAACAAAGTCGGTATTGATAAAAGTGGTATAACTTTCTACATTTGTTACATGTTCTACATGATATCAGATTGCATGTTTATTTGTTTTCACAGTGACCTTATAAACATCAACCGTTACGTATTCCTTACGAAATATGAGTGTACAGTTTAATGTATAGATAATTTGTTTGTTTGTTTGTTTGTTTGTTTGTTTGTTTGTTTGTATGGTGTTTTCCGCCTTTTTCAACAGTCATTTACTTCAGTATATAAAGGCGGTCAGTGCGCCTAATCCTCATGTGTGGGATCCCCTAATCGATTAAGTACCAGACACGCGTTTTATTTGACAGGCATTAATAAATTAATTACCAATATGTTCAAAGGTGGCATATACATGGCCGTATTGCAAATTTTATCAAAGAGATTGTCTCGTAAGTGTGCGGAAGCTGAAGGCACGGTCCCTAGATTGATGATGATAAATTCGTTACCGAATGTGTTAACTGGGTCCTGAACACTTTAATAAGAATAAACAACCGATATTCTAGCACGAACACACTGCATTTTTGTTAACGTTACAAAAATCTGAATACATGATTAGTTCGTTCATTTACTCATTTATCTGTCATATTTTGTTTTGTTTTAGTAAACGTATCCGTGAGTTCCAAACCATTTAATGAAGGAGTGTACAGCAATGTTACAATAGCAACAGTTGCAAACAATCAGAAATCTGCACTTGCAATGCGAATGTCTACTATGTCAAATGAAGAAATATGCGAGGGTGGTCCAGCAACATTTGAGGTGCCTACAGCCGATGCAAGACAAGACTTGGATGATACATATTACAATGTTGTTAGGAGAATACAAGTCAGAAAACTCGCTGAATATGTCTCAAAGAAATCTACTGCTGACTTTGACGAGGAATTCAAAGTAATATTCTTTACATTATGTAGAGTTCGTAAGATAAGAGAAACATGTGACTTTGAAAATTTCTATTTACTTTGTACCTGTAAGTTTATATATCCAATCGCCTACTCCAGATATTATCACGTGACTTTACGATATGATGAATTTTATTGGATCAAACAAAATATTTTATATTGTACAGTTTAAACTACAATAAACAACTACATTCAAAAATAAAACAGACAAAATTGTCTTAACCATACGTGCACACATAATGGAACATTGCATTTAAAAACAATTTTAATGTGAAAATAATATACCCGTTTATCCATGCAATCAAAGACAACAGGATAAAACAAATTAAATATAATCTGATTCACCCTATAATTCCTCTAAACCAATACGTCATAAGTGGAAAATTAGTTCAAATCCTTAAGGTCCTGTCTGTAACCAAACAGACATTCAAGCACTTATTTATTGATTGCAATGAAATACAAATGTTTTGGTCAAATGTTGTTTCAATAGGGGTCTCAAATAATGTTCAAATACTAAAAAACATTGTCCTAGGATATAAAATAGATCAGACGGATTATAATTATGCACATTAACAGTATTTTCAGTATCTATAAGGCTTATTATGCAAGTGATTGTAGACAGAAACATGAAGACACTTTTAATATTTTCAAACACGAATTTGCAATGCTACTATCTTCATACAAAAACAAAACATTAAACAAAATCGGAAAATCATTAAACGATATGTAAGTATTCAAAAATAATTTTGTTTGCTTACTTTACACTTGTCAACTAAACACTCTCGTATTTGTAATATATTGATATATTATTTTTTTTTAGTAATGCTATTGCTTCTAAAAAACAACAAGATGAAAAAGAACATATTTATTTTTTCTCCAATACTATAATGTGCATGCATTACATAACTTTATGTACTGTTCTTTTATATGTAAATAATAGTTTGTGTTAATAAACTTTTATAACAAAAAAACACACAACAATTTCACAATATTATGAGATTCTAATGTACATCAAACTTATGATGCAGAGACAAATAATAGTTCTATAACTCATTGTTACACAAACATCCTCTTTAATTTTTTCAGAATTACACCGACAACTATTTAAGAAGCAATAAATAATGTATCACTAATAAACACAAAAACAAACGAACAATCATCATTTTACATGGTTTTGTACACAATCGTAATACATTGTATTCGTACGTATTGTGGTGAAAATCGTATTCGATTCAACGCCTTGGGGCATCACGTCTAGTATTATTTTCTTCACAAAACGTAGGACTACAAAATCGTCTCATAGTGTTTACATCACTGGAAAATAACATAATAAAAGTGTGTTCCTAACAAAACATCTTATTAAGTAGAATACGCTCGCTTCCAGTCTTTGTAAGTGAAAACGTTTAAAGTAAATAAATAATAATATGCACAAATATTTTCGTCCATAATCCAAATACGTTATATATACATCCGAAGAAAGTTATCGTTTTGATACAATTTAAGACGACTGTTGATAGCTGACAGGGGTTTGCTTGCCGTTATTGTAGACAGACGGATAGACGGTAGGCAGACTTTCGGACCGACCGACATTAAAAACAGTCTATATACCTTTCAGGCATTTCCAAATGGACTTGTTACAGGAAGATCGTATGCTGTTTCCCAGAAGTCACAAAATACTGCAAGAAATAGATACAGATCTATATATCCATGTAAGTTTGATAATAGACAGGTGCAATTTTAGTTCATATTGATGAATGGTAATACATGATTTTGATTTCGATATGCGTAATTATACAGTGATAACTGTAATATTATATTTATTATTTATGTAGTGATATATGAAATATGATATTATCTATGTAGTGATATCAGTAATATCATATTTATCTTTATTTATGTAATGATATCTGTAATATTGTATTATTATGTATATAGTGATATAGGTCATATTATATTCATTATTTATGTAGTGGTATATGTTATATTATATTTATTATTTATATAGTGGTATGTGTTATATTATATTCATTATTTATGTAGTGGTATATGTTATATTATATTTTTTTTGTATATAGTGATATAGGTCATAGTATATTCATTATTTATGTAGTGGTATATGTTATATTATATTTATTATTTATAAAGTGATATCTGTAATATTATATTTATTGTTATTTATGTAATGATATTTGTAATATTGTATTTATTATTATTTATGTAGTAATATCTGTTATATTATATTTATTCCTTATATTGTAATATATCTGTAATATTGTATTTTTTATTATTGATGTAGTGATATGTGTAATATTATGTTTATTATTTTTGCAGTGATACGTGTAATATTATATTTATTATTTATGTAGTGATATGTGTAATATTATATTTATTATTTATATAGTGGTGTGTTTAGTATTATAAGTATTAGTATTTATGTAGTGATATATGTTATGTTATAATTATTATTTATAAAGTGATATAAGTAATATTGTATTCATTAATTATATAACGATATATGTAATATTATATTCATTTTTTATATAGTGATATATGTAATATTATATTTTTTATTATTTATACAGTGATATATGTTATATTATATTAATCATTTATGTAGTGATATATGTAATATCATATTCATTATTTATATAGTGATATATGTAATATTATATTTATAATATATGTAGTGATATATGTAATATTATAATTATTATTTATGTAGTGATTTATGTAATGTTATATTCATTATTTATGTAGTGATATATATAATATTATATTCATTATTTATATATTGATATATGAAATATTATTTTAATTATTCATAGAGCGATATATGTAATATTATATTCATTATTTTTATAGTGATATCTGTTATATTATACTTATTTTTTAAAAAGTGATATACGTAATATTATATTTATTATAATTTATATAGTGACATATGCAATATTATATTTATTATAATTTATGTAGTGATATCTGTAATATTATATTTAGAATTTGAACAGTGATATATGATATATTATAATTATTTTTTATGTAGTAATATATGTAATATTATATTTATTATTTATGTAGTGATGTAGTGATATATGTAATATTATATTCATTATTTATATAGTGATATATGTAATATTATATTCATTATTTTTATAGTGATATCTGTAATATTATATTCGTTATTTATATAGTGATATATATGTAATATTATATATATTATAATTTATGTAGTGATATCGGTAATATTATATTCATAATTTGTAGAGTGATATATGCTATATTATAATTATTAATTTTATAGTTATATATGTAATATTATATTCATTATCTATAAAGTGATATATGTGATATTATATTCATTATTTTTATAGTGATATCTGTAATATTATATTCATAATTTATAAAGTGATATATGTAATATTATGTTCATTATTCATAGAGTAATATATGTGAAATTATATTCATTATTTTTATAGTGATATCTGTAATATTATATTCATTATTTATATAGTGATATATATGTAATATTATATTAATTATTTATGTGGTGATATCTGTGATATTATATTTATAATTTCTATAGTGATATATGATATACTATAATTAATATTTATGTAGTTATATATGCAATATTATATTCATTATTTATATAGTGATATATGTAATATTATATTCATTATTTATAAAGTGATATATGTAATATTATATTTATTATTTATGTAGTGATGTAGTGATATATGTAATATTATATTCATTATTTATAAAGTGATATATGTAATATTATATTTATTATTTATGTAGTGATTTAGTGATATATGTAATATTATATTCATTATTTTTATAGTGATATATGTAATATTATATTCATTATTTTTATAGTGAAATCTGTAATATAATATTCATTATTTATATAGTGATATATGTAATATTTTATTTATTATTTATGTAGTGATGTAGTGATATATGTAATATTTTATTTATTATTTATGTAGTGATGTAGTGATATATGTAATATTTTATTTATTATTTATGTAGTGATTTAGTGATATATGTAATATTATATTCATTATTTTTATAGTGATATATGTAATATTCTATTCATTATTTTTATAGTGAAATCTGTAATATAATATTCATTATTAATATAGTGATATATGTATGTTATGCTATACTTATCATTAAAGTAAGTTGTGTTATATGTAATATAATAATGTTTATCATATGATTGAAAACATTATGAAATTAGTTCTGTATTTAACTTACAACGATATTTGAAATATAAAGTGTAGTTTTATGTTATGAATACTTACCATATATGCAATGTTTATTTGAATGCTTTGTAATTATTTAATTTGAAATATTATTTCTTCTTTTTTTAATTGAAAATAACTTGTTATAATAAATATAACGCATTTAATGCAATGGTACATGGAATACTATATAAATTATGTACACGTATTTTGTAGGTGACAATGATATAATTAAAATATATATTTTATATAAGCAATAAATGATAAAAAAATATATAATATTGTATTTATTAATTAAGTTATTAAATGTTCATTAATATGTTTACTGCATTAAATAATGATAAATGTACTATGTAAATATTAATACAAATGTAATTGATGAAAAAAACATAAAATTATGTATTGTATACACGTATATGATTTATTCAATAAATGATAATGACATATGTTATATTTTTCATATATGAAAACAATGGTGTTTATAACACTAATAAATCCTAAATCCGTCTACAGCTTTGTTTTATTCAGTATAGTTTTATATTAATGTAATACTCAAAGACGCGTACGCATTTTTACAAAAAATGTAAGATACATGTACTTGTAAACAGAGGAATATTAAATTATACACGTTATATATTCTTCGCCACGGCTATTTGTAGTATCCTTAACTCCTATATCCGCGTATATAGCCTTCGCTACTGCTATGTGTAGTGTCCTTAATTCCTATACCCGCTTATATAGCGTTCACCACGGCTATGAGTCCTATATCCGCCTATATATTCTTCGCCACGGCTATGTGTAGTGTCCTTAAATCCTATATCCACTTATATAGCCTTCACCACGGCTATGAGTCCTATATCCGCCTATATAGCCTTCGCCACGGCTATGTGTAGTGTCCCTAAGTCCTATTTCCGCCCATATAGCCTTTGCCACGGCTATGTGTAGTGTCTTTAAGTCCTATACCCGCCTATATAGCCTTTGCCACTGCTATGTGTAGTGTCCTTAACTCCTATATCCGCGTATATAGCCTTCGCTACTGCTATGTGTAGTGTCATTAATTCCTATACCCGCTTATATAGCGTTCACCACGGCTATGAGTCCTATATCCGCCTATATATTCTTCGCCACGGCTATGTGTAGTGTCCTTAAATCCTATATCCACTTATATAGCCTTCACCACGGCTATGAGTCCTATATCCGCCTATATAGCCTTCGCCACGGCTATGTGTAGTGTCCCTAAGTCCTATTTCCGCCCATATAGCCTTTGCCACGGCTATGTGTAGTGTCTTTAAGTCCTATACCCGCCTATATAGCCTTTGCCACTGCTATGTGTAGTGTCCTTAATTCCTATACCCGCTTATATAGCGTTCACCACGGCTATGAGTCCTATATCCGCCTATATATTCTTCGCCACGGCTATGTGTAGTGTCCTTAAATCCTATATCCACTTATATAGCCTTCACCACGGCTATGAGTCCTATATCCGCCTATATAGCCTTCGCCACGGCTATGTGTAGTGTCCCTAAGTCCTATTTCCGCCCATATAGCCTTTGCCACGGCTATGTGTAGTGTCTTTAAGTCCTATACCAGCCTATATAGCCTTTGCCACTGCTATGTGTAGTGTCCTTAAGTCCTATATCAGCGTATATAGCCTTCGCCACGGCTATGTGTAGTGTCCTTAAGTCCTATGTCCGCGTATATAGCCTTTGCCACGGCTATGTGTAGTGTCCTTAAGTCCTATACCCGCCTATATAGCCTTTGCCACTGCTATGTGTAATGTCCTTAAGTCCCATATCCGCCTATATAGCCTTTGCCACTGCTATGTGAAATGTCCTTAAGTCCTATATTCGCGTATATAGCCTTCGCCACGGCTATGTGTAGTGTCCTTAAGTCCTATATCCGCGTATATAGCCTTTGCCATGGCTATGTGTTATGGCCTTAAGTCCTATATCCGCCCATATAGCCTTTGCCACTGCTATGTGTAATGTCCTTAAGTCCTATATCCGCCTATATAGCCTTTGCCACTGCTATGTGTAATGTCCTTATGTCCTATATCCGCTCATATAGCCTTCGCCACGGCTATGTGTAGTGTCCTTAAGTCCTATATCCGCGTATATAGCCTTCACCACGGCTATGTGTTATGTCCTTAAATTCTATATCCGCGTATAAAGCCTTCGCCATGGCTATGTGTAGTGTCCTTAAGTCCTATATTCGCTTATATAGCCTTCGCCATTGCTATGTGTTATGTCCTTAAATTCTATATCCGCGTATATAGCCTTCGCCACGGCTATGTGTAGTGTCCTTAAGTTATATATCCGCGTATATAGCATTCGCCATGGCTATGTGTTATGTCTTTAAGTCCTATATCCGCCCATACAGCCTTTGCCATGGCTATGTATTATGTCCTTAAGTCCTATATCCGCGTATATAGCCTTCGCCATGGCTATGTGTAGTGTCCTTGAGTCCTATATTCACTTATATAGCCTTCGCCACGGCCATGCGTAGTGTCCTTAAGTCCTATATTCTCTTATATAGCCTTCGCCACGGCTATGTGTAGTGTCCATGAGTCCTATATTCTCTTATATAGCCTTCGCCATGGCTATGTGTAGTGTCCTTAAGTCCTATATTCGCTTATATAGCCTTCGCCACGGCTATTTGTAGTGTCCTTAATTCCTATATTCGCTTATATAACTTTCGCCACGGCTATGTGTAGTGTCCTTAAGTCCTATATTCGCTTATATAGCCTTCGCCACGGCTATGTGTAGTGTCCTTAAGTCCTATATCGGCGTATATAGCCTTCGCCACGGCTATGTGTTATGTCCTTAAGTCCTATATCCGCGTATATAGCCTTCGCCATGGCTATGTTTAGTGTCCTTATTTCCTATATTCGCTGATATAGCCTTCGCCATGGCTATGTGTAGTGTCCTTAGTCCGCTTATACTTAGTGCTGGTTTTACCCACTAACTCATTAAGCATGATGTGTCTTAATTATAAAACGTGTTTCACGATCGATTAAAAAAAATAAGTTTCAAAAAATAATATATATGAATGTTTTGAAATATTGCAGATGACGAACATCGGGTTAGATTGACGGGACAAGGATCAGATTATATAAATGCCAGTTATATAGACGTACGTGTTACTTGTATTACTCTTACAGCTCTGACGGCAGTATATGTCTATGGCCTTATGAAGGCATCCAGATGTATTCATCCAATTTTTATAATTAGGTTTGAATCCATGTTAACCAGTTGTTATTATGTTATACTATTGGTGGAGTTGAACCACCGGCCTTCGGCAATTATATGGCAAACTTGATAACATACAGATTTTAACCCAGCAGGGCTTGAACGCACGACCTCAGCGGTGAAAGTTAAATGGTCATTGCAGACTTCTCGGCCAATGAGAGTAACCGGATACAATTAAATGTACCAGATTCTGAGCAGAACTACCGCCTTTCAACAAGTTACTGGTCAATTTTGCAAACAAAGGTTTTAGATCGTGCTGGACTTGAGACAGTGATAAGTTACACGTAGTTGTGTTCATACGTCGATTTCGACCACTTGATCACGAATGACCGGATTCGGTGATTGTTTATGCAACACTAGTTAGACAAAAGCCTCTGTGTCGTTAGAGGTCACTAAATAAATAATGAGCATCTACAGTATATCTGATAGACATGTCTGTGTTACATACTCTGATTTCTGAAAGAAAGGTATAATTGGAGTTATTGGTTATTTTAAAAGGAATTCAAAAGTCAGCATGCTAGTGTAGTAATTACAAAACCGTAAAGATGTATTGATAATAGATGTATCTTGTCTCAAAGACAATGTAGATGGTTGCAATAGTGTCAGCAAAACTAGATCGTAATATGACAGAAATATTTCCATCGGTTTATAAAATAAACTAAAAACATAATAAATTTCACTAATATTAACGTAGTTGTATACAAGTAAATAAAAAATGATATACAATAAGACAAAAGTAGGTTTCTAAAGATTGCTTAATACCGAACAGTCGTTTGAGCGCTGTGCGCGTGTTAATACAGATGGTCAGCTACCACCAATGAGAGGAGATCTCTGATTGGCTCGAAAAAGTATAGGGATATTCAGGACTTATATTTTTATAGTAAGCTTATTTCTGGTTGGATGAAAATGTCAAACTTTCAAATGATAACAATACAATATAAGTTTATTATGTTTGTGTCAATAAAAAAATTAAAATTATGTATCCGTGAATGACTAAATTCATTTTTTAAGGAAACTGTATTGAAAGTAAAATTGGTGAAATTTAGTGTGTGTTTTGTTTTGTTCATGCTGAAAGTGGAGGTACCCAACTTCAGTGAGCAAAAGGTGATAACAAGTGATACTATTGATCCCATTTTTATGGACATTTTAATTTGAGTCTAGGATAGTACTTTAATATGATGTAGGACTTTTTAATACGCGAATGGTAGAAATAGTAAAAATTAGGTAAAATAATAATTTAAGTCTATGGAAAACGTATACGGTAGCTGACAAGATCTGGACTTATCGTTTAAACGTTTAAACCACAGAGATTGGTAAAACCTGGTCGCATATAATTATCCATGCATCCTTTTCAACCACTTCAGATAGATCGGAAGAACTCTCTCATAATGATACGTTTATATTACGACGCACTACAAGTACACCTATAGGAGCTTATTTATAAGGTCAACAAAAGGTCAATGTGCTGTATCCGCGTTATTTATCCCTTTTGACACATTTCTATCTATATTTTGTATTTTCACACCAATAACAGGCATAAGTATTGGAGGATCTGCGAATCGTGTGGTTTACAAGTGGAAATGATAAGTGGTATACGTGCGATGATAATGTCCTCAATGTTTTACATCCGGGTTTATATTGTAGACAAGGATCTTCCGTGACCGACTGACCTATGCGACTATCTCAAGATCACCTACCTCTCATCAATGACCCATATTTCCATAGATGTTTGTTTAAGGATATCTTCAGATAATACCATGGATGTAAATACTCATTCATGTTAAAGTAACAGGCAAATATTGTCACTGTGGTTCGTTTTTATATCGCTATACAGTTAGGTCACTCGAGGAAAGAGCAGACATGACTCCTTAAGCTACCTGCCTTAGCCTATCCTAGTATCTTGTATCTCCCGAATCAGTTCTGTTGACACCCAAGGAAACAGAGCATGTCATGCCTGTCCGACAATTCATACGTATTGAACGCTTACTCAACTGTGACGTCATTCAATGTTCCGTGAAGCAACTGACCAATCAATGCGCTCAGATGTGCATAAACCTCTGTTGTACAGACTATAAATGGCTGCTTAATACCAGTTGATTAAAACAAACTAAAATTGTAGAATAGATACATAGGGAAAGTGGGTGTTTATGACTAGTGATTGCTGAAATAAGGTGACCACTGACACATGTTTGATTGTATCTTACAATCCTCACTTACTCCTCGCCATTGAAGTATCGAGTTCGAGTTAGTTAGTTACGTGTCAAAGGTCAATTAAGATCTAGGAGTAAAAACGTTCTCACTAAGACAATTGCTTTCATGTGTTGAAGATGGTACTGAACCAAGTACACGGTCTACTGGTCCAGGCAACGTTTTTAGTGATAATGATAATGAACGTTGAGCTAACAGCAATATGAAAATTATCTGATATATTATGTAAAGCATAATGAAGAATGTCATATAATATTCAAAGTAGTTGAAAGTACTGAAAGCCGCTGTTTGATAAATAGATACACCGTCCTTGATTAAATGATGTTATTGTAGCGTTTTGGTTTTTTTTATGCAATGTCTACAATATCTTGTTATTGGTTGATTCGTTTCTGCGTGTTTATATTAAATACATGAAACAAAATCAAATTCGAGGAATAAAAAGTAGTCCCTGTTGCAGTAATCAACACTGCAGTGTTGTATCACGACGACAGGATTATGACTGTGTCTATATTTAATGTTCATATTGTGTGTGGGTTTTTTTTTTCAGGGATTCGATAGGATGAAAGCTTACATTGCATGTCTAGGTAAGGCAAAACAATTGCATTTTATTTTCACATCTTACCTTACTGTTACGGTAGTTCTTTAAGATGTTTTAAACAATAGTATAGTTCCGTATCAGACATATTTGTTGAAGAGGTTCAACGCCACTGTCAACACATAACAGGTCTTATATGTATATGTATATGGTCCATTTCTTTGGTAGAAGATTACCTCAGGATGGATCTGTTCTTTTTTTATTCTTTGGAATGGGTCTTAACGCCATGTTCAACACATAAAAGGTTATATATGACATATCCAGTTATTTAATTGGTGGAGGTAGACCGTACTTCCTCAAGTAACTGGCAAACTTTCTCAAATAAAGTTTTTGATGTGAGCAAAACTCGAACCTTTTTCAGAAAAACAATAGTTATTCCGTTAGTAACTGGCAAAATGTCTCACTTATTTTTTTTTGATGCGAGTGAAACTCGAACCTTTTGAATAAAACAACAGTCCTTCTGTTAGTAACTGGCAAACTTTCTCTGATTATACTTTAATCGAGCAGGGCCCAAACCCACAACTTCAACGAGTGAGGTAAGCGGTCATATTAGACGACAGCTTCAATATATACAGTAAAACCTCGTTGGCTCGAACACGTATGGCTGGAACACCACACATAGGTAGAACGGCTTTTCCGGTCCCGGCCGTATTCCAATGTCAATGCCATTGAAATTGTATAAAAAATAGTTAAAGAACATGTTATTAAATGCGTTTACTTTTACAGGTCCAACAGACAAAACAACTGAACACTTTGTCACCTTCTGGAAAATGGTCTGGCAGCAGAATGTAGGAAAGATTGTCATGGTTACCAACTTGTTGGAACAAGGGGCACGTGCTTATCTAATTTAGATAAAGTCGATTGTTATAGATAAATGAAGTTTAAAAAAATGTTCCAACATGTACCAGTTTATATAATTATGGCAACCAGACTCCTGGTTTCCCAACATATACCAGGTTATATAATTATGGCAACCAGACTCCTGGTTTCCCAACATATACCAGGTTACATAATTACGGCAACCAAACTCCGATTTCGCCAACATATTTTTGAATAGTTAAAATCTTAAATATAAGAAAAGCAGCAAGGTGGTCGTGATTTTTGACTGGTTCCAGTTAAAGCAGCAAGGTGGTCGTTATTTTTGAATGGTTCCAGTAAAAGTGCATATTGTTTTATTGATATTGATTTTACAATATATAACTTATTTACGTTTATAAGCATTTAAGTAAAACGTTGGTGAAACAAAAGTAAGTTAACTAGCAGTGTGAGTACATGTGTACTCATAAATATGAATCAGAGCTTCCGCAAGTGATTATCTCATGTAGGCTCAGAACCCACAACCTCGGTCGACTGAGGTAAGAGATTTAAAAAAAAACACTTAGACCACTTGATCACGGAGAATTCTGTTTTCAAAATAAAAATGAGGTTGATGTGATACATTGGTCAAACAATATCTATTGTTCCAGGTCACAGTTTCACTAAACATCTTAAGTTCAAATATATCATATATATATAAATAACTCAATTTTAATTGCTTTGTATCCATTTATACTTACCAATTTACATATATCTTTTTCCGATAGAAATTAACAGGGATACGTGTAATTTTGGAAAGATAAAAAAACGTTGTTGTTTTATTTCCAGAAACTATTTTTTTTTTATTTTGAGGTATTATGATATGTTAAAAGTTTCAATCTGACAAGAATAATTAAAGAATCACAAACATCGGAAAATTTCAAAACATATTTGTTCCGACTTCAATTCTTTGTTAAACAAGAGGCCCAAGAGGGCTTGAGGACGCTCTACTGACTCATAGTGGCCATAGCACTTTTTGAAATTCCACAATATTTACCCTCTTTTGGGGGTCGTCTTAACAACTTATGGATTAGTACCCACATCACACCCATACTGAACAAGTACTATGCTATGAAAAGGAAATACTTTAAATGTCCATACCATTCATCTGTAAAAAAAATATATAGTCCCCTGTACAGAACCCTTATACAACCCAGCCCCTTAATTCGTCAGAACTTAAATCATTCACTCTTAGTGATTTGTTATGAGCAGAAATGATTCAAATTTTAAAAAGAAGTTTTTTTGTACACATGGATACAAAATGAAAAAAAAACAGTTTTCCCTATAATATTACTAGTATGTAAAAGTCACATTACAGGGCCCCAATATTTCCCTGCCCCTTGATATGCAGAATCTTCTATTCTTGCTGATGTAAGGATAGTTTATATCAAATATGAACTAGTTTGACTGAGAGGTTATTTTGAGAGGAAATTTGTGAAAATTCCCAATTTTAACTTTATTGCCCCAACCACCCCTGACCTCTTATGGACATTCAATCATCTTAATTGAATAAAATCAAATTTATTGCTACTAGCCAATGCTTTAGATCTGAAATTAAACAACATATTTACCCAAATGGACAAAAAATGAGAATTATCCATTTTCCCATAGTATTCCTATGTAAAACTCAAAGACACTAACATGGCCTCTATACATCCCAGTGTCTATTGGTTTGTATAAACTAAGAACTCTTAATCTGACCGCTTGTTGAAAATACGATTTATGACAATGTTCAATTTTAATCATTTTGTGACCCCACCTGGGCCCTTTTAAAAAGCCAATCCTTTGCATCGAACAAATTTATATTTGTTATAACTAGAAGCTGCATAACTCAAACTGAATAAAAAAAAGTAAAAAAAAAGCGAATTTTCTGTTTTCCAATAGTATTCCTATATATTACCCAAAGTCCCTTTACAGGGTCCTATACATACAAGGCTATTAAGTTGTATAAACTTTAATCCCATACTCATTGAGATAATCCATATCAAATATGAACAAATTTGACTGACCGGTTGTTGAGACGAAGATTTTTGAAACTTTTCTATTTTAACCCTTTTTTTACTCACCCTGGCTCCTTATAGAAAATCAATTCTCCTTATTGAGTCAAATCCTATTTCCTATGACTAGATGATACTTCAGAACTCAAATTCATAAATAAAGAAAATAACAAATTTGCCTAAATAGATGGAATAAAAAGAGAATTTTAAAAACAAAATTAATATTTGTTATAATGACATGTGTCCCCTAATTGAACAAAACCATAGTTAGTTATCATTACTACATAAACATTTTGAAAATCTGAAGGAAAGTTCACGAGAAGAAGTTTTGGACTATTTTTAGTAATGGGGGCCATCTTGAATTTCAGATAAAAAAAATATCCTGTAAAATCTCCTATGCAAAAGAAACATTCATTTGAAGTTTCAGTTTAATTGGCCTAGTGGTTTAAGAGAAAATGCTACTAACAGACGACAGACGACGGACGACGGACAACGCACAATCGCATAAGACCTTCTGGCCTTTGGCCAGTAGAGCTAAAAATAGTATTTCTATGTTAATGGCAATCTCAGCTTGGAATATCTAGTGAAACTAGCCACTGAAATTTCATAACTTAATTAACTAAATATTCATTTAAGATATGTGTATTAAAATCATTTTTCTTTCATACTAATTTTAGATTTTAAATGGCGTCTCTTTTAAATTGTAGAATCAAAAGTGTGACAAATACTGGCCGGATGTGGGAACCAGTACTGATTATGGTGGTGTTAACGTCACGTGTATCAACGAAGATGTGTATGCTGATTACACTTTTAGAAGTTTTACAATATCACAGGTTAGATCGAAATTAAATGTATATAACCTTTATGAAGCGTTTAAATGTATTATTGTCATGGAGATTACTCTTTTAGAAGTTTTACAATCTTACATCTAAACAATGATACATATCTCTAGATTTAAAAGTTGCCTACCACTTTAATTAACATATTAATTTTAAGTTTAGGTGGATTTGATATACCAATCCATTCGAGTTTTCATTTATTTACGATAATGATATGCATTGTGACCTTTAGAATGTTTGCACTCGATATCCTACCATTATTATTATATAATATATATTATAATATTATACCATTTATAGCAGTCTAAAAGTCGAACACTGTACCACATTCACTTCACGGCCTGGCCGGACAAAGGAGTGCCCGATGACGTAACGAGTTTGATTGAATTTCGTCAAAAAGTAGAAAGTACACAAACATCCTTAGAAGGGCCAACTATCGTGCATTGCAGGTACTCATTTGTATTTTATTTGATAATATCCGAAATAAAAAAGAAAAAAAATTCCATGCACACATTTTCATTTAAAACTAATGTATTTTTACGTAATGCTATTGTGTTAGATGTTCCCAAATGTTGATACAATGTATGTAATTGTACTAATTCGGGGAAGTGCATGGTCCAGCAATAGAGCATTAGAACGAGTATACGGGTTTTTAAAGCAGCTATTATTTATAAAAAAATATAGCAAAATCGTAGTTTTTCAAAGCAAACAAATTGCACTTAAATGTTAACACAAAATTAATGTTGATCGTTTTATGATTGTTCTAAACTGATACCAGGGGTTGTGAGTTTGAATACCTGCCCTGCCACAATCTCTGTGAAGATTTAAATATTTCATATAGGAGTTGTAGTAGTTACTTTCGGATATAGGTGTGCTTAAATACTGATTAACCCGCTTTTATCCCAGAAAAGAGTGGTTAGATTAATTAATCGTCTGTTAGCCCTCGATCACACAAACATGACGCGAAACTTCCAAACAGCAAGCCACCTATACTGTTAAAGAGGCCATCTCGTTTGAATACTACTTTGAAAACTACATGTAGATATACAGTTTGACATATATTTTCTTCGGTATGAATTCCTGCTATTGTCGGCATTATCAGTCTTTGATGTCTTGATCACCGCCAATAAGAGCATACGACACGCGGACTACTTTTTACTTGCCAAATCAAATAATAAACTGTGTTGTGGCTATTATATGTTTTATTATAACATGTTTTAAAATATGTAACATGAAGTAAATCAAATGCTACAATTATATTTATCAAAATCAGCTATCAATAGTGTTAATACTTTTATCATATAATTGTTTTTGGTTTCCTTCAGTGCTGGTGTAGGTAGGACAGGAACCTATATTGCCCTTGACATTTTGACAAAGGCAGGAGAGATGGATAAGGCTGTAGATATATTTGGCTGCGTCATGCAGATGCGCGAACAACGAGTCAACATGGTCCAGACGGCGGTGAGTCACTATGGAATTACTTTTTAACTGAAGGAGGTAGAAATAAAAACTTAAGTCATCTTTTTCTTCTTGTTTCAGGGCTTTGTATTGTACCGATATATTCATTTTTCATACTTGGAACGGTATCGTGGGCGAAAAAGTGACTTATTATTTATCACTTAGGAAATTGAATTTGATAGATATCATAAAACAAATTTAAAACAAAAGTGGTAAGGTGAGTTTTTCACTTTACAATTGCATATCTTGAACAAGTGAAGAAATTGTGCCAAGACAGATTTTTTTCACTGTGATTTGGACATACATGTTACAATGGAGCCCTGTGGGAAATGTAGCAATGGTGTGAGACGTAACATGGTTTAAATTTTTAAATATATCAAAACAAGTTTGAATATAATTTCAATAGGCACATGTTCCTGAACCTTGACCCTTCAGAGATTTTCCTAACACATTTTTTGTCTATGCACATGTCATATCAGGGAATGATCGCAGAACCTCGATGTCTACAGAACTGCAGAATTTCAGCATTTCTTACCCTTTCTAATGACAAGCCCAATCTATAGTAAACGCAGTAATTTAATTAAAGAAAATGTGACATTAGTAAGATAATAAATGAATAAGATATTCGTTTATTATCTTACTAATGTCACATTCTCTTCTGGTTATTTTTATGTATTTGTTGAAATTGGATTTAACGCAATTTTCATCAGTGTTAAGGTGTATTCACAATAGCGTACATTATCCAGTTTTATTGGTAGAGGAACACCTCATATATAGCGTACATTATCCAGTTTTATTGGTAGAGGAACGCCTCATATATAGCGTACAATTTCCAGTTTTATTGGTAGAGGAACGCCTCATATATAGCGAACATTATCCAGTTTTATTGGTAGAGGAACACCTCATATATAGCGTACATTATCCAGTTTTATTGGTAGAGGAACACCTCATATATAGCGTACATTATCCAGTTTTATTGGTAGAGGAACGCCTCATATATAGCGTACAATATCCAGTTTTATTGGTAGAGGAACGCCTCATATATAGCGAACATTATCCAGTTTTATTGGTAGAGGAACACCTCATATATAGCGTACATTATCCAGTTTTATTGGTAGAGGAACACATCATTATGCAGTTTTATTGGTAGAAGAACACCTCATATATAGCGTACATTATGCAGTTTTATTGGTAGAAGAACACTTCAGAATGATTTTTAGTAATATATAGCGTACATTATCCAGTTTTATTGGTAGAGGAACACCTCATATATAGCGTACATTATCCAGATTTATTGGTATAAGAACACCTCATATATAGCGTACATTATCCAGATTTATTGGTAGAAGAACACTTCAGAATGATTCTAAGTAAAACAAGCATCATTCCACAAATATCATTCTTACATAAAGTACATGAAAGTGGTTAAGCGCCTTGTGATATATTTATTTTTCTTGATCATTTCTAAATCATTTAAGAGGAAGTTAGTATATTAACAGCTAATCAAATTACTTCCTGCAATTTGAAGTAATAAACTGCAGTGATGGTATATCGGCGAAGCGTCCGCCCCGCATGCGGAAGGTCGTGGGTTCGATCACCTGCCGGGTCCTACCAAAGACTTGAAAAATGATTCTAGAAGTTTTCTCGCTTGTTGCTGAGCATTAAGAGAATATTTCTAGGGCTGGTCCGCCCGATGTCTGTATAACGTGACTGAGTGGTGCATCATACCACGTGTCTGTGACCCGACTTCATGAGGAAAGCTCCCAGAATACAGTCGCCAGTAGACACCATTGTGTTATGACTAAAACAATTGTTGAAAACAGCGCTAAACACCAAACAAAAAACATTTGTTGTAGTAAACATGAATGTTTAATATATCATACAAGTGTATCGCCAACCACTTATATATCAAGGGGAAATGTTTGTAAAACATCTAATTATGATCAAGGATGTGAATGCGACGTCACCATCTGCATCCGCATAGAAACTCGTGGTGTTGTTTAATCGCAAAATCTAACGAACGTATCATTATTGTCAAATACAATCGACCTTATGAGATAATGACTTCCTTCACTTAAATTTAAATGAGTTGCTCTTTATAAACGGAAATCCTGATAGTACGTTGTAACTAACTTGAAAGTTAAAGACACCTATACAACATAACAGAATATATCATATATTGTATTAAATTAAGGATTGAAATGAAAACATTTCTCGTAACATAATATACATATACATGATAAACAACATAAAATTACCTACAATACATTAACATAACAAAAACATACAATACATGATAAATAACATAAAATTACCTACAATACGATAATATAACAAACACATACAAAACATGATAAATAACATAAAATTACCTACAATACAATAACATAACAAATATATGCAATACATGATAAACAACATAAAATTACCTACAATACAATAACATAACAAACACATACAATACATGATAAATAACATAAAATTACCTACAATACGATAACATAACAAACACATACAATACATGATAAAAAGCATAAAATTACCAACAATACAATAACATAACAAACACATACAATAAATGATAAATAACATAAAATTACCTACAATACGATAACATAACAAATATATTCAATACATGACAAATAACATAAAATACATAAATCCATGACAAATAACATACAAATACCTACAATACATGAAAAATACCATGCAAACACATACAGTACATGACAAATAACATAATATTCATAAAATAACTTATAAAAAGCATAGGATAAAGCCAAAACTGTGGCAGTTGTCACCTTCATTAAACAGCCACATTTTTCATTAACCATTTTTAAAATTTAAGCTGTAATCAACCTGTATTAAGCAGCCATCTGTTTTAAGTGATCAGGTTTGCACTTTCTCTTGAGTGGCTGCTTAAGATAGGTTTGACTGTACATAAAATAAATGACATGTATGTTTTAAAATGAATTATATGGTAGTTTTGCATATTCAAGTCGGTATTAAATAAGTATATATCTAACGTATGATTCAAGTAGAATAACGTATGATTCAAGTAGAATGGAATTAAATATAAGCTAAAATAAGATCGCTCGTGTTCCACAAAAAAACACGGAATATTTACAAATGGGTACTCTTATAAAGTCATGCAAAGAGCCGTCGTTATAGGACTTGAACGCCGGATTTTACTTCATATGAAAATGGTTGAAGTCGGGTTTTATGACAATGGTCTGCTTATGAATGTCACGTTAATAAATAAAAAAAGAAAGAAAGAAAGAATAATAAATGTCGTCTTGAACTAGCGTTGCAGCGTTGATTACTGCCAAAATGATTATACGCGAAAGGGACTAATTTTTGTTCCTCGTATTTTTTTTTATGTATTTATATCAGCAAGCAGAAACAAAACAAATACTTAAAATGAATAAGATATATGTAACTTTGTATAAAATAATCCAAACGCTTTAATGATATCAATCAACTGAGGAAAGAGTAATATGTTTTTGTAAAAGTCAGGCTATCATATAATTTCGAAGTACTTAGATTTACTATAAAAAAACTTGTTTGTGGCTGACATTACGATTATTTAACACATTCTAAAAATAACATGTATTAAAAAAACATATATAAGATTGTTTTTGTGGCTTATTGTTAACACATTACATGGATTATTAGTAGTGACATTCGCCACATCCTCGTATTCGAATGTTTCACATATATTTCGTGGGTCCTCCTTGGCCGAGTAGTCTAAGGTACCGTCTCAGGATCACTTACATATTACTGCTAAGAAAGTTTGCCAGTTTCTTGCAGAAGGACGTTGGTTCTACTCAGATTCATTTTGAGGTATCCCAATATATAATCTGAAATGTGTTGAAAATGGTGTTAAACTCCATATTCTGGTACATCGTATTCTATTGTTTCACATTAAAATATACTTTTTAAAATCCTAAGTTTCTTAAACTGTACCGTTATAAATAATGTTATAAGGTACATAACTCTGTGTTTATCACAAATATAATTCTCTGTAGTTGTCGCCTATCCAAGTCATACGATTAACAAACTAGTCACGTTAGACACGAATGGCATTACTCAAAATGGAATTTAAGCCGGCAGCAAACACAATTTGGATTTGGTTGAAAATTGATGCTCTTTCCAAAAAATGTTTTTAATGGAGATATTTATTGGTGATACATTTTCAGAAACATTTTTACATTTTATCTTTTTGTTTCCTTGCAAATGTTCTCTTTAGACTTAAAAAATCAAAAAATAATAACATTTAACATTTCTGTTCACCAAATGCTGTTTTACATAAACGGAAAATAAATGCTTAGCATAAGAATGTAAAAGATACTGGAAAAATAATTTAAAATGAATTTGTGTGAAAAGTCTTCATTTACATTTTTCAGTATGTAGAACGAATAATATAATAACTATATTACCTTCATGGTATTAAGCCAAAACGTGATTTGACATACATTTTCGTTGCAGGAACAATACGAATATTTGCATAATGCACTTATTCATTCCTTGACATTCGAGTGTCAACCAATAAGGGGTGACAGGTTCCTGCAGCTGGTGGCAACCTTCACAGAGGTTGACTTCGATAACAAATTCCAGGTAAGACAGACCAACACTGTGAAAGTAGAATAAAGGCCCATTGTAATAAAAATGTACAGGTGGTCAAACGCCTCTTGGTGGATATGGAAAGGTTGGCATAAGCCATTAATGATTTTGATACAGTGGCCCAAAGTCCCTTAATGCATTTGAAAACAGTGGACATACCTTAAAGCATCGTGTCCATCTGCAATAAAAGCGTCTGTCCACATTTTTTTACCAAATGACTTTTTGGAAAATGGCTCTCGTCCGGTTACCTATATAGCTAGCACATTGCGGAATATTTTCAAATGTTTGATATATTTCGATTATCTTTTAAACATGTTTGCTTATTTTTCATTTCATATAATAAAGTAGAGGATTAATGACATGTACGTAAAATTGTAGTTATGTAAAATAACGGTGATACGGTAAACTGTTACACGTGCACATAATTGCTATCAGTTCTACCCGACAAACCGGTTATTTTAAATGTTATATTATATTGCTGTTGCCTAAACAGTTCATGAAAAATTGATTAATTGATTGAATGATTGAATATTTGGCGTCATTTTCATGCAATCGAGGGCTAACGGACGATCAGTTTAACCTATCCACTGTTTTCTGGGATCCTAGAAGGTACTTGAGCACACCCCATTTCTGCAAGTAACTGATCACTTTCTCACTTGAATCAGTAGCGCGAAACGAATGATAATGAGACGCGATGTCGTACATTAACCATCACGGATATTGTGACCGGGCGGTGAATCAAATTCACGACCCCTGGATTGATTGTCAGACACGCTTATGACTGAACTTATCGGGCCCGGCTTGGTTTAAACATATTTATTCATTCAAATTTACATACATACAAATCAGTACAAAAGTATAAATATTGATTAGAACGGAAGATAAAATCTTATAAAGTTCTTCTCCATGACATATATTAAATGTAAACAGATTTGGCAGATCATTAACAATTTTATGTAAACTATGCTCTTAACTTTATGAATATAACCTAGTTCAAAATACACTTAGTAAAAATATCTTTAAATATTGTTAGAATAATATTTCTAATATGTTAAAGAAAAATAGAAGTGAAGCGGGTAATTGAAAAAGAGTAGGGTAGTTGTAGTCATGTATATGTTATATAAATTCACATAATTATACTTATTAGCATTTATGGACATGTTCTGAACGGCATGGACAAATGAAAGACGGACTGATCTCACCACGTAAATTGGAACAGCCTTGTTTGTTCTTCAGACTTACATATTTTAGGAGAAGCGATTAGTAGTTAAAATGTATTTGTGGACTGCTTCAAATATTTCAACATTATTGCCATAAGAAAGTTGCGGTTCGCCAAAAAGAAGTATATTTAAAGACGCTGTACACAACTCATTGACAGTTGTCAGGAGTAGTATGCGTTGAAGCTGGTAAAGGTGACAATTGAGAAGGAAGTGAGCTGTGCTCTCTATTTGACCACATATACACAGAGGGGAATCTACGATGTGTTTAAGAAATAGATGTTGCTTAAGAGCACTACAGCTCGTTCGAAGGCGAGCATGCAGTAGGTGACATTTCCTTGTACCTATGTAAAATAATTTTGGTACTTTTGGTTCCTTACTTTCAAGTTGGTGTTTGAAAGCACTCAGAGAAGAAGCTTGTCTTGTTTCAAGTGGGAGAGTGTTCCATTCACGGACAATGGAAGGAATAAAGGAATGTGAGTACAGAGTTGTTCTTGAAGTAGGGATTTGAATATTATTATTATTTCTGAGGTTGTACGTGGAGTTTGCATTTGTAAGAGGAGGAACCAACGAAGATAGATATGGTGGGACCATTCCATGGATCATTTTATAAAAAAGAGCAAGTTTGTGTTTAATACGCCGAGTTTCAAGACTTTCCCATCCTACTTCAGAATGCAAGTTATTAAATGATACTAATTTTGTAACTCCAGTTGTTATACGTGCAGCTTCGTTCTGTATTTTATCAAGTTCATTTTTTTCATAAGTTGTACAATTATCCCAAATAACATCGGCATATTCCAATAAAGGTCATAAATGAAATGTAAATAGTTTCGAGTGATTTTCTATCTAACTGAAATTTTAGTTTTCTCATAATATTTATTTTAGTCCAAGCTTTATTCTTAATATAGTCAATATGAGTGTGCCAGCTGCAGTTATTTGATAAATATACTCCTAGATGTCTGTGTGATGGCACTTCTAAAATTTGTTGGTTTTGCATAAAAAGTGGGGGGTGAGCGGGTTGAGCGCGTTTGCGAGTTATATGCAATGATTCTGTTTTGGATGGATTAAACGTAACCAGCCATTTATTTGACCATTTAGATATTTTATTTATGTCCGAATTTAATTTCACAGCGGCATTAGCAATCTCATTATTATGGTTAATTATAAGGTATAGACTTGTATCATCGGCAAAAAGTCGTATGTTGGAGTCAATGTCAGATACTATGTCATTTATATAAACTAGAAACAGAAGTGGACCTAATATAGATCCCTGGGGAACACCAGCCTCAATTGGTCTCCAATTAGACCTTGCACCTGGAATGACAACACATTGGCGTCTGTCTTTAAGATAGTCAGTTAGAAGATTTAAAAGTTGACAAGATATGCCAGCTGCTTTCAATTTAGCCAACAACCCTTTGTGCCAAACTCTATCAAAGGCTTTACTTATATCAAAAAATACAACACTGACCTCTTTGCCATCATCAATCGCTTTGCAGAACGTATTGTAAAGATAGGATAGTTGATTGATGGTTGAATCACCAGGGACAAAACCAGATTGAAATGATGAAAGAAAGTTAGTATCTCGAAAATAATTGAACATATGCTTAAAAACGAGCCTTTCAAATACTTTGTTCAATACACTAAGAAGTGAAATAGGTCTGTAATTATTAGCCAAAGACGGGTCTCCTTTCTTGTAAATAGCACATACGAACGCTTCCTTCCAAACTTTGGGATATAAACCGTTTGTTAAACAAGAGTTAAACAAATCACACAATGGAGACGATAATTCCTTACTTAGCACACAGAGAACATAATTATTAATTTCATCGGGGCCGGAGGCTTTACCTGCTGGTAACAAATTAAGAATATTGCATACATCGGTCGGTAGTAAAGCAAGATCTGGTAAACCGGGGATGTTATGTCTAGGTATTAAAATGGGTGGTTCAATGTCTTCGTCATTTAAAATTGACTGAGATTGAAAAAAAATATTAAGTAAATTGGCTTTTAAACCAAAATCGGAAACAATAGTTCCATTGTCATTCAGTGGAGGGATTGCTGGTTTGTCATTTGAAGAGATAAACGACTTTAATATTTTCCACCAGTCTTTGGGAGAGAGAGAAGTAGAATTAAGTTTGTTTGCTAAATTATCATAATATGATTGCTTTGCTTGACGAATAAGTTGAACGACCTCATTACGTTTTTTTTTAAATCTGTTCCAGTGGTATAATTCGTTAGACCTCTTGGCTTTTTTAAATAGTCTTTTACGGACCCTGATATTCTTTTTTAACTCAGTTGATATCCAAGGAGGTTCATGAAGTTTAATTTTAATAATTTTATTTGGAATGCAAGTATTTGAAAGTTCAATAATTTTATTAGCAATATTGGTAGCGTACACATTTACATCATCGTTAGATAGTTCGTTCCAGTTAGTTTGAATGATTTTATTTTTTAAAAGAGCATAGTCACCAAGTTCATATTTCCAAATATGTCTATTAAAAGCTAGTTGTTTATTTTTGTTGAATTTAAATACACCGTATATTGGGCAGTGGAATCTGATATCTTGATCTAGAAAAGGATCAGCGACACCACTTGTAATAAGACTGTCTTTATTACTTAAAAGTAAAACATCAATAAGAGACGATGAATTCTCGGTATAGTGGGTAGGATCTTTGATAGATTGAAACAGACCAAACTGTTGACATATATTGTTTAAACTTCGTGATGAAACATCATTCAGCATATTATAGTTCAAGTCACCAGTAACAATTATATCTTTGATACCAGTATCAACAGCAAGATTTAAAGAATCATCAATTAAATTATCATAATCAGAGCCAGAGTTTGGAGGTCTGTAAAATACTCCAATGAGTATATGTCTGTGTTTAATAGTAAGTTCAACCCATATGCATTCCAGACGATTGATTTCTAAGTCATTTCTACGAGAAAAATGAATTGTATCTTTAATGTACATAATAACACCACCGTGGCTATCTCCAACGCGATCTTTTCTTATTGGTTTATGGAACGCTGGGAATTCTAGATCAGACGATGCAATAGTATCATTTAGCCAAGTTTCAGAGAAAGCTAATATATCGAATCCATATAGTTCAGAGTAAATTGTATCTAATTTATATCTAATACTTTGAACATTATAATGAACAAGAGAAAGATGATGTGAAAAGTCCAAGGCTTCCAAACTATCTGAAAAGGATGAGGATGATGAAACTGAGTTGTTGGTTGCAGTTGAGCTTATAGGACCTGGGTTTGGGTGAATATCTCCACAAGTCAGCAGTAGAATGTAGGTCCAAGTTAGGAGTGTTGTAAAACAAACGGAACGTATGAAATATTTGGTAAAAAATATATTATCTTTAAAAATGTTACCTAATAATATACGTTTATAGGGATATACAATATCAGAGTTACATTGTGAAGCGCTTTTAATGTGTATAAAGAAGGAACTGGTATAGACTAAAGAGTGGTTGATAGACAGTAAAACAATGAGCTGCAGTAAGGCTGAAAATTTAAATCTAATATTGATCAACGGTGTGCCTGTGTCAGAATATGTTTTTAAACAAGTCATGTAATTGTAGAGAGGTAAATTAGAAACAGGTCCGACACCAGCACAAAATCGATCTTCAAAGGTAAGAAAATACGTTGATTTCTAGGATAACAAACGTAAGTGTAAAGGCCTAACCGTCGCCCATGGTGTCCATGCATGAGTTCAGAACGTCCAAAGAAAATACTATTAAAGAAAACAAATAATGATGCTATGAAAAGCATAAAACTGTTTGGAATGTAAAATGGAAAGGGGGTTAGCAATGGTATACATAAAGAATTAAGTGTATGCAAGGATCGATGTTTGAAATAAACAAGTAAGGTGTACAGTAATTTGATAAAAAGCAACATCTTTCGGATACTTGAAACAATACTTCAATGATTATATGCACTTGGTGTCACATTGTAGTGAAAAACAGAAAAAATCAATCTTAGGTACATTCAAGCAGTAGCAACATAAATAATATGTCTGTGCTCAAAGCAGTAATTACAATTAAATACAATTTAACAAAAGTAACTTTACGTGTGTTGCACTTACAAACTTCAACATACATCGCATACATATGCACACGCAAATGAATCAAAAACACGTACGCCAGCGAGCATTCATATTCCACACGTGCAAAAACGTTACTAAAAATTGATATAGTTTTAATTTGTATTGGCACAGCTTACAAAAGAAAACATTTCGCAGTATGATAAATAAATCATTCATTATATAATCAGTTTAATAGGCACTAAAGAAAAAATACGGCTCTCACATGTACATGTGCATGTTCACCTATTCGCTTACACGTGTATGCGAATGTCAATATATACCCTTAGACACGTGTCATCTACGCACGCTCGCACGCACACATACACATACATACATAGCTGTGCATGTACAAAATAACCAATACAAATACGAATAACACTGATAACACGTGGTGTATTAGCTTGATCATTATATTATATAGTTCAATACGCATGTATAAGTTGCAATGAATGTGAAGTTTTAGGCCTATAGAGTTCAATACTGTAAGTCACAATAAATACAATCAGTACCCATGAAATGTCGATGATTTCTAAATAAGGTATTCATAACATCAGAATTGAGTGATTTTAAGCACCGTTAATTGTACTGCATAATAATAAAACCGATTTACATGTAGGCCTATTTCATTTAATCACAAAACCGCCAGTCGCTCGTATTAGTAAAACGTATCTAGGTTCACAGTGATTCACTGATGCATATAACCACACGGAGAGTGAATACCACTGGCATGTGGCCAAATACAAATGATGGTAATGTCTCATTTTGGCTCCACTGGACTGAAGGGGGCTAGGTCATCTTCCTGCGTTATTCTATGAACGCTGTTGCTGTTGTCCTTAACCAATATATTGCCGTCTGATGACCAAGCACCTATCAAATGTTTTCCTTTGACCAGATGACGGGCTTTATATAACAGGCCATTTCGAAACTTGGTCAGATCCTCGTTGATGTATTTGCCCATATAACCACGATCCTTGGCTAGAGTACGCGCGCGGTACAACTTCTGGCGAGCTCGATACGACCCAAACTTAACAATGATGGCTCGGGACTTGGAACCACCGGGCTTTCCAACTCGATGGGATCGATCAATATCGCATAGTTCGATGTTCGCGTTAATAGCCTTGGCCATGTTCAACACCAGAGCGTCAGTGTCTTCCCCGGAAGACTCGTCAATGCCGGAAATGCGTAAATAATTTCTACGGCTGTATTGCTCACTAGCATCTGCTGCAGATTCGAGGGAAGCCACTCTCTTCTTAAGAGCGACATTTTCAGATCGGAGCGCTACCACTTCATCCTTTAAGGCATCAACAACTCCACTTATAATGTTGCTCACCATGTCTTTCAATTTTACCTCAAAGGTAGTCTGCAGGATAGAAGCAATTTTGTCTATATCTTGATCACCGAGGACAATTTTGTTGAACACTTCAGATGAGGCTGTGGCTGCGATATCTGACATGTCTGATATATCAACTGGATCACACACTTTATTTCTTTTTAATTCAGTAGAGTCGAGAGGTGACGATAGCTCTCTTTTTTGTTGTTTGGTATTCCGCGGAGTTGACGTTGATATTGTATTCATACTATTAACGTGAAACCACAGCTCCGTGCAATAGTGAACTATCTATTGGAATGTTGAGCGTGCGTCTTTTATGTATGGGTAACACTGCAAAAGCGTGCAATACTGAACTATCTAGATGTAAACAAAGGGTTTAAATTTCACAAACTCATCAAATACTCAACACTATATCCAAATTTCATCACCGAATGTTCCTTATATACACATAATCGTACTGTCAGTGACCGAACCTCCGGAATAAAGACGCTAAAGCATAATATTGATATTTTGACTCTGTCGATAAGATTTATAAGCTATTCGCCATTTATTATCACCGGCTTACGAAAAACAAATAAGAAATGCACACATTATTGGTAATTTATCTCATTATATATCTAGCAACTTCAAGCGACCAAAGAAAAGAAGACAGACTCGGAAACAGTTGCCATACAGAGAAACAAACAAGTTGCTAACAGCAACCGTGACGGTGCTGATGTACCAGGTATATGTATAATTGTTATTGTCATATTTTATGTAAATGTACATTGCATGGTGTAATTGTTCTTAAATGTATTGCTTTCCTGGTCGTTCCTATGCGGTGACCTATATTGATTGTTGCTTATTTTGGTTTGTATGTAACATATTTACAATGGTTATTCTGTATATGTCAATTTTTTAGTTCGTGCTGATTTGCTAAAAGTGTCTTGCTGGTTATGTTTGGCATATTTGTTTTATTATGTCTTTGTCTTTTATTTCATATTGTCGTTTTGGTTTCATAGAATTCTTTATTTCTTCGTCATAGATCAATTCGGGTCGACGTCATCCCCAATTAACCGTACAAAAATGGATATAAGTTTATGCATTTGTTGGTATTAGTTAAAGATGACCATGCGCAAACAGAATGATTGATTGATTGAATATTTAGCGTCATTTTTATGCCACCGAGGGCTAACAGGCAATCAGTTAACCTAATCACTGTTTCCTAGGATTAACCAGTACTCGAGCACACCCCATCTCCGCAAGTAACTGATAACTTTCCGACTTGAATCAGCGGTGAGAGACGAATGATAATGAGACACAATGTCGTATATCAATCATCACGGAGACTGTTGCCGGGCGGGGGGATTCGAACTCACGACCCCTGGATTGACAGTCAGACGCATAACCGACTGAGCTAATCGGGCCCGGCATATGAGCAAACAGATAACATAATAACAATAGAACAAACCTGTATGTTTCCAATGACACGCGGATCGTATGAAATATCTTTTTCTACCTATATATTTAAAACCTATTCCTGTGTAAAAAATATTTCTTCAAAACGTCATTATAACCTATACATATTCTATACTTTAGACTGATTTATTGATTGATTTTCCAAATAATAAAAATAATTTTGTCATTAGCTTTAGTTTGATCTGCTGCTTAACTTTTAATCAACACACAGCTATAATGTGTGTAACTATCACAACAGGAGAGTGGTGTGTAACTATCACAACAGGAGAGTGGTGTGTAACTATCACAACAGGAGAGTGGTGTGTAACTATCACAACAGGAGAGTGGTGTGTAACTATCACAACACGAGAGTGGTGTGTATCTGTCACAACAGGAGAGTGTTGTGTAACTATAATAACAGGAGAGTGTTGTGTAACTATCACAACATGAGAGTGTTGTGTAACTATCACAACAGGAGAGTGGTGTGTAACTATAACAACAGGAGAGTGTTGTGTAACTATCACAGCAGGAGAATGTTGTGTAACTATCACAACAGGAGAGTGTTGTGTAACTATCACAACAGGAGAGTGTTGTGTAACTATCACAGCAGTAGAGCGTTGTTAATGTAAAAAAATTAATGTATTTCTGATGTCAAAGGGTTTGAATGTGAATGTTAAGTTTATTTCAGTGTTAACGAGTTAAGTTAAATCAATATTTCACTAAAGATATCAGCTTTTATTTTTTAAGGAATGAAATTATTGCCAATTTAAATGTCTCTACCTTAAACTGTGAACTTATAAGAAGGGTATTCACTGAGAAGTTGTTGTAATCCACCAAAAAGCATTTATTAAACTATTGTTCATACTTGCTTGTGCTTATAGAAATTTTTTTTGTGTGTAAAATGACACTGATACATATTTTCTATTTCAGTTTGCTCTAACGAAAACAAATCATTTATTTTATTTTCGAAATATATTCATGGAATTAATGCATAAGAAATCAAATGCTGTCTTTATTGTCTGTTATTAAATTAGTTATAATAAAAGATATCACGATCAGACGCACGGTAAAATATTATGCAAGTTGATGTCAGACTAGACGACTGGTTTTACAACAATGAAATGTTTAAAACGCATTATTTTTGGAATGGTTATTTGTCAATAAATAACTAAAATAAATCACTACCTAAACACATTTCTCACAAAATTATACACCGTAATGAATTGTAGAATTAGTGAAAAACAAAAGCAAAAAACCAACACAACACTCATCGCGTTAAACCGAATACTGTCAAACCATCCGTATCAACTTTCCGGTTTGTCACTTAAATGTGGGCATCTTAACTGGTTTTTATTATCTGTTGATATAGAAGAATAGAATGAAAATGTGTGTATACAATGTGTCAATATCGAATATAAACGGCTTACACACATATATTTTATAACATAGGTTGTATATATTTGTGTACGTTATGTATTTGTCCTAATGTTACAAGTATTGATTAATATCTTAAAAACAATTTGTTTCACAATATATGTATGCCAATTATATTTCAGGGGACTGCCATCGACCACGCCTGTTTCTAAACAGAACCTTAGGGTCACGAGACTATATCAACGCCGTCTATGTAGATGTGAGTGTATTTTACTGCATATGTTTTGAAAATATAATGAAACTATCTTAAGCGATATTAAAAGTTTTAAAATATGTATGTAAAGGTTTGTCATTAATGACATTTTCTATTAACATGAGCTTTATTATTGACAAAATCATTTATAAAATGCCATTATATACATATTCTTAAACTTGTGTAAATTAAATTTGATATTGATAAAATCATTAATGAAATGCCTTTACATGCATTTTTAAAACTGTAGATATCGTTTACAATAGGTTATTAATGTCGCTCAGAAATCCACCCGGCATTTCATTATAATTTCAATATGGAAATGTCAGCAGCATGCACAAATGTGTCAACAAGAGCTCCTATGAATGCGTTCGAGAATTTGCCACTTTTGTCAACAAATAATAATCTCTCAGTCACATTTTATGATTTTGATATTTATACTGTATGGTTATTAAATATAATGTTTTCTATGTTTGTGTTCCTTCTATGTGAGTCATGGCATCACTATACCTTAATCAAATCAATCAGCGAATTTGCAAAATTACGTTATCCGTTTTGTCATATATCATGTTTCTAATTGAGGACAATGTATTTGAACAAAGTTAATAACACATAAACGGAAATCAACAAATATAATTCACATGGAAATTATGGACAAATAAATAAAACAACATATGCAGTTATATGGCAAGACTCAACAAATTGTTTTTCAAGATTAAATATTTCTATATATTTGTAACTTAAACTTATACATTTTTTTTCATAACACACGTCCATTATAAATACTTATACACATATTATATATACATGCAGTGCATTCTAAATATTTATCAGATGACCCATTCTGCGATCTAAGATACATTATGTATATATTTTCAATTATGTGTAATAAAATTAGTAGCATCTGCACATATGTAATTTCACTGACATTTGTTTCAAAGTAAATATTGAAATGTATAATTGATACATGAAATCAACTTTATATATTTGAATTCAACAACGTTAATTTGAAAACGGCAACAAATGAATACAAGTATATGCAATATGATTTGGCAACACTTGGCCTGCTATAATGAAATATTCCATTATGTTTTACCTTTATATCTGTAGAGCTTCAAGAGAAAAAGTTGCTATATAATAGCACAGACACCTCTTCCTGAAACCGTCTTGGACTTTGTGAGTCTAGTGTACCAGTGCAACTGTTCGTGCATCATATCCATGGAACCAATTGAAGCGTTGGAAGAAAGGGTAATTAGCCATTTTGTGCTTTAACAATATATAAAAATTGGCCATTTTGTGCTTTAACAATATATAAAAATTAGCAATTTTGTGCTTTAACAATATATAAAAATTAGCCATTTTGTGCTTTAACAATATATAAAAATTAGCCATTTTGTGCTTTAACAATATATAAAATTGGCCATTTTGTGCTTTAACAATATATAAAAATTAGCCATTTTGTGCTATAACAATATATAAAAATTAGCCATTTTGTGCTTTAACAATATATAAAAATTAGCCATTTTGTGCTTTAACAATATATGAAAATTTAGCCACTTTGTGCTTTAACAATATATGAAATTTAGCGAGTTTATGCCTTAAAGGTGTATGCAATTTAGCCAGTTTGTGCTATAACAGTGTATGAAATTTATCCAACTTGTGCTTTAAAAATGTATGAAAATTAGCCAGTTTGTGCTACATGTATAACAATGTATGGAATTAAGCCAGTTTGTGCTTTAACAATATATAGTTTAGCCAGTTTGTGCTTTGTCCATTTATGGAATTTTTGCCTGTTTGTACTATAACAGTGTATGGAAATTAGCCAGTTTGTACTTTAACAATGTAAGGAATTTAGCCAGTTAGTACTTAAACAATGACTGAAATCAGTAATTTAAACATTCGTTACAATAATAGTAAGTGGTTAATATACTTTCTATAATGTTGCAATATACTTTCAAAATTCAATTCCATTCAAATAATTTAGAATATAAACAGTAACATGGTATTTATATCTAGTATTAAATAACTGTGGCTAAATTTTGCTTTAGCATTTTACGAACCACATTTTTATATAAAAAGGGATATATCTGGGAAAAAATACTACAAACGTCTTTAAAAAATAAAAAATTATTAAAATGGGTAAAACATCTCGGTTTCATTAATAAATAAAAAACGAATGGTTTGGTTTGTCAAATTTACTAAAACTTGACAAAATCAATATTCAGATTAGAGTGGTGAATTTCGAATGAATAATCCCAATTCTAAAAATAGACAGTACATAAATATTGCTTGACGACCTTCACATTGTCATTCTGACTCTTTCTATGGTGAAACAATGTTTACTACGTGTAAACCTGTATAACGGACCAAACTGAAATAAAAACGAAACCACGAGACTCATACGTGACACAATATGTGGTAATTTTAGGTAGTTCATCTATTTAAGAGCAACCTAGGCGCGTATCCCAAGTTTTGATATATTATTTTGGCATGTTTAAAAAGATAGCATCTTGCAAATATGGAGAAAGTGAGTGAATATGATCATGACATATAGGAAAAAAGAAATCCTGATTTATTCCCTTTACATACAAAATGTATAGGGAAAAAAACCCGACTTGACATTATTGTTTTCAGACTGTCGGTACATACTATCCGCTTGTTTTCAGACTGTCGGTACCTACTATCCAGCCGACAATCAGATGTTGGACCTTAAAACTTTCAACGTGACATCTTCAAAAGAAACGTCTACATCATTCTACATTCTTCGCAAACTGATAATTTCGTACAACGGACCAGTAAGATTAGTGATACTTTTTGGAACCCGCATGTTGCAACATATAATTTTTTTGTTTTCATTTAAATATTTTATTTTAGCTCGAAAGCGATGCAAGCTCAGAGCTAATATGAGTCCGTTTCTTGGGTAGAACAAGTACCGAGTGTTGTTTATGAGAGACATCGGGCCGAGCGGGGGATGGAACCCGCAACCTCTGGCGTGAGCGGTCAGCACTATCCACTACATCACCATGACAACACTCTATCCACTACATCACCATGAGTGAAATTGCTGATTCTTACGAGTGAAATTAAAATGAGATATTACAGGAACTAGATACTGTAATAATTGTCTGATAATTGTTAAAGTGCAAAAGCTAAAGACATGCCATTTTTAAAAGTCTTAAAACCATTTACTGATAGGTTTGATATACCAACAAGTAATAACCTCACCATCTATGTTAATGTTACCAACATAAAGAACAGTCAGAAAACAACCAAATAAGTGGTACAAACAATTTATTCCTTAAGTATTTTAGTGTTTTCCGAGATATTGAGATGTTTGATGGTCGCAATATATACATTACTCGGATTGTATCCTTTAATCGAAGTTAGTAGACATGCCCGTGTTCAAACAGCATTCCATTTCAAATATGTTAAATAAAATAGTTTTAGCAATATAACCATTTCTAAGTGTTACCATCATTGCGGGACCTTGAATTCAACGAATATATTCTACTTTTAAATTCAAGTAAATTATTACTATATTGATAGGAAGATACCGGTGAAAAGACGGTCTACCATTTTCATTACACACAATGGAAGAAACCAAATCTAGTACCGGACGATCCAGCTAGCTTCCTGCAGATGACAGAAGACATGGAACAATGGGCGAATAAATCTGGAAACGACGGTCCGGTCATTGTCCACTGCTTGTACGTAGTATATAAGATTGTCTAAATTATTATCGATGTAGATTATATAACGGTCATTTCAAGAAATATTGTATTGTACCAGTTTAGAGTTTAAATACACGTGATTTTGGTTGACTAGATAGCATTTGTTTGTGCATATATGCTAACCCTTTACTCCATACATACGCGTTTTCCCGCACCAATCACTGAAGGCCTTTGAAAACAGTGCAGGAAGAGTTCAGATTGCTCGTAACGAGCAATCTGAACACTTCCTGCACTGTTTTCTACTCTGTCAGTTAATACAAACATAATTCACCCATTACTGATACGTGGTGAATTATTGCTTTCAATTTGGAAGAGTCCAAGAAAATGCTTAACGAGCAAAGGGTTAAACAAAACTGAATTCCAAATCATTTACTGGCTGTAATATTATTGATAAACATGTCTTTCAGCTCTATACAGTACATCTGTATAACTGTGTTAATACCAAGATACAAGTGTTGTTTCACAGAACAAGATATATAAATATATCATCTATTCCATTTTAAATGAAAACAATAGTACAATATACCTGTAAATATACATCGTATTTATATATAAACATAAAAACAGTAAAACAATATATATCTACTTACAAAACAACATCTAAAATCAAAAGAAAGATATACATATAAGTCTCAACAAATATAACGCTAAAACAACAGAACAATATATATCTGCTTACAAAACAACATCTAAAATCAAAAGAAAGATATACATATAAGTCTTAACAAATATAACGCTAAAACAATAGAACAATATATATCTGCTTACAAAACAACATCTAAAATCAAAAGAAAGATATACATATAAGTCTTAACAAATATAACGCTAAAACAATAGAACAATATATATATACTTACAAAACAACATCTAAAATCAAAAGAAAGATATACATATAAGACTTAACAAATATAACGCTAAAACAATAGAACAATATATATCTGCTTACAAAACAACATCTAAAATCAAAAGAAAGATATACATATAAGTCTTAACAAATATAACGCTAAAACAATAGAACAATATATATCTGCTTACAAAACAACATCTAAAATCAAAAGAAAGATATACATATAAGTCTTAACAAATATAACGCTAAAACAATAGAACAATATATATCTGCTTACAAAACAACATCTAAAATTAAAAGAAAGATATACATATAAGTCTTAACAAATATAACGCTAAAACAATAGAACAATATATATCTGCTTACAAAACAACATCCAAAATCAAAAGAAAGATATACATATAAGTCTTAACAAATATAACGCTAAAACAATAGAACAATATATATCTGCTTACAAAACAACATCCAAAATCAAAAGAAAGATATACATATAAGTCTTAACAAATATAACGCTAAAACAATAGAACAATATATATCTGCTTACAAAACAACATCTAAAATTAAAAGAAAGATATACATATAAGTCTTAACAAATATAACGCTAAAACAATAGAACAATATATATCTACTTACAAAACAACATCTAAAATCAAAAGAAAGATATACATATAAGTCTTAACAAATATAACGCTAAAACAATAGAACAATATATATCTGCTTACAAAACAACATCTAAAATCAAAAGAAAGATATACCTGTAAGTCTTAACAAATATAACGCTAAAACAATAGAACAATATATATCTGCTCACAAAACAACATCTAAAATCAAAAGAAAGATATACATATAAGTCTTAACAAATATAACGCTAAAACAATAGAACAATATATATCTACTTACAAAACAACATCTAAAATCAAAAGAAAGATATACATATAAGTCTTAACAAATATAACGCTAAAACAATAGAACAATATATATCTGCTTACAAAACAACATCTAAAATCAAAAGAAAGATATACATATAAGTCTTAACAAATATAACGCTAAAACAATAGAACAATATATATCTGCTTACAAAACAACATCTAAAATCAAAAGAAAGATATACATATAAGTCTTAACAAATATAACGCTAAAACAATAGAACAATATATATCTGCTTACAAAACAACATCTAAAATTAAAAGAAAGATATACATATAAGTCTTAACAAATATAACGCTAAAACAATAGAACAATATATATCTGCTTACAAAACAACATCCAAAATCAAGAGAAAGATATACATATAAGTCTTAACAAATATAACGCTAAAACAATAGAACAATATATATCTGCTTACAAAACAACATCCAAAATCAAAAGAAAGATATACATATAAGTCTTAACAAATATAACGCTAAAACAATAGAACAATATATATCTGCTTACAAAACAACATCTAAAATTAAAAGAAAGATATACATATAAGTCTTAACAAATATAACGCTAAAACAATAGAACAATATATATCTACTTACAAAACAACATCTAAAATCAAAAGAAAGATATACATATAAGTCTTAACAAATATAACGCTAAAACAATAGAACAATATATATCTGCTTACAAAACAACATCTAAAATCAAAAGAAAGATATACATATAAGTCTTAACAAATATAACGCTAAAACAATAGAACAATATATATCTGCTTACAAAACAACATCTAAAATCAAAAGAAAGATATACATATCAGTCTTAACAAATATAACGCTAAAACAATAGAACAATATATATCTGCTTACAAAACAACATCTAAAATCAAAAGAAAGATATACATATAAGTCTTAACAAATATAACGCTAAAACAATAGAACAATATATATCTGCTTACAAAACAACATCCAAAATCAAAAGAAAGATATACATATAAGTCTTAACAAATATAACGCTAAAACAATAGAACAATATATATCTGCTTACAAAACAACATCCAAAATCAAAAGAAAGATATACATATAAGTCTTAACAAATATAACGCTAAAACAATAGAACAATATATATCTGCTTACAAAACAACATCTAAAATTAAAAGAAAGATATACATATAAGTCTTAACAAATATAACGCTAAAACAATAGAACAATATATATCTGCTTACAAAACAACATCTAAAATCAAAAGAAAGATATACATATAAGTCTTAACAAATATAACGCTAAAACAATAGAACAATATATATCTGCTTACAAAACAACATCTAAAATCAAAAGAAAGATATACATATAAGTCTTAACAAATATAACGCTAAAACAATAGAACAATATATATCTGCTTACAAAACAACATCTAAAATCAAAAGAAAGATATACATATAAGTCTTAACAAATATAACGCTAAAACAATAGAACAATATATATCTGCTTACAAATCAACATCTAAAATCAAAAGAAAGATATACATATAAGTCTTAACAAATATAACGCTAAAACAATAGAACAATATATATCTGCTTACAAAACAACATCCAAAATCAAAAGAAAGATATACATATAAGTCTTAACAAATATAACGCTAAAACAATAGAACAATATATATCTGCTTACAAAACAACATCCAAAATCAAAAGAAAGATATACATATAAGTCTTAACAAATATAACGCTAAAACAATAGAACAATATATATCTGCTTACAAAACAACATCCAAAATCAAAAGAAAGATATACATATAAGTCTTAACAAATATAACGCTAAAACAATAGAACAATATATATCTGCTTACAAAACAACATCTAAAATTAAAAGAAAGATATACATATAAGTCTTAACAAATATAACGCTAAAACAATAGAACAATATATATCTACTTACAAAACAACATCTAAAATCAAAAGAAAGATATACATATAAGTCTTAACAAATATAACGCTAAAACAATAGAACAATATATATCTGCTTACAAAACAACATCTAAAATCAAAAGAAAGATATACATATAAGTCTTAACAAATATAACGCTAAAACAATAGAACAATATATATCTGCTTACAAAACAACATCTAAAATCAAAAGAAAGATATACATATAAGTCTTAACAAATATAACGCTAAAACAATAGAACAATATATATCTGCTTACAAAACAACATCTAAAATCAAAAGAAAGATATACATATAAGTCTTAACAAATATAACGCTAAAACAATAGAACAATATATATCTGCTTACCAAACAACATCTAAAATCAAAAGAAAGATATACATATAAGTCTTAACAAATATAACGCTAAAACAATAGAACAATATATATCTGCTTACAAAACAACATCTAAAATCAAAAGAAAGATATACATATAAGTCTTAACAAATATAACGCTAAAACAATAGAACAATATATATCTGCTTACAAAACAACATCTAAAATCAAAAGAAAGATATACATATAAGTCTTAACAAATATAACGCTAAAACAATAGAACAATATATATCTGCTTACAAAACAACATCTAAAATCAAAAGAAAGATATACATATAAGTCATTACAAATATAACGCTAAAACAATAGAACAATATTTACCCGCATGTATATATTATATATTCAATTTAAAATGATAATAGTTCAATTTACCTGTAAATTTATATCTTAACATATTAATAAGTATAACACCAGTAACCATATATACGTATAAATTTAAAACAATAGAGTAAGATAAACCTGTAAGTCTAAACAAATATTAATCTAAGACAATAGAACATCATATACCTCTTATATATGATATTTTCGTTTTAAAAAGGCAACACTAGTATAATATACTTGTCAATCCATAATCCTGATATTTATAACTAGACATAAACACAACAAAACAATAAACATGTAAACATAAATACATTCAAAATAATAGTACAATATTAACATGTTAGTCCTATAAAATGTTCAGCTCAAACAAAAGAGAATCATGCATATATAGAGAGAAAGAGAATTTTGCATAACTGCTCTTTTATTATTAGATTTATTAAACGAGTTGGTGAAACTATATTAAACATATCATATAATTTCCTATCAATAAGGTTATAAAGGCAATGATACATGAGAACAAATGTAAGATTCGGTTTATGACAAATCGGCGTCATAGTCTTGCAAGTGGAACATTAGATTGATATTTTACGTACGCGAACCGAACTATACGGAAAACACCGAGCGGTGAATTGGAACCGATATTACGAAAGGGTTGTATCAACAATATGTAATAGATATATTGCACTCACGCATCGTAATTATGTGATAAAATATCATTATTACACTACACAGGAATGGAAATGAAAAGAGTTGTATGTTTGTTTCTGTCGAACATTAGTATTTTACGAGAATCGAGCTAAACGGAAAACGACAGAGCGATTAATTGATCAATTCATCAATTGAAACTGATAAAACGTAAGATTAATATCAAAAATATGTAATGGATTTATTACACTCCTGCACCACTATTATGTAATAAAATGTCATTATTACACTGTACAGAAATGGCGGCGAGAAGAGTGGACTATTTTGTGTCATATCAGTCCTTATTCAGAAGATGGAAACAGAGCAGGAGGTCAGTGTCGTGAATACGGTCAGAAAGGTCAAGTCGAGGAGAGGTAACGCTATACCGAATAAAGTAAGTTGTGGTTAGCTTAAAAACAAAAGCAAGTTTCGATAGTATGGTGAAGAATAGAAGTATACTGAACGGAACAACTCGTCACTTTTGTGTTCCCAGTAGCTTTGTTAAACTATTGAGTAGTGCTGTTTATATGCTATGTATACGACATAAGCAGACAAGCATTGATTTAACATGCCTAAATGTTCTTTCTTATTCAAGTCTAAATTTCAAAGAAATTGCATTCACATTTTTTTGAGAAAATAAATAGAATATCAGGTAGATTCATTGAATTTCAGGTGGCGGGTTAGCTGTTCCGTTCAATATAAAGCTGTTTTACTAATGTACCGGGTCATGTCTTTAAATGACAGTGTATCACACATAAACAATATTAGTATAGTATATATGTATATGAATTTAAAAGATTCATTGCCGATATAAAAATTGTTTGTAACAAATATGATATTTTTCTCGTACTTAGATGAATACTCACAGACAAGCATTTTTCCGTCAAAATTTCAATGGAAAAAAATTAGTAAATAATGCTGTTTATGGGTTCCTAAACAAACAGTTATTAAATAGATGTCAAAATGATGAAACTCTCAATGGATTCAATCTTATCCATTGTAACTTTGATTTGTGCTTACTCTTGAAACTGAGTAAAACTGAAAGGATATATACAAAAACATGTAGTACAATGGCATATCTAATGTGTAGGGTTTTTTTCAAGACCATTTCAGCAAAATTGTTCCAAATGTGGATTGCCATCTTCATATTTAGTTTAACATGTTCTATTTGATTGTATTTATAACAATAGCAAACGGGATAATTTATGGCAAAAACTACATGACTTTTGTGAGGTTTGGTGTAAAATTGTTTTGCTATATAATGTATATACCAACACGTGTACAATTAATACATATGTTAACAAGAATGAAATATTTCTTAAATGAAAAATACAGCTTGGACTGTTTAAAAATATGTGTTTTAGCATTTTATAACATGTGTTATTGCAGTTGTAAGTAATATGTTAAATAATAAACTATCAAATATTAATCAAAAATGTGCAAACTGGATTATTAAACCATATTAAACGTTCTCTATGGTAACCTTATATTTCGTTTCGATAATGTAGCCATATTATAGAAAAAATGTGTACCAATATGGATTCAAATGAATTTGCTTTTCATATTAATAGATCTTATCTTTCGTTTCGATAGGGTTATTTCATATGAAGAGAATTCATTTTGCGTCTGTGTATTTATGTGTGCGTGCGTGAGTGTGTTTGTGTGCGAGCGAGCTTGTCAGCGTGCATGCATGATATTATTGTTATCAAATTTACTGTATATCTTTTTGTCAATTGTAAATTATCGTTACTCTATATATGTATTCAATCTGTGTAGTATTACCTTTTTCATTTGTTTTTTGTCAACAATGTATATTATTGTTTGTATGCTCTCCTGTATAATTTGGAGGAAATAAATATATATATATATATATATATAGCTACATAATTAGTATATGCCTATGATACATGTCTATAAATAGCTGACAGGTATATGAGCAATACAGCAATGTCATATACATATTTCCCGATTGGGTCCGTTAAATAGCAATGTTGGGAATAATTTGAGACCGTTGATTGGTCAGCTGCTTCAACTGAAAGTTTGAATGACGTCATAGTTTAGTAAGCGTTCAATTGCTATGAATTGTGGGACAGGCATATAATTCTCTGCTTTTTTATTGGGGGTTTAATCCTGATTCGGGAGATATGAGGTTCTGGGATAAACTAGACTCCAACTGTATTACCATGATTTCTGTGTTCCTCAAAGCATTCTGTTAATTAATAATACTAAGCATGATATAAAGGGAGAACTCAGTTCACGAATACCATGATATTACCGAAATTTAAATATATTATTTTCCGATATTTATTCCCTAATTTTCAGCCCGTAGTATAACACAAATTACAGTCTATACATGTAAATATATATGTCTTTTTTTTAAAGTTTCTGCGAGCAGAATACGACTGGGTCATTACAAAATATCCAGGTCTTAAGATGCAGATTTAATTTTAAATTCGTTATATGTTTCATATATCAAAACATTGGTAATCGTTAAATTTATAATGGTTTTCTCTTTCTTTCAGGAGCAGTATGCCTTTTGTTTTCGCTGTGTTACAGAATATCTCGAATCATTCGATACATACTCGAATTTCTCATTAAGGACTTGATTCAGCTGTGGATTAGAATCAGTTAATGGCTAAAGTACATTTGTATTAATACTTGTACATATCCTAATAGTAATGCGTTTCAATCATTCATTTCGTGGATCTATCTAATAGTAGTGTACGGCACGTCGACACATAAATGTGTTATTTTGCGCAGTTGATAATAATTATTATCAAACTATATGGAGGACCTTACATGAGTGCATATGGATCATTGAATTCATTAAACGAGTTGGAAATCATATGTTATGGGAGGTTCTGCGAAGCATGATATCATTTTTCCCAACGAGTTTGATAAATACAATAATAAAAGAGCAAGCATGTCAGATTGCTTTTATCACATAACTCGGAAAAGTTGACCTTTACCATTTATTTAATTGATCATCTCTATAAGGAACGAAAAAAAAATCGGGCATTTTTGTTTCCTTGAATCATCATATGACGTAACGTCTCAAAAAACGTCATTTAACCATGACAAATCGACGTCATTTATATATTCAGGCAAGTCGGGAAGTACTTCGGCAATCAACGTACGAGGGCCGAGATTTATGATAAAAAACAAGCGATGAATTAGAAGCGATATTACACTTGGTTAATATCAAAAATATATCATGGGTTTGTTACACTTCTGTATCGTAAATTATGTGATAAATTAACATATTAAACGTGTCAAACGTCAAGTATCGAGAATTTTATCTAGACACTAGGGTGAGATAGAAATATGTCATACCGTCATACCGTAAAAAATTGTAGTCTTATCTTTTATGCAAAAGAAATGATGTCTTTAATAAGCAATTGATTATAATAATGATTTACATTTTTTTTGTTTTTTTATATAAAAATATGATTTGGACAGTTTATGTTCCCCTCTTATAAAATATATATCAATCATAATAATATGTACATTCCATTTTATTTGTATCATTGCGTTTAATTATCCAGCTATATTATAAACCAGCATCAAATGTTTTCAATTTCAATTTATCATTTTAATGTTTAAATATCTATTTTTAAATTAGATATTCATTGGCGGGTTCCTGCTTCACCAACATATATAAGATTATAACAATTCCAAAACAAATCAAAGAAAACCAATTGATTATGATTTAGAACTGGCCCCAAAATTGCGTTTGGTTCCTTGGACATTGGTAAACGAATATTAAGTACCAAATATAAAGATTACGTTTTGTTCCATGGACATTGGTTAACGAATATTAAGTACCAAATATAAAAATTGTGTTTTGTTCCATGGACATTGGTTAACGAATATTAAGTACCAGATATAAAAATTAAGTTTGGTTCCATGGACATTGGTTAACGAATATTAAGTACCATATATAAAAATTGCGTTTGGTTCCATGGACATTGGTTAACGAATATTAAGTACCAAATATAAAAGTTGCGTTTGGTTCCATGGACATTGGTTAATGAATATTAAGTACCAGATATAAAAATTGCGTTTGGTTCCATGGACATTGGTTAACGAATATTAAGTACCAGATATAAAAGTTAAGTTTGGTTCCATGGACATTGGTTAACGAATATTAAGTACCAAATATAAAAATTGCGCTTGGTTCCATGGACATTGGTTAACGAATATTAAGTACCATATATACAAATTAAGGGGGGGGTTAAGTATTTATAAAACTTGATTTTGGGTGATACAGGGGCCTGGTAGAATAAACCCTTTTCAAGTGTTTATATAATAGCACATGCAGTAAGTATAGTGTAAACACTACCAATTGGTATACGGGGAACTGCATCTTTACGAGGAATTGCATGTATACGAGTAAGTGCAAGTCGCTGGTTTGAGCTTTGTCTGCCCATTTGAATATTATGTTCACTTATCCATTTCAAAAAATCCGCTTTTAGAAAATATACAGACATCCCAATAGTCGACTGTTATATCCTAGAGACAATCAAAAATACAATTGCCAATAGTCGACTGTTTTATCCTAGAGACAATCAAACATACACTTGCCAATAGTCGACTGTTATATCCTAGAGACAATCAAACATACAAATGCCAATAGTCGACTGTTGTATCCTAGAGACAATCAAACATACACTTGCCAATAGTCGACTGTTGTATCCTAGAGACAATCAAACATACACTTGCCAATAGTCGACTGTTGTATCCTAGAGACAATCAAACATACACTTGCCAATAGTCGATTGTTGTATCCTAGAGACAATCAAACATACACATGCCAATAGTCGACTGTTGTATCCTAGAGACAATCAAACATACACTTGCCAATAGTCGACTGTTGTATCCTAGAGACAATCAAACATACACTTGCCAATAGTCGATTGTTGTATCCTAGAGACAATCAAACATACACATGCCAATAGTCGACTGTTGTATCCTAGAGACAATCAAACATACACTTGCCAGTAGTCGACTGTTGTATCCTAGAGACAATCAAACATACACTTGCAAATAGTCGACTGTTGTATCCTAGAAACAATCAAACAAACACTTGCCAATAGTCGACTGTTATATCCTAGAGACAATCAAACATACACTTGCCAATAGTCGACTGTTATATCCTAGAGACAATCAAACATACACTTGCCAATAGTCGACTGTTATATCCTTGTGACAATCAAACATACACTTGCCAATAGTCGACTGTTATATCCTAGAGACAATCAAACATACATTTGCCAATAGTCGATTGTTATATCCTAGAGACAATCAAACGCTATCAACAAATATATAGACATACACTTGCCAATAGTCGACTGTTATACCCTAGAGACAATCAAACGCTATCAACAAATATATAGACATACACTTGCCAATAGTCGACTGTTATATCCTAGAGACAATCAAACGCTATCAACAAATATATAGACATACACTTGCCAATAGTCGACTGTTATATCCTAGAGGCAATCAAACGCTATCAACAAATATACAGACATACACTTGCCAATAGTCGACTGTTATAACTTAGAGACAATCAAACGCTATCAACAAATGTATAGACATACACTTGCCAAAAGTCGACTGTTATATCCTAGAGACAATCAAAGCTATCAACAAATGTATAGACATACACTTGCCAATAGTCGACTGTTATATCCTAGAGACAATCAAACGCTATCAACAAATGTATAGACATACACTTGCCAATAGTCGACTGTTATATCCTAGAGACAATCAAACGCTATCAACAACTTGCCAATAGTCGACTGTTATATCCTAGAGACAATCAAACGCTATCAACAAATGTATAGACATACGCTTGCCAATAGTCGACTGTTATATCCTAGAGACAATCAAACGATATCAACAAATATATAGACATACACTTGCCATTAGTCGACTGTTATATCCTAGAGACAATCAAACGCTATCAACAAATGTATAGACATACACTTGCCAATAGTCGACTGTTATATCCTAGAGACAATCAGACGCTATCAACAAATAAATAGACATACACTTACCAATAGTCGACTGTTATATCCTAGAGACAATCAAACGCTATCAACAAATGTATTAAATTTAAAAAAAAAACAAAAAAAAACATAATTTCACATCAAATGGCTGATGTAATTATACGGCCATCTATTATTATAATATTTTATCAAAATATGCATCATCATTTTTATACCTGATATCAATGTCCATATATGTCTAGGCTAGATTAAGATAATCTGAATAAACAACGGAGTCCCATATCCTTGTCATTGATTGAACTATGACCAGCACCAGTTGTTGTGGTACCATTCAATTCAACGATGTGTACATTTGTTTTTAATGATTTGTGTCGTATATATTTTTATTGTTGTTGTATATTATCATTGTATTACTTGCATAATTATTGTAAAGTCATTTCATATAGACCGTAAACCAATCATTTATATATGAAAGAATAGATCAATCTACATTTCTATTCCACTTAAAGTCGGCTATATTTGTATTATACGTCATTATATAATGTTATAAATTAAATGATTTTGAGACAGCCATATTGTCACACGGCATATGGTCTTGGGTTGATATGGCAATATTTCGACCAATATCTGGGTCATTATGAAATAACTTAATAAATGTAGAATAGTAATTATTTCTTTATATTTTAGTTTTGATTGTATGTGAGATATATAGAACTTGGTTGCATTATATATGTTAAGTTTCAGTACATTTTAACATTTAACACATCAATGTATATTTTCATCAGTGTAAACCTCAACATGCTTCATGTCATCACACATTGATTTATTAATTATCGGTTCTGGTTTCAAACGATCAGAAGTAGCCATATTGACCCAGTGCTGGTGTAACATTAAATTTTGACCCAGTTGAAAAATGACCCCATGTGTCACTTTTCAACGGATAATGATCAATTTTTAACATTGAAAACTGACCCCGACCGTTATTTAATGACCCAACCACACGTGAAAAATTGACCCTCGTTAAAATCTGATCACCAACAGTTGGAAACTGACCGAATAGTCGGCCGGACCACATTTCGACATTGAAAACTTATATTATAATTTTGGATGTTCTCGTGGATAAAAAGAGTAAATTATAACCGGAAAATGTTGGTATACGATATATCAAAGAATTATACAAGTCCTTGGATATATATATAAATGGCCGTTATAGATACGTTGTTTTATTGGGGATAACAAGTTTGGTATCGAAATGGTGTTTGTTGGGATTGCCTTTCGTTAATGTAGTTGTTGTTTCACAAGTTAAGAATGCGATAAAGCATTCCTACATCAACTCTCTCTCTCTATGTCTCCGTCTCTCTCTCTCTCTCTCTTTGTTACCCGGGTATCGGCGCAACATGTTCGGTTAAAACAAGTAACTGTCATGCAAATAACTCAATAACAACCTACTTGATTGATTTAAAACTTCACCAAGTCTTCAGGGTTATCAAACAATCACATTAATTAACTCTTGGTTGCATTTAATGCAAATTACGACCATTGTTCGAGTTTAAGTTTTCCGTGCAACTTGATATCATGCACATATCTTAGTAACTTCATATGCGATTGATTTAAAACTACACTAATGCCCTCGTGTTATCAAACATAGTCTCCCAGCTATGTCCCATACCTGTAATGGTTATTTTGACAACAATTTTCTGCATTTGTATATGTTTCATATTTGACAATCATTTGACTCACGGAGAGGGCTGAATTCAATATTAGAATAATTTGTGGCCCAACCCAATTTCTATATTATAAACAGAAATAAAATATGTTTAAACCACAAACAAACATCTTGGTTATACTTCTTTCCTAACTTAAAACGTTTAATAACTCAGATATAGAACCCAAATCTTATCATATGTATGTGTATAACAATTAATATATCTTCGTCAGGTCTTTAGTATCTATTGACAAGGCAGTTTGAATAGTCCAACGCACTGTCTTGTGGACATGTCTTGTTTTTCTACCAATTCATTCCTATTTTTGATGCAAGTTATAACTTTTTTTGTAATATGTAAATATGTTTAATAGCATTAACATAAACAAGAATGCAGGTTGCACATCGCTGTTTAAAGAAGTTTTGAATTATATAAAAGTCAGTTTGAAAAGGAATTGATTTTTTTTTTTTTTTATCACTAACTGCTATAGCAACCATTTGTAATCATAGCAACACGGGAAACTGCAGATGCAATGCCATATTACAAAAAGTTTAAATTCCCATTTAGATTTTTTAAAGAAAAATAACTCAGAAAGGCCGGGCACATTTTCTTTATTTATAGTTGCCAATGTCTTCTCAAGGGTTTCGGACAAGTGTGGATGGGGAAGAGAATTTAAACTTTTTTTCTCTGGCCTAAAAACCTACAATCCCACAAAGATTAAGGACAAAATAACAACTTGTATAAATGTTGGTTATATTTTAATCAGGTCTGGGTTATATTTAACCAAAGGTTAAAAACACTAATAAAATGATATATGGTATTTAAATATTAGTTATTTAAAGACTTAGGATAAAGATAACCATGTGTTAAAATTAAACCAACGTTTATACAATTGGCTGCTGAAGTCCAAACTATTCCACAATTATACAGTCGGGTCAAATGAAATAGCTTCCGACTTATACTTCTAACTGTGCATGCGACCCCGTCTGGATAGCGCAATGGAAGCGTTCATAATTGTCAACTCGGAGCTCCCGGGTTCGATTCAAGACGGGCATGTTCTTTGTGACAAAATCTTCTCCGCCTCTGTTTCAAGTGGGGAAGTTATCAGTTACTTGCAAAGATCGATTAATACTAAATTTCTGGAAAACCGTTAGGATACCTGACCGCCATTATATAACTGAAAACTGTTGAAGTGGCATTAAACCCATTACACACAATCAACTTGTAAATATGACCTTGAACTTCGACCTATTGGTAGTGTTCTCGTTCTTGCGATTTTCACATTTTCGTCTCGTTATGTTCAACTCATTTGTACTTATTTGTAGCTTTTTCTAATTCGCCGCGGGAAAACATAGGTTTGATAAAATGATACAAGTTGTTGATAGAGTTGGTTTAATATATACATGAACCTTTCTGTTAGTTCAGAGGCTCATTTTTGTTTATTATAATCAAAGAAAAAAGACAACAAAGTCAAATCCTCGATTTTTGCCCTACTATATAAAAATAAGGTTATAAAGAATCCGGACATGTTTTTGTTAAATAACTTTATGTTTATATATATACGATTTAAAGTATATATACTTTAAGAGTTACAATAGCTGGCAATATAAGTTTGAGTTATCCAAGGACAAAAGAATAACTGCACAGTTTGGTGTAATTTAATACAATGGGATTACAGCCAGTCTTCCTCGTCACAGAGACGATTGAAAACATTAGGATCAACCTGATTAATTGCAATTTGTTTTGTTCCTGCAATATCGTAGGGCTTATTCTAAAAGGTGTAGCTGCAAGATAATAAAACACTGTACATGGCACACTGAACATGCACTTCCCCAACACACACATACACACCGGCGTAGCTACACGGAGGCATTGCAGGCCAAGGCCTGCACTTTTTCCAGAAAAAAAAGTAATTGAGATATGCCTTTACATAGAAAAATACACACAAAGTCCCTGATAATACACCATTGCTCATGTACATTTTAAACAAAATATAGCAGAGTACCTCAGAACCCCCATCAAAATGTCTATACCTGCAGGTTAACTTTGACCAAGCTAGGCCAATGTCATACACACACCACCTACCCAAATTAGCAGGAGTGTAGAGGAACACTCTTCTCTACGTCTTGGCTCATAGTACTGGGAGTGAAGCTCGATTATGATTCACTCTTTAATACATCTTATAATTTAGTTTTAAGTGTCTGCGTGTGTGTTTCCGTAATAAAAGCGTTTTAAACAAAAAAAAAACAGTTGGATTAAAAAAAATCATACCCCTCTCCCGTAAAACTCCCTGGAATGCATGATTTGGTCCTTTACGTCTTGACTCGCAGCGTATTAGGTGTTATACTCGTTAGAGATTCGCTTTTAAATACATCTAAGTGCGCGCGTGTTTGCGTGCGTGTGCAATTACGCTTAAAAGTAATGAAAAACATTAGCGTAGATAACAACCATATTCTAAGAAATGAGTAGAATGTAGCCGTTAAGTGTTTAAGATATCAAATATTTCGGAGCGGTCCCTGTATCACAATAGCGGAAGTAGAGTAGTATTACCGCTTCAAACGGGAGAGACACCCTTCCCATACACTTACCCCAGGTTGCCGCTCTGCAACAACTGAAGTGCTCTTACACCAATTAAAGTATTGTTTACCTACAAAATACGTTTAATTACGTTAAGTTACTCAAAAAGGCAAGCCGTTCCTTTTAAAACGAAAATTTACTAATTTTTGAAATAAAAACAGTATCTTGCATTTTGTGGATTTTAAATGGATAACAGATTGATGTTATGTATTTAATGTCGATTGAAAAGCTTACCATGGCTTATATTTAATTGTTGCAACATGCGACATCAGTCATGTGATTTTTGCTTGTATTTAACAAACCGTTAAAAAATGACCCCATGTCTGTTCAAAATCTAACACTGATCAGTTTTCAACAACTGTTTTGATCAGAATTTATTGTTGAAATGTGACCCGGGTCAATTTTCAACGTTGAAAAATTCAAAATTTAATTTTACACCGGTGTAGCATATAATTTTGACCCCGTTGAAAAATTACCCCATGTGTCACTTTTCAACGGATGAGTGATCCATTTTCAACATTGAAAACTGACCCCGATCGTTATTTTATGACCCACCCACACGTAAAAAATTGATTCTCGTTAAAATCTGATCACCAACAGTTGGAAACTGACTAAATAGTCTGCCGGACCACATTTCAACATTGAAAACTGCTATCATAAATTTGGATGTTCTCGTGGATAAAAAGTGTGAATTATTACCGGAAAATGTTGATATACGATAAATATAAAAATGGCCGGTACGCTATAGATACGTTGTTTCATTGGTGATAATACGTGTGCAACCCCAACCTTCACAAACCTATTAAGGGTGTTTAAATGGATCCCTTTTCAGTGATTGAAATTTAAATAAAATCTTTACTACCAGATGTACCCTCTGCACCCACCATACCAATTACGCTACCAGCTGTACCCTCTCTTAAAGATATAGAAAAAAACAGTCTCCATACTGCCGTTTCTTCAAAATCCTAAGCTTTTATTGCAAAATTCTTGGACTACATCGAAGTGTGGGTATAGACGATAACTGTGTGTAATAAAACTTATATTCAAGTTACAATAATCTTCCACCAATATAAATAAAAAAATTCAAGATATAATTTTGTGCTTAAACAACTGTAACTCAAGTAACAATCATTTTGCATTAAAGTATTTTAGATACAATATTTTCACCAAAAATAAATATGTTTAAAATTATTTAAAATATCGGAACCAAATGTCAATACATAATGCACCTTGTAAACCTGCAGTGTTATAATGGAATAATGGAATGGAATAATATCTGTCAATTACTTATCAATTACAGCCTTCAAAATCAGGAGTTAGATTTAAATAGGCCATGTGACAGCATCTTAGGCCTTTATAAATTAATTGCAAGTTTATCATCCAATTTTTTTCTTAAAAACGAGAAAGGGCAGGAGGATTTTATTTTTTATTTTCACTTTTAAGATTTTTTAAGTTAAAAAATATTTGTAATTTTTGATGAAAATGAACAGGGTCGGGGCGGCACGAAAAGAAAGGAGCGAGCGGGGATGATAATCTAGCAATAAATTTATTATGGCCTTATTCATCTATTTTTTCTCATGTAAATCTGATCCATCCATTGCAGTACACTAAGAAAGTACTGATAAGATTGTATTTCATTCAACTTTGAAGTAAATTTAGATGCAGCATGTTGAGTGTTTATTTTACACATGCCTCGATATGTTTTACTAATTATATTAACATGTAGTCTTACATATATTGTTACTACCCAATTTGGCTAATTGAATGGGCAAAGATATCAAATATGATCATCATGTTTCACCTTTTTTGGACAGTGTTATATGTAATATGTCTGCAGGTTTAATAAGCAATCTGTACAGCAACTGACATCCTGCTGGGCTTCAATAATCCCCCAAACACTTCATTCACACCATGTGGTAATATGAAACCTTGATGTGTGCAATGCTGTATCCTAATTTGCTTAAATCTCCCAAGGTTTTATGACCCCAGCGTTTATGAAAGGGTGTAAGAAATATTACATGAAATAACAGACTAATTGATTTCAGTTAATTAGTGGGATCAATATCAGTGGAAACTGACAAGTAAAAAATGTGTAATTGATGATGAACAAGTGGGGGACGAATGTTACAATAACTTTTACATTTTTGTATATACCTTTCTTTATATTCTTGAGTCAGTTTTTATCTACAGTTTTTAAAGTAATAACTACCTTGATATGCATGACAGCAGATGAATTTATCATTCTTGTGTGATGTGTTAGAGAAGGATATGATTAACTTATGATGTTGTTAACATATTCAATACAAATGTGCTTACATGTGAATTTAGTAAATTATTATTGTGTAAATACCACTAAGCACATGGGACAAGTGATTCTTTGAAGAATACATGCCAGGGGGACAGACTTGACATTTTTTTGGTTCCATATTTAAATTTTACAATTTTATGTTTTTCTTCACAATTATACTTTTCTAGCAGTAAAACAAAAACACTGTTATTAAATAACGTACAACAGCAAAGCATAGTAATAAAGATACACTTTCATTTAGTACCGTTTCATATATTTATGAATAAATAAGGATACACAGCTTTTAGTTTAATTTTCATCATTAAAAGAAAGGGTCATCATTCAAATGTCTGTTAATTGATTGATTGATTGATTGATTGATTGATTAAATATTTAGCGTCATTTTTATGCCATCGAGGGCTAACAGACGATCAGTTTACCTAACCACTGTTTCCTGGGATTAACCAGTATTCGAGCACACCCAATCTCCGCAAGTAACTGATAACTTTCCCACTTGAATCAGTGGTGAGAGACGAATGATAATGAGACACAATGTCGTATATCAATCATCACGGAGACTGTTGCCGGGCGGGGGATTCGAACTCACGACCTTTTGATTGATAGTCAGACGCGTAACCGACTAAATGTCTTTTAAATAATAATGACTAAATTTACCGTTAAAGTCATATATCAACATAAAATCTATTGATCAATTTGAACAAAACGAGTTCAATTATTTAAATGACTTTACTTTGTATTTTAATAAAGGGGTAAATTGTACATGCTAACAAAGTGAAAAAATAAAAAATATGATTATTAGGTAATATCTTTTGTATGTTATAGTCACCATTGAAATTAGTTATTAAATTCATTTGTTTTAAATCATTAAGTAATTTAAGTTTTTTTTAAAAAAATGACACAATTTCTGTGTAACAGGCAATATCACCCCTGATGGCTTCCTATGGATATTAAATCCCTTTAAAGAACCCAGTCTAAGTTCTATTATCACTATCAATTACAAACCATTACTTGGACATGCATTACATTTTTAATTACTCAATTTCTGATAAAGATGCACAACTGAAGAGCTATTTCAGTTCAGTGTCAAGTACTTACAATCCATAACTATTCATGTGTGATGCGTGAGAGAATGATATCATTAAATCATGATGTTGTTAACATGTTCAATACAAATGTGCTTACATGTGAATTTAGTAAATTATTATTGTGTAAATACCACTAAGCACATGGGACAGGTGATTCCCGGCAGGGCTACAGTCTCTGTGATAATTATTATAGACGACACTGCGTCTTACTGTCACCAGTCTAATCACTGTTTCAAGTGGGGATATTATCAGTTACGGGGCTCATACTTGTGTGTTTTTTATCAAACAAAACTCCCCCCCCCCCCCCCCCCACACACACACACACACCTCCACCCCACTGGCTTATGAACTTGTGAATCAACAACAGTTTGACATAGTAAAAAGTTTAGTTTTCGGAATTTCACATAAAAAGAAGTAAACCAAACAAGTATATAGGAGGACTACTACTATTTCTACTACTACTACCTTTACTACTACTACAACTTCTACTACTACTGCTGCTGCTGCTGTTAATACTACTACTACTACTACTACTATTACTACTACTACTACCACTACTACTACTACTACTACTACAACAACTACTACTGCTGCTGCTGCTGTTAATACTACTACTACTTATACTACTACTACTGCTGTTGCTGCTGTAAATACTACTACTCCTACTACTGCTGCTTCTGCTGCTGTTAAATCTACCACAACTACTATAACTACTACCATTACTGCTACTGCTGCTGTTAATACTACTACCATAACTATTTTTACTACTACCATAACTGCTGCTGATGCTGCTTTTAATACTACTACTACCACTTTTGCTGTTGCTGCTGCTGTTAATATTACTACTACTACTACTGCTGCTGCTGCTGCTGTTACTACTACTACTACTACTTCTACTAGTACTACTGCCATTACTATTACTACTAATACAACTACTACTAAAACTATTACTACTGGGGCTGCTGCTGCTGCTGTTAATACTACTACTATTTCTCTTACTAGTACTGCTACTACTACTACTACAACTGCTGCTGCTGATGATGATGTTAATACTACTACTACTGCTGCTGTTACTGCTTCTGTTTATACTACTACTACGCCTACTTTTGATGCTGCTAATGCTGTTAATAGTACTACTACTACTACTAATACTACTACTACTACTTCTGATGCTGCTACTGTTAATACTACCACTACTTCTACTACTACTACTACTACTACTACTGCTGCTGTTGCTGTTTATACTACCTCAACTACTCCTACTGCTGCTGCAGCTGCTGCTGTTAATATTACTCTTACCACTTCTACTATTGCTGCTGCTGCTGATGCTGTTAATACTATAACTAGTACTACTACTACTGCTACTACTGCTACTTCTGCTGCTGCTGTTAATACTACTACTACTACTACATGTACTACAACTACTACTTATACTACTACTTCTGCTGCTGCTGTTTCTGCTGTTTATAATATTGCTGCTGCTGCTGCTAATATTACTATTACTACTACTTCTACTACTACTACTACTACTATTATTACTACTAGTACTACTGCTTCTGCTGCTGCTGCTGTTAATACTACTACTACTTATTCTACAACCACTACCACAACGACTTCAACTACCACAACCACTACCACTTCCACTACCATTACTACAATTACTTCTACCACCACCACCACCACCACTACTACTACTACCATCACCACGTAACTACTATACTACCATCACCACCGTCACTACTACTACTACTACTACTAATCGTATTACCACTACCACCACTTCTACTACTACCACCATCGCTACTACTTCTACTACTATAACAACTATCTACACCACCACTGCTACTAGGACTACTACAACTACTACTACTACAACAACTGCTGCTACAACTACTACTACTACAACTACTGCTGCTACTACTACTACTTCTGCTACAACTACAACGACTATTACTACTACTACTGCTGCTGCTGATGTTACTGCTGCTATTGTTATTTCTGCCACTGTTTACACTACATTCACGCGCAAGTATAAATGTTTCTTTTGTGTTTGTTACTGTCACTACTACTTCCAGTTTTAATGCACTTGTATGAACGCACATGCATACAAGCACATGCTGCATATTGAATCGTTCAAACACACGTACGCTTCACTCACACACTGACGGACACACAAACGCACTTACACAAGCTCCAACGCTGCACTCACATACAAGCGCATACCCACATTCACTCACACACATACACACGCTCCTACCATGCTCGTACACAAAATCATTTATCTATAAATAGAGTCATCAAATTGGACCCTTTGCCTTCCCATTGGAAACTTGTGTTTCCAATTGGAATTGACCACTTGGAAATCGTTATTTCCCGTTGGAAACTAATGCCAATTGGAATATAAGAATTCCAATTGGACAGTTTGTTTTTTTATTACTTTAATTCCATTTATCTCAGTATTTAACGAACTTTTTGAGCTGTAATTTTGAATTAATTTAATAATAGTTATAATTGTCCAAAATTATTAAGTTTATAACATTAATGTTCATAATAAAAAAAAAGTTTTTCCAGAAATTCATTATGTTGTGTTTACGATAAGTGAGTGAAATGAGTTTATTTAAAAGAACGTGTAAAATGCATTATTGGTGTTGTTTTGTAGGAAGTCATTGAAAGACACTGAGGCGGAATAGGGAGGGAGTACCAGATCACCCGTTGAAAGCCAAACTAAGGTTAGTTCATTCTCAACAATTGGCATAGATCAGTCAAATTTCTCATACCTTTTTGTTTAGAATAAATCACATATTCATATCAGTAGTTGACAAATGTTGTAATGTCCTGAACTGAATATTATAGTTGGAGACTATCGTTTAAAAATCAGGTATAAAATCGTTTTAATTTTTTAATAATTACTTTTCAACAGATTTTGAATGTTTATATACTTTTGTTTTAAGTGTCCCCTCATTTTGAAAACAATGGTTTTACATTTGTGTGTATATTTGTTTCCATATCTTGATGGTTATATACTTTTGTTTTGAGTGAATGCCGGGACTGGTCCCCTCGTTTAAAAATCTGGTGAAAAGTCGATTTTAAAGAAACCACCTGAATGACTGGTCCCCTCATTTAGGAATTTCTTTCCATATTTTTAAAATTCACTTTTCACCATATTTTGTAGAGGGGACCAGTCCCTTCATTTTGAAAACAATGCTATTGCTTGAGTTTGTATATCTGTTTCCAAATCCTAATTTTATATACTTTTGTTTTGAGCGAATGAGGGGATTGTTCCCCTCTTTTAGAAGTTGATGTACTTGACAGTTCAGGTGATATATTCAAAATTGACATTCATCAGACCAGTCCCCTCATTTTGAAAACAATGCTTTTGTTTTTGTGCGGATATCTAAGAAATTTGAGGTTTGTACTTTTTACTATGTGCAAATATTTTAAATATGAACGATGAGACTGGTCCCCTCTTCAAAATCTAGTGAAAAGTCGATTTAAAGAAATAACCTGAATGAGGGAACAAGTCCCCTTATTTAGAAATGTCTTTCCAAATTTGAACAAGGACTGGTCCCCTCATTTGGGAATTTATTTCCAAATTTTTAAAATTAACAGTTCAAGTGATTCCTTTAAAACGATTATTCTCCAGATTTTGAAGAGAGGACCAGTTACTTCATTATATACAATTGTTTTGACAATTGAGTGAATGGGAGGACTAGTCCCCTCGTTTATAAATGTCTTTCCAAATTTGAGAAATTTTAAGAATTGTACTAGAGGCAAATGTTGTAGGAATGAACGAGGGGACCTCGTTTAGAAATTGATGTAACTAACAATTGAGGTGATTTCTTTAAAACTGAGTTTTCACCATATTTGAAGAGGGGATCAGTCCCAAAATTTTGAAAATGGTGTTATTCCTTTAATGATATTTCCAGAAGTTTATTTGTTTATATATTGAGTCTAATATTTAGCAAATGAAAGAGGGGACTGGTCCCCTTCTTTAAAATATGACGTACATGTATGATGCTTTCTTTAAATTGGACAGTTTATCATGTGAGAGAGCATCAGTCCCCTGTTGGTACTATTGCACAGCATGCAAAAATATTGACTACTCTTGGTTACGATATGTATTTATTACTTGAAAGAGGAAACCAGTGCCCTTGTTTTGAAATAAAAAAATGGAAACCATGATACATATATATGTTGTCTTGTTTACATTTTATACCCATAAAATGGATATAGTTGAAGTAAAGAGGGGATAATTCCTCTGTTTTTTACTTCAAATTAACAAAAACAGGGGTGTTTAAAGTATGATTATGACCCTCTTGTTATTTGATTTCATGCTAAATTGAAATATGACCCCACTAAAAAGTAAATTATGACCCCCTCAAAACGTGGATATTACGCCGTAAAAGAGGAATCTGTTTAAAATTCTCCATTAAAATGTATCCCGTTATATTTAGATAAAATGAAATCAATGAAATGGACAATTATTTGTTTACTCTAAAATTATTATATGTACAGTTCAATTAGCCAAGATGGAATGACATATGTCATTTCTGAAGAAAATAGTATCAACATGCTTAGTTTGAACTCTTTACAAGTGTGTGTAGTTGAAAGAGCCTTCAATTAGAAAACATCTATTGATTCTGCATACTTGTTTTTTTTTAATATTGCAGAGGTTTTAGTGTTAACCAAGAATAGACCTTATTAAAACAAAATTAATTTCGAATTTTTGTGTAGCTGTAAGAACCTTGGCCTGACTCATAACATTTCTTCCAGCTAGCACATCAATCTGATCACCTCGGCCTTTATGATACGTAATAATGTATTATACCCGATGTTTCACGATTGCTACCACATATAACCATATTAAAGTGACTGCTTGAAAGAAGAATTACGACTACATTCGAACTAACAGTAGATGAAAGAGGTAGCCTGGCGCATAAATCTCCTCCGTCATACAACTATCAATACATCAGATAAGATGTCAATCTTGCAGGCATCGAGTTTGCTAAGCATACTGTAGAAATATACGAAACTATTAGTTTCATACGTAAATTAATATTTACACGAACGGTTCTGAGTTTTATAATAAACATAGATATGTTGTTATGCCGCACAGTTTTAGCACATTTTAAATCGACATTTTCTGATATTTATTTCTTTGGCGCTGGTAGATTTTAGATCAGTCTAGTGTGATAGATTTTAACTCTCTGATATATTTAATATTTGCAATTAGTTTCCATATAATGGTAATAAATAACAATCAAGGCAATTCATAGTTTTGTATCGTTACAAAGACATCAAGAACTATTTATTGGTTTTCCAATTGTTAAACGTTGATAAGGAAAGTAATATAAACTAGATTTTTTTTATCTTTTATCTTATTCATTTAAACACAAAGATACATACAAAAAGAGTGGAGCGTGATGAAAGTCAAGAGGGGATATTTCGTATTTTGAAATGACAAAGGGTAGAGCGTTAGTGCATTAGTAATCTAGATTTACAGTCCACAGTAGAGAACTTTGCTATTGACCGTCTCATGGCGGTGACCTCTGTTGCCACTTTTTATTTATATATATAGTGTGCTCAATATAAGTATTCATTTTACTTGTGTTCATGCTGCTTTGAAGGCTGTGTCCTTTGACCTTTACGTCTTTTGTTGGCTATGTATTTTATAGTTTGCATCAGATGAACCTTTTGTTACTACATCAGATTTACCTCTAGTTACTACAGCAGACGTACCTTTTATTAATATAGCTGTGCCCTTTGACCTTATCGTTTCCTGTTGGCTATATATTTCATACTTAACATCAGATGAACCTTTTGTTACTACATCAGATTTACCTCTAGTTACCACATCAGACGTATCTCTAGTTACTACATCAGATTTACCCCAGTTACCACATCAGACGTACCTCTAGTTACTACATCAGATTTACCTCTAGTTACCACATCGGATGTATCTCTAGTTACTACATCAGATTTACCTCTAGTTACCACATCGGACGTACCTCTAGTTATTACATCAGATTTACCCCAGTTACCACATCAGACGTACCTCTAGTTACTACATCAGATTTACCTCTAGTTACCACATCGGACGTATCTCTAGTTACTACATCAGATTTACCTCTAGTTACCACATCAGACGTATCTCTAGTTACTACATCAGAATTACCTCTAGTTACCACATCAGACGTACCTCTAGTTATTACAGCAGATGTACCTCTAATTACTACAGGAGACGTACCTCTAGTTACTACATTAAATGTACCTCTAGTTACTACATCAGACGTACTTCTAGTTACTATAGCAGACGTATCTCTAGTTACCACATCAGATGTACCTCTAGTTACTACTGCAGACGTACCTCTAGTTACTACATCAGATGAACCTCTAGTTACTACATTAGATGTACCTCTAGTTACTACAGCAGATGAACCTCTAGTTACTACATCAGATTTACCTCTAGTTACCACATCGGACGTATCTCTAGTTACTACATCAGATTTACCTCTAGTTACCACATCAGACGTATCTCTAGTTACTACATCAGAATTACCTCTAGTTACCACATCAGACGTACCTCTAGTTATTACAGCAGATGTACCTCTAATTACTACAGGAGACGTACCTCTAGTTACTACATTAAATGTACCTCTAGTTACTACATCAGACGTACTTCTAGTTACTATAGCAGACGTATCTCTAGTTACCACATCAGATGTACCTCTAGTTACTACTGCAGACGTACCTCTAGTTACTACATCAGATGAACCTCTAGTTACTACATTAGATGTACCTCTAGTTACTACAGCAGATGAACCTCTAGTTACTACATTAGACGTACCTCTAGATACTACATTAGACGTAACTCTAGTTACTACAGCAGACGTACCTCTATTTACCACAGCAGACGTACCTCTATTTACCACAGCAGACGTACCTCTAGTTACCACATCAGATGTACCTCTAGTTACCACATCAGACGTATCTCTAGTTACCACATCAGACTTACCTCTAGTTACTACAGCAAACGTACCTCTAGTTACCACATCACACGTACCTCTAGTTACTACAGCGGACGTACCTCTAGTTACCACATCAGACGTACCTCTAGTTATTACAGCAGACGTACCTCTAGTTACCACATCAGATGTACCTCTAGTTATTATATCAGATGTACCTCTGCTTACTACATAAGATGTACCTCTAGTTACTACAGCAGGCGTACCTCTAGTTACCACATCAGATGTACCTCTAGTTACTACATCAGATGTACCTCTAGTTACTACATCAGATGTACCTCTAGTTACTACATCAGATGTACCTCTAGTTACTACATCAGATGTACCTCTAGCTACTACATAAGATGTACCTCTAGTTACTACATCAGATATACTGCCAAAAGGAATACGTGTGTTATATAATCCCCTATGCTCTGATTTCGAAGGCTGCAAATTAAATCACTGCTGATTAGTTAAGATTGAAATTTCGTATTTTTGCGATGTTTTTCAGGTTTATAAACTTGATCTATATTTTTCTGTGTTTAAAGGATTGATTATCATAAAAACATATTTATGATCAACTCGCAGTTTATCTTTGTTAGTAGAGTCGTTTTTCTGGCTTGCAAGTCGATGTCGCGTATTACAATTAATATGTGAATTGACACTAAATCTTGTGAATTGCAACTTTCTACGTTAAAAGAAGCGTTATACTGACAGGACAATTGAATTTACAAATATATAGGAGAGAAGATACGTTTTAAAAACTAGACTAAACTTTCAGAAAGATAAGAACAGAGATTAAGCGTAGCAGAATTACTTTGATCATAAAGTCAGCAAATCATCTCCTAAAACATGAACTATTTTATCCGCTAAATTTCATGTAAAGCAAATAACCAGTTTTGTGTTCTTAGTAGCAAATGCCTGTTATTCAACATCTCGCAATCTCGAACATAGACAGTCTGAAAACAGCGTAGAAAACACCCTAAAACTTCTACTCTTGCAATTTTCTTAACGCTTGGAATGTTCAATCAATATTGACTTACGAAAGAACATTTTATCGATAATGTCAAATCTTCCTCAATGGTTTGATTATTTAAATGTGTGTTGTGTAGAATGTATGTGTGAGAAGTTAATAGTAGAGTTTATAATTACATTTATATGTATTTAAGAACTTAATCTTACCAGTTTTGCGTTGTTAAAATAAATCAGTGTCTTTTAAAAAAAAATATTTTGACGATTAAACAATTTTGACTATTTAAACATACACATTGCGTATGATGGTGTATGTTGCCTGTTCTACGAATGACAATATTATGGTTCATTCGTGAGACGTATACCGTAATCTAGCATATTGTATTATATACTCCATTATTTTGAAATTTGTCTCTATTGTTCGTAGATAGATTATATACGTTGTGACATGCATATCCAGATTCAGCTTGACCATGAGCCGCCATATATTTTGTTATTATACATTGTTACATGCATATCCAGTTTCAGCTTGACCATGAGCCGACATATATTTTGTATTTATACATTGGTACATGCATATCCAGTTTCAGCTTGACCATGAGCCACCATATATTTTATAATTATACAATGGTACATGCATATCCAGTTTCAGCTTGACCATGAGCCGCCATATATTTTGTAATTATACGTTGTAACATGCATATCCAGTTTCAGCTTAACCATGAGTCGCCATATATTTTGTAATTATACATTGTTACATGCATATCCAGTTTCAGCTTGACCATGAGCCGCCATATATTTTGTAATTATACATTGTTACATGCTTATCCAGTTTCAGCTTGACCATGAGCCGCCATATATTTTGTAATTATACAATGGTACATGCATATCCAGTTTCAGCTTGACCATGAGCCACCATATATTTTGTAATTATACGTTGTTACATGCATATCCAGTTTCAGCTTAACCATGAGTCGCCATATATTTTGTAATTATACATTGTTACATGCATATCCAGTTTCAGCTTGACCATGAGCAGCCATATATTTTGTAATTATACATTGGTATATGCATATCCAGTTTCAGCTTAACCATGAGCCGCCATATATTTTGTAATTATACGTTGTTACATGCATATCCAGTTTCAGCTTGACCATGAGCCGCCATATATTTTGTAATTATACAATGGTACATGAATATTCAGTTTCAGCTTGACCATGAGCCGCCATATATTTTGTAATTATACATTGTTACATGCATATTCAGTTTCAGCTTGACCATGAGCCGCCATATATTTTGTAATTATACATTTGTACATGCTTATCTAGTTTCAGCTTGACCATGAGCAGCCATATATTTTGTAATTATACATTGTTACATGCATATCCAGTTTCAGCTTGACCATGAGCCGTCATATATATTGTAATTATACATTGGTACATGCTTATCTAGTTTCAGCTTGACCATGAGCCGCCATATATTTTGTAATTATACATTGATACATGCATATCCAGTTTCAGCTTGACCATGAGCCGCCATATATTTTGTAATTATACATTGGTACATGCTTATCTAGTTTCAGCTTGACCATGAGCCGCCATATATTTTGTAATTGTACATTGTTACATGCGTATCCAGTTTCAACTTGACCATGAGCCGCCATATATTTTGTAATTATACATTGGTACATGCATATTCAGTTTCAGCTTAACCATGAGCCGCCATATATTTTGTAATAAAACATTGTTACATGCATATCCAGTTTCAGCTTGACCATGAACCGCCATATATTTTGTAATTATATGTTGTTACATGCATATCCAGTTTCAGCTTGACCATGAGCCGCCATATATTTTGTAATTATACATTGTTACGTGCATATCCAGTTTCAGCTTGACCATGAGCCGCCATATATTTTGTAATTATACATTGTTACATGCATATCCAGTTTCAGCTTGACCATGAGCCGCCATATATTTTGTAATTATACATTGGTACATGCTTATCTAGTTTCAGCTTGACCATGAGCAGCCATATATTTTGTAATTATACATTGTTACATGCATATCCAGTTTCAGCTTGACCATGAGCCGCCATATATTTTGTAATTATACATTGGTTCATGCTTATCTAGTTTCAGCTTGACCATGAGCCGCCATATGTTTTGTAATTATACATTGTTACATGCATATCCAGTTTCAACTTGACCATGAGCCGCCATATATTTTGTAATTATACATTGGTACATGCATATTCAGTTTCAGCTTAACCATGAGCCGCCATATATTTTGTAGCTATACATTGTTACATGCATATCCAGTTTCAGCTTGACCATGAGCCGCCATATATTTTGTAATTATACATTGTTACGTGTATATCCAGTTTCAGCTTGAACATGAGCCGCCATATATTTTGTAATTATACATTGTTACATGCATATCCAGTTTCAGCTTGACCATGAGCCGCCATATATTTTGTAATTATACAATGGTACATGCATATCCAGTTTCAGCTTGACCATGAGCCGCCATATATTTTGTAATTATACATTGTTACATGCATATCCAGTTTCAGCTTGACCATGAGCCGCCATATATTTTGTAATGATACATTGGTACATGCATATCCAGTTTCAGCTTGACCATGAGTCGCCATATATTTTGTAATTATACATTGTTACATGCATATTCAGTTTCAGCTTGACCATGAGCCGCCATATATTTTGTAATTATACATTTGTACATGCTTATCTAGTTTCAGCTTGACCATGAGCAGCCATATATTTTGTAATTATACATTGTTACATGCATATCCAGTTTCAGCTTGACCATGAGCCGTCATATATATTGTAATTATACATTGGTACATGCTTATCTAGTTTCAGCTTGACCATGAGCCACCATATATTTTGTAATTATACGTTGTTACATGCATATCCAGTTTCAGCTTGACTATGAGCCACCATATATTTTGTAATTATACATTGTGACATGCATATCCAGTTTCAGCTTGACCATGAGCCGCCATATATTTTGTAATTATACATTGTTACATGCATATCCAGTTTCAGCTTGACCATGAGCCGCCATATATTTTGTAATTATACGTTGTTACATGCATATCCAGTTTCAGCTTGACCATGAGCCGCCATATATTTTGTAATTATACATTGTTACATGCATATCCAGTTTCAGCTTGACCATGAGCCGCCATATATTTTGTAATTATACGTTGTTACATGCATATCCAGTTTCAGCTTGACCATGAGCCGCCATATATTTTGTCATTATACAATGGTACATGCATATCCAGTTTCAGCTTATCCATGAGTCGTCATATATTTTGTCATTATACATTGGTACATGCATATCCAGTTTCAGCTTAACCATGAGCCGCCATATATTTTGTAATTATACATTGGTACATGCATATCCAGTTTCAGCTTAACCATGAGCCGCCATATATTTTGTTATTATACATTGGTACATGCATATCCAGTTTCAGCTTAACCATGAGTCGCCATATATTTTGTAATTATACATTGGTACATGCATATCCAGTCTCAGCTTGACCATGAGCCGCCATATATTTTGTAATTATACATTGTTACATGCATATCCAGTTTCAGCTTAACCATGAGTCGCCATATATTTTGTAATTATACATTGTTACATGCATATCCAGTTTCAGCTTGACCATGAGCAGCCATATATTTTGTAATTATACTTTGTTACATGCATATCCAGTTTCAGCTTGACCATGAGCCGCCATATATTTTGTAATTATACGTTGTTACATGCTTATCCAGTTTCAGCTTGACCATGAACCGCCATATGTTTTGGAATTATACGTTGTTACATGCATATCCAGTTTCAGCTTAACCTTGAGTCGCCAAATATTTTGTAATTATACATTGGTACATGCATATCCACTTTCAGCTTGACCATGAGTCGCCATATATTTTGTAATAATACGTTGTTACATGCATATCCAGTTTCAGCTTGACCATGAGCCGCCATATATTTTGTAATTATACGTTGTTACATGCATATCCAGTTTCAGCTTAACCATGAGTCGCCATATATTTTGTAATTATACATTGGTACATGCATATCCAGTTTCAGCTTGACCATGAGTCGCTATATATTTTGTAATTATACGTTGTTACATGCATATCCAGTTTCAGCTTGACCATGAGCCGCCATATATTTTGTAATTATACGTTGTTACATGCATATCCAGTTTCAGCTTAACCATGAGTCGCCATATATATTGTCATTATACATTGTTACATGCATATCCAGTTTCAGCTTAACCATGAGTCGCCATATATTTTGTAATTATACATTGGTACGTGCATATCCAGTTTCAGCTTGACCATGAGCGGTCATGTTTCAGCTTGACCATGAGCCGCCATTTATTTTGTAGTTATACATTGGTCATGCATATTCAGTTTCAGCTTGACCGTGACCGTCATTTTAATTGGCAGCGATTTACATGCTCATTCGTCGATGTCAATGTTAGTTCGCCATCATTAAATACTTTCTAACAAAATAAGTTTGTATAAATATCGAATTCAGTAAGCATTCAACAAGTCGCATGTGTTAGGTATTGTTTATTAAACAATTTTGCAATAAGCTACATAAAATAAAGCCATACAATGCATTGCAAATATTAAATATTATCAAATAAATAAGTTGGCATTACTCGATTAAATTGTATCCAGTTTTAGATACTAGTTTTGCTAGAAACAAAATAAAACAACGCCTAGCAATGTATGCAAAATATTTTATTATATATATTATATATATATAACTGTATATTTTATCAAGATTGAGTGTCGGATAATCGTTTGTCCATGCCGAAAGTCTTCGTTGTTGTCCCATCTAAACCCTTAATTCATTCACAGGCTGAAATATACATGGTTAAGATGTGTTAGGTATAAGTAATTTATTTATATATAGCTAAATAAATACAATTGATAATACTGATCACGTTTATTTTTATTATATCAAAAATATTTTTGTAATTACCTTAGATGAAGAAAGAATATTTCAAAACACTTTATAAATTTAAATACAAAAGTTAGATCAAGAGATTCTTTAAATGTTATTTCTCTTTATTTCCCAGTGTCGTTCTTGATACATTTTGCAGTTATGCTTCTTCATCGTGATATTGTTGATTTCTGTAGTACACTGAAAAATATTAAGGAAACAAAAAAAATACAAATTAATACATTTCTACTTACTGTTTCCTGTTGCAATAAAAATTCGTGGGAAATTTGTGTGTCCACAGTAATGCACGCCTGTATGTTTTTTCAAATCAGCAAACACTTCGCTCCAGCACATGTCATCTAGCTTGGCGTAATCGAACACTTTAAGCCAGATGAGCAATAGGTTAGATGGGCACGAGCTAAATCCTACAGGCTGCGGTTGTGCAAAACACTGCATTGTCCAAACGTAAAGTTCAGGATGTTTGGAAAATGTTGCTTCAAGTCTCGAAGCTGAGGTAAAATAAAACAACAATAATAAATCTTACTTGTCACAATGTTCATTAAGTTGTATCAGTAATACACTAAGTAAGCAAGAGATCAAGCACACTAAGTAACCGTTACTCGCGGAACATATCATATTACTTAGTTACCGCAGTAGCAGCGACATTTACTCAGACTAATATATAGCTTCTTCAGGAAGAGATAAAACAAAATAAGTACCCGCTACATTTGGCACAATGTTGTAGAACGTACTAACACAATAAGAACCTGCTACACTTGGCGCAATGTTGTAGAACGTACTAACACAATAAGTACCCGCTACACTTGGCACAATGTTGTAGAACATACTTACACAATAAGTACCCGCTACACTTGGCACAATGTTGTAGAACGTACTAACACAATAAGTACCCGCTACATTTGGCACAGTGTTGTAGAACATACTAATACAATAAGAACCCACTACACTTGGCACAATTTTGTAGAACACACTAACACAATAAGTACCCGCTACACTTGGCACAATGTTGTAGAACACACTAACACAATAAGTACCCGCTACACTTGGCACAATGTTGTAGAACACTCTAACAAAATAAGTACCCGCTACACTTGGCACAATGTTGTAGAACATACTAACAAAATAAAGTACCCGCTACACTTGGCACAATGTTGTAGAACATACTAACACAATAAGTACCCGCTACACTTGGCACAATGTTGTAGAACATGCTAACAAAATAAGTACCCGCTACACTTGGCACAATGTTGTAGAACATACTAACAAAATAAGTACCCGCTACACTTGGCACAATGTTGTAGAACATACTAACAAAATAAGTTACCGCTACACTTGGCACAATGTTGTAGAAAATATTAACTATCGCAACATTCTAAACATATACGACTTCGCTTCTTCAGGAAGACGTCATAGATACTATCAGGTCAGTATTCGGACATTGGTGTCATCAATAAAATTAATGTTGTTGTTAAAACAATATCTTATCCATACATAATATTCTATAATCATTGCAACATTATATAAAATATATATATAAAAAGGATTAAGAAAAAAAGTTAAAGCGGATATGTAATTCTCAAATGGTTTATTTTTATGTCTTCTTGTATCAAGTATGTATTTTAAAGTTACGAATGCAAGTCACATGGTAATATTGACTATTTACACTATCTATATTATAACCTGAGCACAGTATTCGTACTGAAATTACTGAGAGAGAGTGAAAGAGAGAGAGAGAGAGAGAGAGAGAGAGAGAGAGAGAGAGAGAGAGATAGAGAGAGGGAGGGAGGGATGGGGGAGGGAGGGAGGGAGGGAGGGAGAGAGAGAGAGAGAGAGAGAGAGAGGGAGGGAGAGTGAGAGAGAGAGGGAGGGAGAGAGAAAGATTAATACTGACCTGCTCCACTATCTGGGACAAACTTCAGCCGAGCATTGTTTGCTCCTGGAACTTCTTCTACCATCTGACTTACTCGGAACGAATTACATGTTGGCGACGAACTGTGTTGAATATAAAATCATAATTCATTAAAACATCAAGTTTCACCCATAAAACATTAAAAATATAAAGCCGCCATTTCCAAAATATCAAATTTGCATCTATGTAATTTGTATCTACAAATGACTCTATTGCAACATTTATGTGTCATTTATATCCTCTAGTTAACATAACACTGCAACAGTACAGCACTGCAATACATCATTTTAGTTCAGCGGTGATCCAGTGGTAGAGCGTCCAACTTGCATGCGAAATGTCGCGGGTTGGTTCTGGTCGGGTCATTCTTGAAAGTCTTGAAAATGGTACTGGTATCTTTCTCACTTAGCGCTCAACATTTAGAGAATAGTTACAGGTCTGGTCAACCGGTTGTCAGTATAACATGACTGGGTGGGGTATGTGACATGATAATCCAGTGTACTAGCGCTTTGAATACTGTCTCAAGTAGACACCGTCGCGATATAATTGAAGAAATGTTGAAACATAATACAGCAACAACAGTTAAGTGTAAACAAGTCAATTTTAAAAATACAAATTCGCAAAACAATCCAAAAGTACTGAACGTAGAAGAAATTTTAGCTATAAACAATTTATTATGGATGTAATAGTAACGTAACGAATATATAGTTCATAAACACCGATCTCACAATATACGTCCTTGACACAGAAAACACAATTATGCTGAATAAGTGTAGTGTCTATGGTGAATGTACGTTCCTTTGTTAAAATGTCTGCACTTTTCGAAATGGTCTTCATGCTATCGTAATGATCATCTCATTGGACTTCAATTAGTCTAAATATAATACCGCTTTTATTATATTACTCTACAAGATATGGATATGTTCAAGTGAATGAATGCTATACATACTACAACGCTTAATAGTATTATGCAAACTTTTGGGCCTATAGTCCAAACATATTCTAGTTCTCAATTATCGTAAAACAATGTTTAATCGTTAGTTTTTTGTCATTTACATTCTGTGTTTGGAATGTCTGTTAGCGCCTCATTGCTTTCAGTTTGATTTTCTATTTACATTATATGTTTGAAATTCTGGGTGGTGTATTTCCCGCCTCAATGTGATTTGCTATTTAGGTCTACATTGTGTGTTTTGGTCGATGTTAATTTCCTCTGAGTATTGTGTGATATTCGCGGTTACATGTATCTGTTTATTTTTGTACTATCATATATCATCTGCACGATCTTAATGTATTTACCTCATCTTTGTTATAAATAATTTGATAAGAAAGATATGACAACTTACAGAGATGTGTCAAAGTCGATATTCCTTCTCCATTGGGTGCCGTTGTCCGCGATGGTGATTTTAAGTCCGTAGTGTTTCCTTATCGGTGGGAAATTCTCCAATGCAAACTCCCAAATGCCAAAGTAAGGCCTCCCCAAGACCTAGAAAAGCAAATCTCGAAATTGATGACCTATTGTTTTGCATATAGGAAGATGCTATACCTATGGAAATAAACAATAGGAAGAACTACTCATCATTTGTTTATATTAATAAATTATCAACAACAGAAAAAATAAAACTTATTTTAGAACTGATAAAAAAATAATATGTAAATTCAACAATAAATTGGTGTAAACAGTTATATTTATAAAAATAAATTAATAATAACAGTAATAGTAAACAATAATTAAACTATTTTATTAGTATTTTTTTATAATTAATATGATGATATTATAAGGGTTAATAATATTACAGTTATAGCCATAACATAAATTAATAGTAATAGTAGTCATAATCAATATAATAAATATACTATTATTAATAATAATGAATGTTAAAGTATATATAAATAATGATAATAGTTTTGTTGGTAATAATCGCTGATAGTATGCCAATAATTGCTATAATGATTTTAACAATAACGGTAGTATATTTCTACTTATAATAATAATGATTATAACATCTTATATTAATAACATTGATAAAGCAAAATATTAATAATTATAATAATACTGAACAAAATTATTATATATATATTATTATCATAAGTATCATTACTATTATAATTATTATTAGTAGTAGTAGTAGTATCATTATCATTATCATTTTCATCATTATTATAATCATTATTATAATCATTATTATTATTATTATTATTATTATTATTATTATTATTATTATTATTATTATTATTATTATTATTATTATTATATCCATAATAATATAACAACAAAATTAAATGAAACAAATATAAATACTATATTTAAATGACTTACATGAGTCTTGAACTGATCCAGTGTCAAAAGACAACTATTTCTTGTTGATGTTGGTATTCTTACATTGGTTATACTCGGAGCAAGTTTACACTTCCCGGCTGTAATATAAATGATGGCTGTTATTCCTATATCAAAAATTGTAAAGGTTGCATATAATTAGACCCTTAGTCTCCCGGCAACATAAAGTAATATATTTACAGTAGATTCATTAAAAAGAGTACCAGGATACACGAGGCCAACACAATGTAATTATCGCTCCGCCAAATGGCGTTGTTTTTACAAGTAAGTGTATTGTTTACTTCTATAATGTCAGCTTTCCTATGGCTGAATATGAACTTATATTGATAATCGACTTGTTTGGTTGACAGCCCGTGTATGGTCATTAGAAATAAATACAAATGGCTTATACATCAAGTTCTATATATGTTGAAGTCATTAGATAAATAAAACTATCAATGTCTAATAACAGTTCTCAGACATTTTCTAAACAATATTATCTGCAGGCGTGCATATAGTTTAATTAATACAAAATCTAGTCACAAATGCATTTTACAACCAATACCAGTATTTTATATCACAAATCATAACTATATAAATTTGAATATACACACACACAAATAAAGGTTTGAGCAAAACTTGACAAAGCATTGATAACTTGCTAACCTTGTGTTTTTTAATAGTCTTAGTCTTAAACGATAGTCTCAGTACAGTTGAACTTCGATGGCTCGAACCTGACGGGGCTGGACAAACTAGTTCGAGTTAAGGGTTGTTCGAGCCAAGAATTGTTCAACATCATACCATGCATGTACATGTATATTCATCAAAATAGGAATTCGATCGGGACCAGATCAGTGGTTCGAACTATATATGGTGTTTGAGCCATCAGTGATCGAGCCAACGAGGTTCTACTGTAGAATAAGACAAGTGCACACACTACATATCATAACACATATACCATATTATAGGCCATGGTAATCAATGTTTGTTTGGATTATTATCTAGTTCTCATCTACATGTAGTTTAAGACGTTTTTATAATAATAATAATAATAATAATAATAAAGTGTTTATGCTTTACCAACTTTTGGGTGGACGCCGTACGAATCGATTTCCAAATAAACTTTCCGAACCAGGCAGACCTATTGCTAAGACCAATAGCAAAACTGTGAACGATATGTCCATTTTCGTTTAACTTCCCTGTAAAATTAGCATCAGCAAATATATTAAACAATGACAATTACTTTGCTGTGGTATGCACTGATATACATATAAATGTAAATATAGTTATAAAGTGCGTTTACATAATAAAATACAAAACGATTAAAAAATTATATGTTTATTTATGTAACTTTTGGAAAATGCTTTACAATTTTCTGGTATACCGAAAAATATCCGATTTTGTGTATTTTATAATATGCAGTTAAAATCTTCTTTTGATTAAATGTTTATTTAATACCATTATAATAATTATCATTGATATGTTACATACATGTTTTACATTTAAGTCGTGTCTAAAGAATACGCCCTATTAAAATACATGTTCTGCTTTTGAAAAGCATCCAGTGGTTAAAGCTTATAAAGAAGGTGGCAATTAGAAAGAATAAAGTGTAAGTTAGGGTTTGTACGAAATATGCTTGATGCAAAATGCAATATTTCAATGAATGTAGGAAAGATAAAAACAACTGCGCACCGGGTATCAAATACATGGGTGATACCAAAACGTGATCAGGTTCCAGCTGACCGGGTCTAATTCCGGCTGCAGGGAAAAGGCAAATGCGGTGTGTTTAATGGTAATTATGGTGTTTAAATGAACAAATCTGAATCATTATTTATTTCCAATTGCATAGTCAATAAGACAATACCTGGGAAAGGCTTGAATCTAACCTTATATATGTTCAAACTTATTGACTGTGAGGTTCTATAAAATGAACTGGTATGAAAATACATTTTTAAAATTCATTTATGGATATATTAATTAAAAACACAGTTCAACGTGCTGAACGCCATACCGGTAAAACCACACCGATTACACGCTTTGTTATTAAAGAAAATTTATAATATAAACAAGTGTAGCGTCTGGATTTTGTTATAATTTTCATTGTTATATGTTCAGCATATCATAATCTTTGTAACAGTTGATTAAAAACAAGGTTATTTGAAAATGATTTACATTAACAGCAGAAATTTGTCCAAAAAATCGTCAAAAAAAGGTAAGTTTCAAGACGTAAATATTTTTTTTATTTTCGTTTTTCAATACTTTCTTATTCAATATACATATGCCAATCCATAATGCTTTCATATTAGTACATTCAACAAAATCACGTGAGCCTTGTCCACTTTGTTCTACGCGAGGTTTCCGTCCTCTCTGAGCTCACCTTTAGTACCAATCCCAATCATTATAAATTAGTGCATTAAAACACCACACTCATTATAACACACGCTGCATTAAAACGCCACAATCATTATTATACACGCTGCATTAAAACGCCACAGTCATTACTACACACGCTGCATTAAAACACCACAATCATTACTACACACGCTTCATTAAAACGCCACAATCATGTTTACACACGCTGCATTAAAACGCAACAATCATTATTACACACGCTGCATTAAAACGCCACAATCATTACTACACACGCTGCATTTTGCCTTTTAATTACAGCCGGAACATGGCCAGTCAGCTGGAACATGGCCTGGTTTAAGTACCTGTCCAATCTTATAAGGCGCTTTTTTGAAAAGCAATGGGGACCTATTATGGCGAATGCAAATGTTTTTACCATGTGGTCGTGACGTTTCAATATGGCAGCGCCCACAGTCAATTTTCTAAAGTGGACTAATGCGACCTAACCACTAACAACATTTCTTATATAATATAATTATTGTAAATCGTTTTTTAGAGTCTCATCATAGCATACACAATATTTAACTTAATAGCTGAAATACAGTTTAAACACGGTTATTATATACTATGTCATTCTATATAGAATAGGAAGAGACAACTCGTCAACATTTTAATATCACAGTATTTAAACAATAATAAAATAACATATACACTTATCTAAAACAGTATTAAAATAAGTTTTGTTAAGCTACTGTTTTTATAAATATTAGCAAAAGGACAGAATAGAAATATGTTTAAATACTATTTAATCACCTGAAGTTATATTTGAACGACATGATTAACAATTACTTAACATTCACTACTAAAAGTATATGCAACTATATTACTCAGTTATTCACCAATTCCTAAAACGTTAATTTCTGTCTTTTAATCTCAGTTTCATTAATATTGCACGTTCGTTCACATATTCAATCAGTCTGGTTCCCTGCTCTAACAATACGTATTATTAGAAGGTTAGTAAACCAGATTAATTTTCAGCATGGCATATTTAATTATATTTAAATAGATATGAAAAATAATGCTACTTGTTGACTAACAAGTAAAACTCAAATGGCAACACTGAGTGGCTTTGAAAGCCAAATCAAAGACGATGTTGTGATATTGAAATAAACAAAAAATTAGTATCCCTTGTATAATTTATGAAATAATTCCATACATACTTTAACAATGTTAGATACACCACTTACCTTATGCCAGCTACACAAAGATGTTACGTCTATGATGGCGTGTTGCACGAGTGGTACAATTCTCTGCAGTAGCACGAAATATTTTTATAGGACGTCTCCACAGCTGGAAATTGAAACTTCAGCATTTTTAATTTTATTCATGTGTTTAATTCATTAGTTTTGTTTCGATTACTTTTACGATAAGGTAAATGCCCCAAGTGATTGTCGGTTGGTTAAATTCGTGATCAGTATTTGTATATTAAATTACCGCGCATGCATTAGTACCTAAGCTTTGCGTTTCAGTTAAGTGCATATATTGATACATTATCTGTACTTATACGTGGAGTGCGTGGTCAAATGGTTAAGCACCAAATCCATGATCAGAGGGTCGTGAATTCGAACCTCGTTCAGGGCTATGAGTGGTGATCTTGAGCAAGATACGTTTTTGGCAAATGCTTAGAACTGGTTCTACCCAGGAAGACTTAGTACTGGTTCTACCCAGGAAGACTTAGTACTGGTTCTACCCAGGAAGACTTAGTACTGGTTCTACCCAGGAAGACTTAGTACTGGTTCTACCAAGGAAGACTTAGTACTGGTTCTACCAAGGAAGACTTAGTACTGGTTCTACCCATGCAGGCTAAGTACTGGTTCTACCCATGCAGGCTAAGTACTGGTTCTACCCATGCAGGCTAAGTACTGGTTCTACTCATGCAGGCTTAGTACTGGTTCTACCCAGGAAGACTTAGTACTGGTTCTACCCAGGAAGACTTAGTACTGGTTCTACTCATGCAGGCTAAGTACTGGTTCTACCCAGGAAGACTTAGTACTGGTTCTACTCATGCAGGCTAAGTACTGGTTCTACCCAGGAAGACTTAGTACTGGTTCTACCCAGGAAGACTTAGTACTGGTTCTACCCAGGAAGACTTAGTACTGGTTCTACTCATGCAGGCTAAGTACTGGTTCTACCCATGCAGGCTTAGTACTGGTTCTACCCATGCAGGCTTAGTACTGGTTCTACCCAGGAAGACTTAGTACTGGTTCTACTCATGCAGGCTAAGTACTGGTTCTACCCAGGAAGACTTAGTACTGGTTCTACCCAGGAAGACTTAGTACTGGTTCTACCCAGGAAGACTTAGTACTGGTTCTACCCAGGAAGACTTAGTACTGGTTCTACCCAGGAAGACTTAGTACTGGTTCTACCCAGGAAGACTTAGTACTGGTTCTACTCATGCAGGCTAAGTACTGGTTCTACTCATGCAGGCTAAGTACTGGTTCTACCCATGCAGGCTTAGTACTGGTTCTACCCAGGAAGACTTAGTACTGGGTCTAACCAGAAAGACTTAGAGCGTATTTTGTCTAAGTTGGTGAAAATTTATTCACAATCGAAGTAAAATAAATAAGTAAAACCATGTAATTATTATCATATGATATAATTTAAATGTAGCAAGATAAACAACTCATATATGTATGTGTGAACTGTCAGTTGTATGCTAGTAAATATATATAAAACAATTGTTCCTGTATAGCCAATGGTTCGTCATTAATAGTCAGTATAAGTAAAGAAAATGGTCCTGTATATCCAATGATTCGTCATTTACACGAAGTATAAGTGTAGGAATTGTTCCTGTATATCCAATGGTCCGTCATTAACAGTCAGTATGTATAGAAAATGTTCCTGTATATCCAATGATTCGTCATTAACAGTCAGTATGTATAGAAAACATTCCTGTATATCCAATGGTTCGTCATTAACAGTCAGTATATATAGAAAACATTCCTGTATATCCAATGGTTCGTCATTAGCGGTCAGTATAAGTGTAGGAATTGTTCCTGTATATCCAATGGTTCGTCATTAGCGATTAGTTTATGTATAGAAAATGTACATGTATATCCAATGGTTCGTCATTGGCGGTCAGTAGAAGTGTAGGAATTGTTCCTGTGTATCCAATGGTTCGTCATAAGCGGTCAGTATATGTATAGAAAATGTTCCTGTATATCCAATGGTTCGTCATTAACGGCCAGTATATGTATAAAAAATGTTCCTGTCTATCTAATGGTTTGTCATTAGCGGTCAGTATATGTATAGAAATTTTCCTGTATATCCAATGGTTCGTCATTAATGGTCAGTATATGTATAGAAAATGTTCCCGTATATCCAATGGTTCGTCATTAGCGGTCAGTATATGTATAGAAAACGTACCTGTATATCCAATGGTTCGTCATTAGCGGTCAGTATAAGTGTAGGAATCGTTCCTGTATATCCAATGGTTCCTCATTAGTGTCAGAATAGGTATAGAAAACGTTCCTGTATATCTAATGGTTCGTTATAAGCGGTCAGTATAAGTGTAGGAATTGTTCCTGTATATCCAGTGGTTCGTCATTAGCGGTCAGTATATGTATAATAAATGTTCCTGTATATCCAATGGTTTGTCATTAGCGATCAGTATTAGTGTAGGAACTGTTCCTCTATATCCAATGGTTCGTTATTAGCGGTCAGTATAGGTGTTGGAATTGTTCATGTTTATCCGATGGTTCGTCATTAGCGGTCTGTATAAGTGTAGGAGTTGTTCCTGTATATCCAATGGTTCGTAATTAACGGTTAGTATATGCATATTGTTCCTGTATATCCAGTGGTTCGTCATTAGCGGTCAGTATATGTATAATAAATGTTCCTGTATATCCAATGGTTCGTCATGATCGGTCAGTATAAGTGTAGGAATTGTTCCTGTATATCCAATGTTTCGTCATTAGCGGTCAGTATAAGTGTAGGAACTGTTCCTGTATATCCAATGGTTCGTCATTAGCGGTCAGTTTATGTACAGAAAATGTGCCTGTATATCCAATGGTTTGTCATTAGCGGTCAGTTTATGTACAGAAAATGTTCCTGTATATCCAATGGTTTGTCATTACCGATCAGTTTATGAACAGAAAATGTGCCTGTATATCCAATGGTTTGTCATTAGCGATCAGTTTATGTACAGAAAATGTGCCTGTATATCAAATGGTTTGTCATTAGCGATCAGTTAATGTACAGAAAATGTTCCTGTATATCCAATGGTTTGTCATTAGCGATCAGTTTATGTACAGAAAATGTGCCTGTATATCCAATGGTTTGTCATAAGCGGTCAGTTTATGTACAGAAAATGTTCCTGTTTATCCAATGGTTTGTCATTAGCGATCAGTTTATGTACAGAAAATGTGCCTGTATATCCAATGGTTTGTCATTAGCGGTCAGTATAAGTGTAGGAACTGTTCCTGTATATCCAATGGTTCGTTATTAGCGGTCAGTGTAAGTGTGGGAATTGTTCATGTTTATCCAATGGTTCGTCATTAGCGGTCAGTATAAGTGTAGGAGTTGTTCCTGTTTATCCGATGGTTCGTAATTAACGGTTAGTATATGCATATTGTTCCTGTATATCCAAAATTTTGTCATTAACAGTCGGTTTATGTATAGGAATTGTTCCTGTATATCCAATGTTTTGTCATTAATTGTCGGTTTATGTATAGGAATTGTTGCTGTATATCCAATGTTTCGTCATGAACGGTCAGTATATGTATGTGAATTGATCCTGTAAATCTAATGTTTCGTTATTAGCGGTCAGTATATGTATAGAAACTATTTCTGTATAGCCAATGTTTCGTCATGAACGGTCAATATATGTACTTGAATTGATCCTTTATGTCCAATGTTTCGTTATTAACGGCCAGTTTGTTCCTGTATATCCAATGGTTCGTCACAAGCGGTCAGTATAAGTGTAGGAATTGTTCCTGTATATCCAATGGTTCGTCATTAGCGGTCAGTATAAGTGTAGGAATTGTTCCTCTATATCCAATGGTTCGTTATTAGCGGTCAGTATAAGTGTAGGAATTGTTACTGTATATCCAATGATTCGTCATTAGCGGTCAGTATAAGTATAGGAATTGTTCCTGTATATCCAATGGTTCGTCATTAATTGTCAGTATATTTGTAGGATATGTAACTGTATATCCAATGTTTGGCACATATTTAAACTTCTGTTGTAGAGTTTTGACTCCTATTTCTTTTGCTTTATGCGATGTAGAGCTTTGACTTTCCTTTTATGACACATAATGTAGACTTTTGACTTCTTGTTCAATCATTGATAAAAAATGGTAAAATTTATAGTTGTGTCAATTGTTTTCACTGCATACATTTTCTTCAAATACAAAAAAAAACAAAACAAAAAAACATTTTGTTCATAAGACACATGTATTTTATTCTTAATGAAATCAAGAGCTTATGCCATCGTTTAGACAAAGTTTTATTTAGAATAAATGTCGAGCTTTGTTTGGGGTTCCATCCCTGGCCGTGCTAACTAATTACTTGAAAATTGAAACGAGAAGCTACCTCGCATTTAGAGTGTGGTTCTTGGTCTGGTTGACCCAGTTTCAATATAATGTGACTGGGTGGGGTATCTTACCATGTGTCGGCGGCATGATACTCCAGTGTAAAAACGCTTTGAATACGGTCTCAAGTAGACAATGTCGCGATATAACTGAATAATTATTGAAAGATACACTAAACAACAACAACAACAACAACAACAACAACAACAACAACAACAACAACAACAACAACACAACAACAACAACAACAACAACAACTACTACTACTACTACTACTATTTAATACTTCTCCCAAACGCTTTATTGTATTACGATTATAATGCGTAAAAAAGCCAAAGTTGGATTGCTCTATTTTATTGGGGGGGTTGGGAATGGAATATCTTATCTATTGCTCAAGACTTTGATAGAACTTAGGCACTATGAACAGTATATATGTTATGAGGTGTTTAAAGCACTACCCCTCTCCAAACCCCTGTTTAAAATATTACTTGCACTGTTTGTTTTTTTCTCTTTTACTATTTTATTTCTCATTATACACATACATATATGTACATAGCAACATATTATCCTAAACACAATAGAAGAAGATTAGAGTAAACTATTATACTATACTGACTTGTTGAGATTTACAACCTATATATTAACAAGTACATTCAGACTATCTTTATATATTTCTATAATGAATATTTAAACTGCTCACAATAATGAAATTGCTTTCTAATAATAAGTTATTAAAAAAAAACACAGCAAAAAATCAACAACAAACAAACACTTAGTAATTATTTGTTGGTTTTACATTCTACTTATATATTTACTTTCTTTTAATGAGACAATGCCACAATGTGTTAAATAAATAATACATATTTCTATGTATAAAATGAAAAATAAGTTCGCTTAAATAGAGTGTAAAGAAAGAGTAGTAGATAAGAGTAGTTACTTGCACTGTTTTGTGTACAAGTTTAAAATGCGGTATTTGAAAAACACGGCCCAGCTGTTTTAAAATGTTGCTTGCAATATTTTGTTGATAAGATTGGAGTTTCGATTGTGGTTCAGATAACAGACACTGTAGCGTTTTTTAGCATTCCGTTGCTTATTTGTCATTCATAGTGATGTATTCTTACTACTGTTTTGCAAATAACTATACTATTAAATTTAATGAATTTGTCACCTGATCAAACACTGATTGTGCTGTAAGCAATACGATAATATAATGAATAATAAACCATGAAATACCTACAGTAATCATAGCGATATATCAAATTGGATACTTTGACTTACCGTATACATAATCAATGCCGATGGCGATCATATGATAAAATACAAGTAAATAAAACATATTGCAGTGTTCAAACTTCAAGTACGATTGGGAAAATACGTTTTACAATCAATAAAAGCACAATGCTGATAGGTGGATAGAAATGAAATGTATAATGAATTTTGATTTTAAATGAATATCTATATTTTGCATATGATCATCATGGCAACTCAAAGAAAATAGAAGTCCAGATATAATCAGCGAAATTCGGCCCCATTATCTCCATCAAAATATGTTTTTTCTTTTAATATCAGAAAAAAATTCCCTCCAAAAACATTTCAGATGCCAGTTTTACAGTTTAAAACAATGAAAAACATACTTACGAATATCGACCCCCTAAAAGCAATAAATATTTCAAAAACAGAAGTGATGATATACACCTATAGTTTAAACATATTTACTGCTTTCACAAAACAAGCAAACGGGTTGGGCTATATATTCTAGCAACATCTGTTAACCCTTTACTTCATATATACGCCTTTGGACACCTAATATAGATGCCTTTTGGCACCTCTAATATAGAAGGCTTTTAAATTATTGGACGAATTATGTTTAAATTAACTGACAGAGTGGAAAACAGTGCAGGAAGTGTTCAGATTGCTCGTTACGAGCAATTTGAACTCTTCCTGCACTGTTTTCAAAGGCCTTATGTGATTGGTGCGGGAAAACGCGTATCTATGGAGTAAAGTGTTAAGGCACCACCTTTCAATAAACAAATAACATAAGAATCTAGATGGCATCATATACATGTATGAGGTATAGATAATAACTATCGTGTAAGTAGCTCATATAATTATTATATCGTTTGTTATAGTCCCATCATAGTAAATACAAATATAATCACATGCAATGATAAAACTAACATCAAATTGAATAACGCAAATAATACGGTTAAACCTGTGTTAAGCAGTCACTTAAGGAAAAAGGCAACAATGACCCCTTAAGGCAGGTGGTTGATTAATAAATGTTGTTAAAAAGGAAAACCATGAAAACTTTAGTTAGAAAAGGTTGCTGATTAACACAAATGGTTTCTTAATAAAGATAACCTCTAACAGAGGAGTACACTGCACATGTTTAACTGTACTTGTATGAGCCAAATAAACTCCAATTATGTTGCTTACATGTCGACGTTCACGATTATCTCTGCATACACTTAGTCTGTACTTATTTTGGTAAAAATTCAAAATTGGTAAAAACGTGCAAACAGTCGATGGTGGACATAAACACATATATTATTATGATTTATGTCAAACAGTCGATGGTGGACGTTAACACATATATCATTATGATTTATATCAAAGTGTCCAGTGCGGACGTTAACTCATACATCATAATGATTTATGTAAAACAGTCGATGGTGAACGTTAACACATACATCATTGTGATTTATGTCAAACAGTCGATGGTGGACGTTAACACATACAACATTGTGATTTATGTCAAACAGACGATGGTGGACGTTAACACATACATCATTGTGATTTATGTCAAACAGTCGAAGGTGGACGTTAACTCATATATCATTGTGATTTATGTCAAACAGTCGATGGTGGACGTTAACACATACATCATTGTGATTTATGTCAAACAGTCGATGGTGGACGTTAAAACATACATCATTGTGATTTATGTCCAACAGTCGATGGTGGACGTTAACACATACATCATTATGATTTATGTCGAGCAGTCGACGGTGGACGTTAACACATACATCATTATGATTTATGTCAAACATTCGATGGTGGACGTTTACACATACGTCATTATGATTTATATCAAAGTGTCCAGTGCAGACGTTAACACATATATCATTATGATTTATATCAAAGTGTCCAGTGCGGACGTTAACACATACATCATTATGATTTATAAACTAATTTTGTATATGAGTGTTATCTAGATGTAATTCAATATTAAAAAAACACGTTCGTATTCATTGACAATCGATAGATTGCATGTTAACATTGATTAATACACATGTTACTATATATAGTAACAAAAATGGGCGTGTTTTAAGCCGGTTATTGCCTTCACACGCTGATTACCACTTATCGGCCTGGGCCGAAAACTCATTATCATAATCGGCCCGGTGAACGCGTGCCCGTGAAACCAATGTCCACGTAAAAAGTCATCATTGTCAGTTTGTTTTCAACGTGTCAGTATATTTTTTCACGGATAAAAAGTAAGTGTCTTCTTTAAAGAAAATCGCTGATATGGTATTGAGTGTTTGTGTACATTATTGTATTATTTCCATTCTGTTTCTAATGTAAACACTCCAAGGGAAGCAACTGCATAGCGACCTACATTTGAAACTGAAAAGCAAATATTTATAAAATATGACGTTAACGTCATAATGGCGCAATAGTCAGTTGGTTAACGTGTACGTCATATTACATTTATCAATCTTCAAGACGCGTCAATGACGGTTTCTTTTTGTTTTAAGTTAAAATTATATTTATTATTATTATTCTTTCATTTTATACTTGGTTAAAATATAAATAAAGTTTGTGAACACATAATTTAGAAGCACGTGTAATAAAGAGGTTGATTAATGGACATCATGAGCATTGCCTTGTAGTGGTAAGTGAAAACGTAATTACTCCCTTTGAGTGGCGCAACCGGACATGTGTATTAAAGACATTAATACACGACAGAGCCGGGCCGAGAGGTGATATTCGGCCGTGTATTAACCTCTAAATGACATAGTCAAAACAGAGAAAAAAAAGAAAAAAGAGTTCTGTATATCTGGTAATAGTTTTTGTTATGTTTCAAATAGTTCAGTATTATAACATTTGATATAAAGTTCAACATTGCAATTAAATGCATACTTGTCAAAAAAGGTACAAAGTAGTTTAAAAACCTCATAAACCGGTCTAAAAACAGAAAAAAATAACTTGAAATAACTGTTCGTATCATAAAGAATGTAATGTTTCAAAATGTGTTGATTCGTTTGGATATATTTACATTCCCACAGCAATCGGCCTAAAGAATTCTATAGATTAACTGCATTTCATTTCCCAATGAACAACACTTGCAGCTGGGCGGAGCTAAAAGAACTATTTTGCATTTCATTGGATTTTGTTTTGCTGGTGAGACGTCACGTTGCCGTTAGTTTCACGTGGCGTTTGCCATAAGTTGTCCTGCAAATGCATGCATTATTCAGGCTTCACGAACATTTAACTCGCCTAATGTTTTTCATCACCTGATGAAAACTCAAAATTGGCCTTATAATCCTTAAAAAGAGGATAAAGATACATTGCAAGGCAAAACACATCAGAAAATGACGTTTAGATTTGACGTTTGGAAACATCCACGATGTGGCCCCTCCGTGTAACTGTTAACTGACTGGATGTAGTTAGACATGACGTTTGGAAACATCCACGGTGTTGCCCCTCCGTGTAACTGTTTAATGACTGGATGTAGTTAGATATGACGTTTGGAAACATCCACGGTGTGGCCCCTCCGTGTAACTGTTAAATGACTGGATGTAGTTAGATATGACGTTTGGAAACATCCACGGTGTGGCCCCTCCGTGTAACTGTTAAATGACTGGATGTAGTTAGATTTGACGTTTGGAAACATCCACGGTGTGGCCCCTCCGTGTAACTGTTAAATGACTGGATGTAGTTAGATATGACGTCGGGAAACATCCACGGTGTGGCCCCTCCGTTAAACGGTTAACTGACTGGATGTAGTTAGATATGGCGTTTGTAAAAAAATCAACGATGTGGCTCCTCCGTGTAACTGTTTACTGTTAACTTTTATTTCAATTATCATGAGTCATATTCAACTGGTAAACAGTGCTACTGGTTACATTTTCTCTGAGATCAATTATAAGCATTTTAATTTATGAGTTTTTATGTTGTTGTATGTTGTTCTATTAGAATCGCCTTCAACAAATGTTCAATTATATCGCGAGGTTGTCTACTTAACACAGTATTCTTAGCGCTGGCACAGGATTATTATGCTGTAGACACATGATATGATATCCCATCAAGTAACGTTATACTGACACCGGGTCAACCAGACCTAGAACTATCCTCTAAATGCTGAGCGCCAAGCGAGGGAGCTTCTAGCACCATTCTTCAAGTATTGGGTATGACCAGGTCGGGGATCTAATCCCCGGCATTCTGCATGGGAGGCGGGCGCTCTACCCTTTTGTAAGCTTTTATAGCAGTAGACACAAAATATCAAATTAACTTTGCAATGGCCACGTGTTTCATGTGTAGGTCGTTCTCGTGACCTAATTACATCACTTAAACAATTCGATAACGATTCTATATTCGACTAAATTGAAGAAGAGAGGGGCTGTGATATAATACTAATGGACACACAGATCGATTAATGAAAAATGTCGAAGACGAATAAGAGAAGGGAGAAAGATATGTGTTAATGCAACGGACGGACGAACGGACAGGCGGACGGGCAGACGGGCATAATCTCTGACGACAGCAACAGTTGTTACAACAATACCAATGATGACGACAGCAGTAGAATAGTTTTCAAGGTGTCGTATTTGTCCAAACATTATGCCTCGCCTACTGATTAGATAGATACATAGATATATATACTACTGACATAAACTACAACAGTTGTCGTCATTACATATATATGACAAACTACATATGCATACACGCGACATATATAAATTAAGTTATAGAATATAGTTTGCTTATATTATGTTTTTATCGCATGTTTTGATTTTGAAATTGCGAATGTAAATGTTACTAACAATTATTATTTGATTAATAGTAAGTAGCCAGTGTAGATGAGCGTATATGTCAGCAATGTTTTTATACAGGTAGCGTTTCACCTGTTTATACAGGTAGTGTTTCAGGTTGTGTTTCACCTGTTTATACAGGTAGTGTTTCACCTGTTTATACAGGTAGTGTTTCACCTGTGGTAATATTTTAAACGCAAGGCGACACTTTTTTTGAATATTAAGTAAAGTAATCACGGTCGATGGACGGCAGAGGTAATGTAGTGCAAAGGTTGATAAAAATGTAAATGACACTACTCCTACTTCTCCATGTATTACATTTAGGCGTTATAAGTGCACATTAAGCATAAAGTATTTGCAAGTTTGATAAGAAAGAAAACGACATAAGAGAACATGGGTCGCCATAATATGTATTTATTTACACGTCGATATATACATATCAAAATGGCTACTTAATTACACTTCATTCCATATTTACATTCATTAAATTGTATAATCATCGCCAATTTATCGTTACACTTGCGTGTCACATCAGTTAAACTCATTATATATTTAGATGAACTATTAGTCAAGACAGTACGCTAAAGGCCTAAGTCAATTCGACCCGAGCTATTCATTTCAAAAATATTCAAGAAACCGCAGTTTTTTCTATATGGCACGACCAGGTCTGGCTATAAGGTACTTCTCGTGGTAATACAATTCAAACTTCAGTAAACGTAAAATAAACATATCCAGAGCAGGTTAAAATTTTAAAAAAAAAATCTCAGTTGATGCAAAATAACACAAAACATAATTACACTAATTAATTCATCGAAACACAAACACGTTGGTTTTCAAACAGCCTGTGGCAATACCAAATGTATCCGTAAGCGGTGGTAAGGCCAGTTACGTTATTACATGTAGTTTGGTCATTGTCGAAGCATGGAACATAAATATGCAGTATTTGCAAAATGTTTTAGTTCAACATGTTTTTAAACGTTACACAGTCATTTTATTTTTAACCGAATAAAAGTTGTTCTTTCTTATCAGAGGACTATATATTATAAATCATTAATTAATTATTTGACTTGAATCAGAATGACAGTGTGACAGCGCTTAGAATACTGTCTCAAGTAGACACCGTCGCGATATGACTGAAAAATTGTTGAAAGCGACGATAAACACCACACAACAACAGCATCATTTGTTATATAAATTGTATCATGTTGTATCCTCAAGGGCCACATGGCCTAATGGAATTTTCTGAATAAAACATCTTTACTATGTTTGAGTTTTGGTCCTTCAATAACCAAACGTTGCATTATTTGGCCGTGTGTGAGTGCTCTAAAAAACACCAGTTTGCATTTAATTTAAACAGTATTTTACTCACATAAGTACATATATTTAGAATACATTTAACAATGAAGCAATAAAGTCATACATCTAACACATTATGTGGAATGGATACAGGAAAAAGCTTTTGAAGCTTGTGTAAATCTGCTTCCGTGGCAGTGATTTTACTTTCCATTATAGACTTTATCATATTGTTTCGTACAAGTTTCAGTTTGACAAAATATGCATTAAACAAGAAACATAACACAATAGTTTATTTAGAATAATTCAAGTAATACAAATATCTATGGAAGAGAATGAAAGAAAGAGACTTCACTGATTTTTTTCCTTTATCGGTTCATTCTGATACAGGGGATAAGTGTTTTAAATGTTCGTGTTTATTTATACTATATAATACATTCAATAGTAACTACTTTAGCTTTCTAGGATCATACAGAGACGAGTTTTCATCTGATCTTCATCAAAATTACACTGAAGTTATATAACCATAGTATGATGTACTCGTTTTGTAACGAACCAAATCAAATATTTTCGAGTTAGGGTAATTGAAAATATGTACAAAACAATGAAGACGTCATCGGAACACCTCAACGTCCAAATCGCCATGTGGAACATTTTGTGGGTTGTTTGTTTTTATCGTTGAAATTTCTACTAAATTCATTACGTTAAAATATTTTAATTGCCATCATAAACTTTGGAACTGTACAATATGCGTTTTATTGAATAATATGAAAATAAGATTGGAATTATTATTTGATAGCTAGAAGTTTTATATTTAAGATTGAAGATATCAAATTATTCGAATATATCAAAGTATTCTTAACAAACAAAGAAAACGTACATGAAAATAATTTTATTAAGCAAATATAACGGATTATTTTGTGTACTCATAATCTTACAGTTACTGTTTGTTGTGCATGAGTTCGGCATCCCTGACAAGGGTCGTGACAGGTATAGGAAGCTCAGCTTACAATAATAGACAAAAAGAATACTTAGAGACACAGGAGGTCTACGATTACCTGACTTTTAAGATATTTGCCAATATTGAACGTTAGAATTGTACACACACACACATCACAACAGCAGCTGTGGTTACTGAACATTCCATCAGCTTCAGTAACAATTTTACGTCGACAATAATCAAATAATATTACTTCAAAAAGCAAACTTTATGTACAGAGTTCAAAAACAACGCACCTTTTATATATAAGATATGTTAAATACCAAAAGACGATAACGTTCGTAGAAATCTACGTTCAACAAATGAATTAAACTTTATCACTTCAAAACTCAACTGGGAAGTGCTACAAAAAAGCCACAACCCAATTGTATATCCATATATTATAAACTGTACATAATTATGCTTGTTGTATTGTTTTTGTTGGTTTTTTTATTTTGTTGCTGTAACAGATGTAATGATATTCATTTTCTTGATGATTTATCTATATATTCACTGCGTTATTCAGCAAGGGGAACGGAAGGCTTACTTCTCCAAAAGTACACGTCCTTCGTCATAAGAGGTGTATAGATGTACACTGCGTTAACCGTTACGGAGAACGGAAGGCTTCTTTTCCACAAATACACGTCCTTCGTCGTAAGTTGTGTATAGATGTACACTGTGTTAACCGTTACGGAGAACGGAAGGCTTCTTTTCCACAAATACACGTCCTTCGTCGTAAGTTGTGTATAGATGTACACTGTGTTAACCGTTACGGAGAACGGAAGGCTTCTTTTCCACAAATACACGTCCTTCGTCGTAAGTTGTGTATAGATGTACACTGTGTTAACCGTTACGGAGAACGGAAGGCTTCTTTTCCACAAATACACGTCCTTCGTCGTAAGTTGTGTATAGATGTACACTGCGTTAACCGTTACGGAGAACGGAAGGCTTCTTTTCCACAAATACACGTCCTTCGTCGTAAGTTGTGTATAGATGTACACTGTGTTAACCGTTACGGAGAACGGAAGGCTTCTTTTCCACAAATACACGTCCTTCGTCGTAAGTTGTGTATAGATGTACACTGTGTTAACCGTTACGGAGAACGGAAGGCTTCTTTTCCACAAATACACGTCCTTCGTCGTAAGTTGTGTATAGATGTACACTGTGTTAACCGTTACGGAGAACGGAAGGCTTCTTTTCCACAAATACACGTCCTTCGTCGTAAGTTGTGTATAGATGTACACTGTGTTAACCGTTACGGGGAACGGAAGGCTTACTTCTCCACAAGTACACGTCTTTCGTCATAAGAGGTGTATAGATGTACACTGCGTTAACCGTTACGGAGAACGGAAGGCTTCTTTTCCACAAATACACGTCCTTCGTCGTAAGTTGTGTATAGATGTACACTGTGTTAACCGTTACGGAGAACGGAAGGCTTCTTTTCCACAAATACACGTCCTTCGTCGTAAGTTGTGTATAGATGTACACTGTGTTAACCGTTACGGAGAACGGAAGGCTTCTTTTCCACAAATACACGTCCTTCGTCGTAAGTTGTGTATAGATGTACACTGTGTTAACCGTTACGGAGAACGGAAGGCTTCTTTTCCACAAATACACGTCCTTCGTCGTAAGTTGTGTATAGATGTACACTGTGTTAACCGTTACGGGGAACGGAAGGCTTACTTCTCCACAAGTACACGTCTTTCGTCATAAGAGGTGTATAGATGTACACTGCGTTAACCGTTACGGAGAACGGAAGGCTTCTTTTCCACAAATACACGTCCTTCGTCGTAAGTTGTGTATAGATGTACACTGTGTTAACCGTTACGGAGAACGGAAGGCTTCTTTTCCACAAATACACGTCCTTCGTCGTAAGTTGTGTATAGATGTACACTGTGTTAACCGTTACGGGGAACGGAAGGCTTACTTCTCCACAAGTACACGTCCTTCGTCATTAGTGGTGTATAGATGTACACTGCGTTAACCGTTACAGGGAACGAAAGGCTTACTTCTCCACAAGTAAACGTCCTTCGTCGTAAGTGGTGTATAGATGTAAACTGTGTTAACCATTACGGGGAACGGAAGGCTTACATCTCCACAAGTACATGTCCTTCGTCGTAAGTGGTGTATAGATATACACTGCGTCATCCGTTACTGGGAACGGAAGTCTTACTTCTCCACAAGTACACGTCCTTCGTCATTAGTGGTGTATAGATGTACACTGTGTTAACCGTTACGGGGAACGGAAGGCTTACTGCTCCACAAGTACACGTCCTTCGTCATTAGTGGTGTATAGATGTACACTGCGTTAACCGTTACAGGGAACGGAAGGCCTACTTCTCCACAAGTAAACGTCCTTCGTCGTAAGTGGTGTATAGATGTACACTGTGTTAACCGTTACGGGGAACGGAAGGCTTACATCTCCACAAGTACATGTCCTTCGTCGTAAATGGTGTATAGATATACACTGTGTTATCCGTTACGGGGAACGGAAGGCTTACTTCTCCACAAGTACATGTCCTTCGTCGTAAGTGGTGTATAGATATACACTGTGTTATCCGTTACGGGGAATGGAAGGCTTACTGCTCCACAAGTACATGACTTTCGTCATAAGTGGTGTATAGATGTACACTACGTTAACCGTTACGGGGAACGGAATGCCTACTTCTCCACAAGTACATGTCCTTCGTCGTAAGTGGTGTATAGATGTACACTGTGTTATCCGTTACGGGGAACGGAAGACTTACTTCTCCACAAGTACATGACCTTCGTCGTATGTGGTGTATATATATACACTGTGTTATCCGTTACGGGGAACGGAAGGCTTACTTCTCCACAAGTACATGTCCTTCGTCGTAAGTGGTATAAAGATACACACTGCGTTATCCAGCAGGAGGAACGGAAGGCTTAATTTTCAGCAAGTACATGTCTTTCGTCATAAGTGGCATATATATATACACTGCGTTATCCGTTACGGGGAACGGAAGGCTTACTTCTCCACAAGTACATGTCCTTCGTCGTAAGTGGTGTATAGATATACACTGTGTTATCCGTTACGGGGAACGGAATGCCTACTTCTCCACAAGTACATGTCCTTCGTCGTAAGTGGTGTATAGATGTACACTGTGTTATCCGTTACGGGGAACGGAAGACTTACTTCTCCACAAGTACATGACCTTCGTCGTATGTGGTGTATATATATACACTGTGTTATCCGTTATGGGGAACGGAAGACTTACTTCTCCACAAGTACATGACCTTCGTCGTATGTGGTGTATAGATATACACTGCGTTATCCATTACGGGGAACTGAAAGCTTACTTCTCCACAAGTACATGTCATTCGTCGTAAGTGGTATAAAGATACACACTGCGTTATCCAGCAGGAGGAACGGAAGGCTTAATTTTCAGCAAGTACATGTCTTTCGTCATAAGTGGCATATATATATACACTGCGTTATCCGTTACGGGGAATGGAAAGTTTACTTCTCCGCAAGTACATGTCCTTCGTCGTAAGTGGCGTATAGATATACACTGCGTTATCCGTTACGGGGAACGGAAGGCTTACTTCTCCGTAAGAACATGTCCTTCGTCGTAAGTGGCGTATAGATATATACAGTGTTAACCGTTACGGGGAACGGAATGCTTACTTCTTCCCGAGTACATGTCCTTTGTCGTAAGTGGCGTATAGATATACACTACGTTATCCGTTATGAGGAAAGGAAGGTTTACTACTCCGCAAGTACATGTTCTTCGTCGTAAGTGGCGTATAGATATACACTGCGTTATCCGTTACGGGGAATGGAAGGCTTACTTCTTTGTGAGTACATGTCCTTCGTTGTAAGTGGTGTATAGATATACACTTCGTTATCCGTTACGAGGAACGGAAGGCTTACTTCTCCGCAAGTACATGTCCTTCGTCGTAAGTGGCGTATAGATATACACTGCCTTATCCGTTACGGGGAACGGAATGCTTACTTCTTCCCGAGTACATGTCCTTTGTCGTAAGTGGCGTATAGATATACACTACGTTATCCGTTATGAGGAAAGGAAGGTTTACTACTCCGCAAGTACATGTTCTTCGTCGTAAGTGGCGTATAGATATACACTGCGTTATCCGTTACGGGGAATGGAAGGCTTACTTCTCCACAAGTACATGTCCTTCGTCATAATTGGTGTATAGATATACACTGCGTTATCCGTTACGAGGAACGGAAGGCTTACTTCTCCGCAAGTACATGTCCTTCGTCGTAAGTGGTGTATAGATATACACTGCTTTATCCAGCACGAGGAACCAAAGGCTTACTTCTTCAAAAGTACATTTCCTTCGTCGTAAGTGGTGTATAGATGTTCACTGTGTTATCCAGCACGAGGAACGGAAGGCTTACTTCTCCAAAAGTACATGTCCTTCGTCGTAAGTGGTGTATAGATATACACTGTGTTACCCTTTACGGGGAACTGAATGCTTACTTCTCCACAAGTACATGTCCTTCGTCGTATGTGGTGTAAGGATATACACTGCGTTATCCAGCATGATGAACAGAAGACTTACTTCTCCACAAGTACATGTCCTTCCTCGTAAGTGGTGTATAGATATACACTGTGTTACCCTTTACGGGGAACTGAAGGCTTACTTCTCCACAAGTACATGTCCTTCGTTGTATGTGGTGTAAGGATAAACACTGCGTTATCCAGCATGATGAACAGAAGACTTACTTCTCCACAAGTACATGTCCTTCGTCGTAAGTGGTGTATACAAATACACTGTGTTACCCTTTACGGGGAACGGAAGGCTTACTTCTCCACAAGTACATGTCCTTCGTCATATGTGGTGTAAGGATACACACAGCGTTATCCAGCATGATGAACAGAAGACTTACTTCTCCACAAGTACATGTCTTTCGTCGTAAGTGGTGTATAGATATACACTGCATTATCTAGCACGAGGAAAAGAAGGCTTATATCTCCACAAGTACATGTCCTTCGTTATACGAGGTGTACAGATATACACTGCGTTACCCTTTACGGGGAACGGAAGGCTTACTTCTCCACAAGTACATGTCTTTCGTCGTTAGTGGTGTATAGATATACACTGCATTATCCGTTACTGGGAACGGAAGGCTTACGTCTCCACAAGTACATGTCCTTCGTCATAAGTGGTGTATAGATATACACTTCGTTACCCTTTACGGGGAACAGAAGGCTTACTTCTCTACAAGTACATGACCTTCATCGTAAGTGGTGTATAGATATCTGTTACTAGGAACGGAGGTCTTACTTCTCCACAAGTACATGTCCTTCGTCGTAAATGGTGTATAGATATACACTGCGTCATCCGTTACTGGGAACGGAAGTCTTACTTCTCCACAAGTACATGTCCTTCGTCGTAAGTGGTGTATAGATATACACTGCGTCATCCGTTACTGGGAACGGAAGGCTTACTTCTCTACAAGTACATGTCCTTCGTCGTAAGTGGTGTATAGATATATACTGCCTTATCCGTTACGGGGAATGGAAGGCTTACTTCTCTACAAGTACATGACCTTCGTCGTAAGTGGTGTATAGATATCTGTTACTAGGAACGGAGGTCTTACTTCTCCACAAGTACATGTCCTTCGTCGTAAATGGTGTATAGATATACACTGCGTCATCCGTTACTGGGAACGGAAGTCTTACTTCTCCACAAGTACATGTTCTTCGTCGTAAGTGGTGTATAGATATACACTGCGTCATACGTTACTGGGAACGGAAGGCTTACTTCTCTATAAGTACATGTCTTTCGTTGTAAGTGGTGTATAGATATACACTGCGTTATCCATTACGGGGAATGGAATGCTTACTTCTCCACAAGTACATGTCCTTCGTCGTAAGTGGTATATAGATATATACTGCCTTATCCGTTACGGGGAACGGAAGACTTACTTCTCTACAAGTACATGTCCTTCGTCGTAAGTGGTGTATAGATATACACTGCGTTATCCATTACGGGGAACGGAAGGCTTACATCTCCACAAGTACATGTCCTTCGTCGTAAGTGGTGTATAGATATATACTGCCTTATCCGTTACGGGGAATGGAAGGCTTACTTCTCCACAAGTACATGTCCTTCGTTATAAGTGGTGTATAGATATACACTGCGTAAACCGTTACGGGGAATGGAAGGCTTACTTCTCCACAAGTACATGTCCTTCGTCGTAAGTGGTGTATAGATATACACTGCATCATCCGTTACGGGGAATGGAAGGCTTACTTCTCCACAAGTACATGTCCTTCGTCGTAAGCGGTGTATAGATATACACTGCGTAAACCGTTACGGGAAATGGAAGGTTTACTTCTCCACAAGTACATGTCCTTCGTCGTAAGTGGTGTATAGATATACACTGCGTTCTCCATTACGGGGAACGGAAGGCTTACTTCTCCACAAGTACATGTCCTTCGTCGTAAGTGGTGTATAGATATATATTGCCTTATCCGTTACGGGGAACGGAAGACTTACTTCTCTACAAGTACATGTCCTTCGTCGTAAGTGGTGTATAGATATACACTTCGTTATCCATTACGGGGAACGGAAGGCTTACATCTACACAAGTACATGTCCTTCGTCGTAAGTGGTCTATAGATATATACTGCCTTATCCGTTACGGGGAACGGAAGACTTACTTCTCTACAAGTACATGTCCTTCGTCATTAGTGGTGTATAGATGTACACTGCGTTAACCGTTACGGGGAACGGAAGGCTTACTTCTGTACAAGTAAACGTCCTTCGTCGTAAGTAGTGTATAGATGTACACTGTGTTAACCGTTACGGGGAACGGAAGGCTTACTTCTCCACAAGTAAACGTCCTTCGTCGTAAGTGGTGTATAGATGTACACTGTGTTATCTGTTACGGGGAATGGAAGGCTTACTTCTCCACAAGTTCATGTCCTTCGTCGTAAGTGGTGTATGGATATACACTGCGTTATCCGTTACGGGGAATGGAAGGCTTACTTCTCCACAAGTACATGACCTTCGTCGTAAGTGGTGTATAGATATATACTGCCTTATCCGTTACGGGGAACGGAAGGCTTACTTCTCCACAAGTACATGTCCTTCATCGTAAGTGGTTTATAGATATACACTGCGTTATCCGTTACGGGGAACGGAAGGCTTACTTCTCCACAAGTACATGTCCTTCGTCGTAAGTGGTGTATAGATATACACTGCGTTATCCATTACGGGGAATGGAATACTTACTTCTCCACAAGTACATGTCCTTCGTCGTAAGTGGTGTATAGATATACACTGCGTTATCCGTTACGGGGAACGGAAGACTTTCTTCTCCACAAGTACATGTCCTTCATCGTAACTGGTGTATAGATATACACTGCGTTATCCGTTACGGGGAATGGAATGCTTACTTCTTCACAAGGCCAGGTCATACCAAACACTATAAAAATGGTACAAGAAGGTTCCTCGCTTGACGCTCAGCATTAAGAGGTATGGTCGGCCCGGTGTCAGTATAATGTGACTGGGTGGGGTATCATACCATGTGTCTGCGGCATGATACTCCAGTGTGACAGCGCTTAGAATACTGTCTCAAGTAGACACTGTCGCGATATGACTGAAAAATTGTTGAAAGCGACGCTAAACGCCATACAACAACATAACACTACTTCTGTTGACTCCATATGCCAAAAATACAGTGAGTGCAACAGGATTATGTTCCTATATTCCAATATCACTTGTAAACACAAACAAAAACAAAATAAACATGTAATTAACTTTAATTAAGCAAAGCAAATGGTGCATGTACATTATAAGCCTGGGCATTAATAATAACAGAATAATGTTATAGCCGCAACTTTGATTATTTTAACAAAATATGTAAAGCACCTGACTGATACAATAAAAATTCTCAAAAAGAGCTGAGCCAAGACTATTAAAATTGTATGTTTAAAGGGAGTATATCAGGAAAAAAACAAAATAAATGTAAAAAAAAAATAATAATAATTATTAAAAAAAGCATCTCATTATCATTAATAACTCAAATCTGAATGGTTGGTATTTGATGTCAAATCCACCAAAACGTGACAAAAACGATATTTAAATTAGAGTCGTAAACTTGAAACGATATCCTCATTCAAAAATAGACTGCACTTAAACACTGCTTGACAACCTTTGCAACATAATTTGGACTAAGATGAAACAACTTTTACGTGTAAACCAGTATGAATCAATCTGAAATTAAATTTGAATCAAGGTGACTCATTTGATACGTCACAAAAATATGTTGCAATTTTAAGTTTGGATATCCCTTTTCAATATAATATTTTTGGCTTGTTTATTGATTGATTGATTGAATTTTTAGCGTCATTTTTATGCCATCTAGGGCTAACAGACGATCAGTTAACCTAACCACTGTTTCCTGGGATTAACCAGTACTCGAGCACACCCGATCTCTGCAAGTAACTGATAATTTTCCCACTTGAATCAGTGGTGAGAGACGAATGATAATGAGACACAATGTCGTATATCAATCATCACGGAGACTGATGCCGGGCGGGGGATTGGAACTCACGACCCCTCGATTGATAGTCAGACGCGTAACCGACTGAGCTAATTGGACCCGGCTTGGCTTGTTTAAATAGATATACTTGGCAATACGGGGTGAGTGAATATATTTTAAGCATGATATATTTAAAAAAATGTTTTCAGCCAATTCAAAAAGTTTGAATATTCTGATATATTCCCTTTAATACAATTCCTTAGATTGATGTGTAGGGGAAAAGTATTACATTTTTGTTAAAAGTCAAGTGTACATTACAGAAGAAACTACTGGACAGTACACTCGCTAAAACACTCTACTTAAATAAAGTACAACAAAGCCAATAAATATGTGCAAAGTCTGTGAAACTAGTTTACATTTACAAGTATATCAAACGCATGTAACTAATTCCAACCTGTGCCTGAACTCTGTCAAAGGAATTGATTAGTTATAAATTCTATGCATTTTTGCATGACAGGACAGTTGGTAGTTTTCACAAGAGTTAAATTCAATTCTGTTTAATAATTCTTGAGATGCCAGCAAACATACAAAAGTTTGGCCAGAAAGCTCAAGTCCAGCATGTGCCATAACTGTGGATAGTATCTAGGAAGATAAATAAACATAAACATCCATTTCACATCAGAGCCTTCAAGTGAGCAAAAATGTGAAGTTTCAAATCATTCCCATCATCAATTATTGATGAAGTAGAATCATTCCCATCATCAACTATTGATGAAGTAGAATCATTCCCATCATCAACTATTGATGAAGTAGAATCAATCCCATCATCAACTATTGATGAAGTAGAATCATTCCCATCATCAACTATTGATGAAGTAGAATCAATCCCATCATCAACTATTGATGAAGTAGAATCAATCCCATCATCAACTATTGATGAAGTAGAATCATTCCCATCATCAACTATTGATGAAGTAGAATCAATCCCATCATCAACTATTGATGAAGTAGAATCAATCCCATCATCAACTATTGATGAAGTAGAATCAATCCCATCATCAACTATTGATGAAGTAGAATCATTCCCATCATCAACTATTGATGAAGTAGAATCATTCCCATCATCAACTATTGATGAAGTAGAATCAATCCCATCATCAACTATTGATGAAGTAGAATCAGTCCGAATGCGTCCGTTAAATAGCAATATTGGGAACGTCACATTTGAGCACGTTGATTGGTCAGTGGCTTCAACTGAAAATTTGAATAACGCAATAATCTAGTAAACGTTCAATTGCAATAAATTGCGGGACAGGCATAAAATTCCCTGTTGTTTTTTTTCATTTGGGGTTAATAGACCTGATTCGGGAGATATAAAGTAATGGGATAGACTATGATAGTATTAAAATATATTAACAAACTCGGTTTTATTGAGTCTGTTCATGAGACTGTCCAACGTTAATAAAATATAAAACTTATACTATTTGATCATGAAGCAGTTGATCAGTGACACGGTACCGACCTAACAGGTTCAAACTGGCTCACACCAAATGACTTTAAAAGTTGGTACTGGAGGGGTAGTGCTCAACACAAAAACCGGATTATGCCAAATACTAAAGCAAACTCATAACACCGGGGCGATAGTATGATGGAGGGTTGGCCGCCCACCTAGAGGTTCGACCACCGCCCGGCCCGATGTCTCTAATAAAACAAAACTAAACTAAACTTCTCAGAAGCACAAAACTGTAAAATACATCGTCAAATCCATTATCGATACTAAACAGCTTCTGGTCACGGTGCCTACCGATTATTATGCCATATAGGCATCTGTTATAAATAATCCTTGTTTCTTTTTCTTTAAAAATGCATTTTCCTTAATTTGATGCTCTTTTTTATTTGAATGGCATTATTGATGTATTTTCACAAACGGGTTTTATTTTTATTTCTCATTGTTTTCCAAAACCAAATATTGGGAGGAAAACTCTGCAATACAAAATATTCACTAAGAAAGACAACTCGTGCAACCCAAAAAAATATAATATCAATCGAGTTGTCTCACCTTAAGGACTCATTCTCTCACTTTACAAACCAATACAGAATATACTCAATTTACTAAAAAGTGAGAGAAAGAATTGTTCAGCACATTTCTTTTGTTTTTTAATTCAAAAATATGATTTAGCCATTTTAGATATAAAAGTGGCTCAACATAAACAACATGTATAAGCTATAGCCAGTGGAGTATAGCTTTCATAGTCTACAAAGGATGACAACTTGTACAACATGTATAAGCTATAGCCAGTGGAGTATAGCTTTCCTAGTCTACAAAGAATGACAACATGAACAACATGTATAAGCTATAGCCAGTGGAGTATAGCTTTCCTAGTACACAAAGGATGACAACATGAACAACATGTATAAGCTATAGCCAGTGGAGTATAGCTTTCCTAGTACACAAAGGATGACAACATGAACAACATGTAAAAGGTATAGCCAGTGAAGTATAGCTTTCCTAGTACACAAAGGATGACAACATGAACAACATGTATAAGCTATAGCCAGTGGAGTATAGCTTTCCTAGTACACAAAGGATGACAACATGAACAACATGTATAAGCTATAGCCAGTAGAGTATAGCTTTCATAGTCTACAAAGGATGACAACATGAACAACATGAATAAGCTATAGCCAGTGGAGTATAGTTTTCATAGTCTACAAAGGATTACAACATGAACAACATGTATAGGCTATAGCCAGTGGAATATAGCTTTCATAGTCTGCAAATGATGACAACATGAACAACATGCATCAGCTATAGCCAGTGGAATAAAGCTTTCATAGTCTACAAAGGATGACAACATGAACAACATGTATAAGCTATAGCCAATGGAATATAGCTTTCATAGTCTACAAAGGATGACAACATGAACAGCATGTATAAGCTATCGCCAGTGGAATATAGCTTTCATAGTCTACAAAGGATGACAACATGAACAACATGTATAAGCTATAGCCAGTGGAATAAAGCATTCAAAGACTACAAAGGATGAAAAGATACAACTGAGTGTATTAGCTCTAGCCAGTGGAATATAGCATTCCTAGTCTACAAAGAATGAAAACATAAACAACATGTATAATCTATATCCAGTGGATTTTAGCATTCCTAGTATACAAAAGATAACAACATAAACAACATGTATAAGCTATAGCCAGTGGAATATAGCATTCCTAGTATACAAAAGATGACAACATACAACTGAGTGTATAAGCTATTACCAGTGGAATATAGCATTCCTAGTACACAAAGGATGACAACATAAACAACATTTATAAGCTATAGCCAGTGGAATATAGCATTCCTAGTACACAAAGGATGACAACATGAACAACATGTATAAGCTCTAGCCAGTGGAATATAGCATTCCTAGTACACAAAGGATGACAACATGAACAACATGTATAAGCTATAGTCAGTGGAATATAGCATTCATAGTACACAAAGGATGACAACATGAACAACATGTATAAGCTATAGCCAGTGGAATATAGCATTCATAGTGCACACAGGATGACAACATGAACAACATGTATTAACTAGCCAGTGGAATATAGCATTCCTAGTACACAAAGGATGACAACATACAACTGAGTGTATAAGCTATAGCCAGTGGAATATAAAATTCCAAGACTACAAAGGATGACAGCATACAACTGAGTGTATAAGCTTTAGCCAGTGGAATATAGCATTCCTAGTACACAAAGGATGACAACATGAACAACATGTATAAACTATAGCAAGTGGAATATAGCATTCCTAGTACACAAAGGATGACAACATGAACAACATGTATAAGCTATAGTCAGTGGAGTATAGCATTCATAGTACACAAAGGATGACAACGTGAACAACATGTATAAGCTATAGCCAGTGGAATATAGCATTCCTAGTGCACAAAGGATGACAACATGAGCAACATGTATTAACTAGCCAGTGGAATATAGCATTCTTAGTACACAAAGGATGACAACATATAACTGAGTGCATAAGCTATAGCTAGTGGAAAATAGCATTCCAAGACTACAAAGGATGACAGTATACAACTGAGTGTATAAGCTTTAGCCAGTGGAATATAGCATTCCTAGTACACAAATGATGACAACATCAACAAAATGTATAAGCCATAGCCAGTGGAATATAGCATTCTTAGTCTACAAAGGATAAAAACATACAACTGAGTGTAAAAGCTATAGCCAGTGGAATATAGCATTCCTAGTACACAAAGGATGACAACATAAACATCTTGTATCAGCTATAGCCAGTGGAATATAGCATTCCAAGACTACAAAGGATGACAGCATACAACTGAGTGTATAAGCTTTAGCCAGTGGAATATAGCATTCCTAGTACACAACGGATGACAACATAAACAAAATGTATAAGCCAAAGCCAGTGGAATATAGCATTCCTAGTACACAAAAGATGACAACATAAACATCTTGTATAAGCTATAGCCAGTGGAATATAACATTCCTAGTACACAAAGGATGACAACATGAACAACATCTGTAAGCTATAGTCAGTTGAATATAGCATTCATAGTCTACAAAGGATGACAACTTAAACAACATGTGTAAGCTATAGCCAGTGGAATATAGCATTCCTAGTACACAAAGGATGACAACATAAACAACATGTGTAAGCTATAGCCAGTGGAATATAGCATTCCTAGTACACAAAGGATGACAACATGAACAACATGTGTAAGCTATAGCCAGTGGAATATAGCATTCCTAGTACACAAAGGATGACAACATACAACTGAGTGTATAAACTATAGTCAGTGGAATATAGAATTCCTAGTACACAAAAGATGACAACATGAACAACATGTCTTAGCTATAGCCAGTGGAATATAACACACTAAGCAAAAAAATCTCTTATATGACCCCATATTTTGGTAATGCAAAGGTTGACATACAGTAAAATAAAAGTGTCACTTCTTCCATTTGGGTCTCTCTCTATGAATGACAAGCGTTTAAACTTTTATTATTTACTATAGAATAAAAAACAATAATCAAAGGTGGGGTTACACCTTAAAACAAAACTGTTTTTCTACGGAACTACTTCCGTACTACCATTTTGATCTCATGATTAGCTCCTGGTCCAAGTCATCTGTCTCAAGCAATGATAGATAATCATTCATTTAAATCATGTTTTACACATAATGCATGTACTTAAATGTTACAAATTGATAGTATTGTATTAAATGAACAGTATATTGCAATGTGTGCCTCGTATTTAGAGTTTCTGAGGGCGATATATCGGAGTGGATCATACAATACGTGCATTCTTTGTAACGGACCTGAGTGTGGTAACGAAACCTGTGACACGTTCACGTTCTGCCCATCTACGTCTGTACGTATCTGTTGACGGCAGATTAGCAATATTCGATTATACCTTTCGCAAATAATGGACTTTCTCATTTGAAATATGTGATCCGATTATGGGTCGAACCGCATATCTCATGTATGGAAGTTAAGCAGTATTTAAATATTAAATAGAGATGGCGGTCGTCTTTGTTTCGTGAACTTTCATGAAATAATGTTACCTGAGGCGGCACTTCAAAGTATAAAGTCACGTGGGTTCGTTATTGTGTATAATTACCGTTTATTGAAATACTGTGCTAAAATGAGTTCTATAAAATTTGAAATGAAATATATTCAAAACGGTTCATGGGATGGTTGGGTGTGATTTCTTGCTGTAGGTGATTAGAGCAAAAGCTGACATACCATAAACTGCAATAAGACATCACAGGTGTTTAAAAGTAACGTTTAACAGATTTTATCAGATGGATGTAATATGAACATTTAAAAAAGGGGGTATAACTACACTGTTTTTAGGGGTATAACTACACTGTCTTTAGGGGTATAACTACAAGGTCTTAGGGGTATAACTACAAAAATAGGGGTATAACTACACTGTCTTAGGGGTATAACTACAAAAATAGGGGTATTACTACACAAATAGGGATATAACTACACTGTCTTTAGGGGTATAACTACACTGTCTTTAGGGGAATAACTACAATGTCTTAGGGGTATAACTACAAAAATAGTGGTATAACTACAACGTCTTTATGGGTATAACTACAATGTCTTTAGGGGTATAACTACACTGTCTTAGGGTTATAACTACAAAAATAGGGGTATAACTACACTGTCTTTAGGGGTATTACTACAAAAATAGGGGTATAACTACACTGTCTTAATAGTATAACTACAAAAATAGGGGTATAACTACACTGTGTTTAGGGCTATAACTACAATGTCTTTAGGGGTATAACTACAAAAATTGGGGTATAACTACACTGTCTTTAGGGGTATAACTACACTATCTTAGGGGTATAACTACAAAACTAGGGGTAAAACTACATGTCTTTAGGGGTATAACTATAAAAATAAGGGTATAACTTCACTGTCTTTAGGGGTATAACTTCACTGTCTTTAGGGGTATAACTACACTGTCTTTAGGGGTATAACTGCACTGTCTTTAGGGGTATAACTACACTGTCTTTAGGGCTATAACTGCACTGTCTTTAGGGGTATAACTATACTGTCTTAACAAAATAGAGGTATTTCTACACTGTCGTAAGAGGTATAACTTCACTGTCTTTAGAGGTATAACTACACTGTCTTTCGGGGTATAACTACGCTGTCTTTAGGGGTATAACTATACTGTCTTTAGGGGTATAACTACACTGTCTTTAGGGGTATAACTATACTGTCTTTACAAAAAAGATGTATAACTACACTGTCTTTAGAGGTATAACTACACTGTCTTTAGGGTTATAACTGCACTCTCCTTAGAGGTATAACTACACCCTCCTTAGGGGTATAAATACACTATCTTTAGGGGTATAACTACACTGTCTTTAGGGGTATAACTACACTGTCTTTAGAGGTATAACTACACTGTCTTTAGGGCTATAACTACACTGTCTTTAGGGGTATAACTATACTGTCTTTAGGGGTATAACTACACTGTCTTTAGGGGTATAACTACACTGTCTTAATGGCTATAACTAAACTGTCTTAGAGGTATAACTACACTCTCTTTACAAAATAGGGATAACTACACTGTCTTTAGGGGTATAACTATACTGTCTTTAGGGGTATAACTACACTGTCTTTAGGGGTATAACTACTAAAATAGGGGTATAACTACACTGTCTTTACGGGTATAATTACACTGTCTTTACAAAATAGAGGGATAACTACACTGTCTTTAGGGGTATAACCACACTGTCTTTAGGGATATAACCACACTGTCTTTAGGGGTATAACTACACTGTCTTTAGGGGTATAACTACACTATCTTTAGGGGTATAACTACAAAAATAGGGGTAAAATAGACTGTCTTTAGGGGTATAACTACACTGTCTTTAGTGGTATAACTTCACTGTCTTTAGAAAAACAAGCCGGTTTAACCACCAGTAGTGCATTGTATGTAAATATACAGTAATGCTATGGAAAAAATATTTCAAAAAATGTTATATAAGTATTTTTTTACCATGGAAATCTCAGACTTTATTTTATATAAAACAAAGAGCAAAATTCAACTTTGTTGAAACCTTTACAAAAAATCAATTTATTAGATATTATTTCAATTAAGCAGTGTTTAGTATTATCTTTATATATTCTACCATTGTAACTGCGGCCACAGACGTGACCACACCGCAACCGTCAATACAAAACTGGCGTATAATCCTACTAACGCCGCGTCATATGGATGCTGCGATTCAAAATATCCCAATTGTCACCATGTGAGTATGATTCAACGTCCCGCTGGTCTTGATGTTGCTGCTGTTTTTGTTGTTGCTATTGATATTGATGTTGCTGTTGTTGTTGTTGGTGTTGTTGTTTTTGTTGTTGTTTTTGTTGTTGACGTTGTTGCTATTGCTGTTGATGTTGGTGCTGTTGATGTTGCTGCTTTTGCTGTTGCTGCTGTTGCTGCTGTTGCTACTGTTGTTGGTGCTGGTGTTGATGTTGGTGGTGGTGGTGGTGTTGATGTTGGTGTTGCTGCTCTATTGATGTTGTTATTGTTGTTGTTGTTTCTGTTGCTGTTGCTTTATTATTGTTGTTGCTGCTGTTGCTGCTGCTCTGCTGATGTTGTTGTTTTATGAATAAATGAGGAATGTAAAGCAACTGTTTTTTATTTACAATGCCTCGTTTCAGATGGGTTTGTGGTACGGGCAGACATTTCCGTCCTGAGGGATAACTGTTATTCAAAGGGACGGAATTTTCTATTTGAACTGAAAAAGTCATGTAAGAATATTTTTCTTGCATACCAAACACATTGAATACTTATTTAAAATAAAATCTTTAATATATTTGTACCAAAATGACTTTTAAGATACAGTACGTTATATGTTTTAATTAATACATAACGTCCTAAATTGCTCACTGTGGTATCTCCCTTTGGGTTTCTCAATCTTTTAATTTTTACTTAATGAACACTAATTATTACATAGTGTATGTTTAGTAATAGTTGGAGTTCATTAATAAAAAAGTTAACAGAGGAAGCGACCGGGGTTTCTTAAATGTTAAATTTTTACTTAAAGGAAAATAACTGGCTTAGTGTTAAACGTCATTTGACTTGCAGTTTATGTAACTCTAGGTGGAGTTACGATTAAAACTGAGATGATTGATGTTTCAAAGCCCATCCGTTGCTAAGGCCGTTTCTAAGCATAGCTCGCGCGGCTTTGTAGTTTGTACATCACTTGCTCAGATTTGAATCAATGGCGGTGTCTGTGCAATGTCATTCGCGCATGCACAATAATGACAAACTTCTTAATCATTAAGAACGAACTTGATAATTAAAATATTTTGTAGGCTGTTTTGATAAATAACAGTTTTGATAATTGAAGCAATTCCATTGATTGTCAAATGAGGTTAAACACTAAAAATATATCAAAACTTATTATTTTTATTTCGAAAATTAACCAACCAATAAAGAAGTATTCTGTATGTATTTAGAATTATTCTATATGTATCTAGATGTTTTCTATTCACGTACGCCGTGAAAGATGCCAGCAATTCAAAGATAACTAGAGCCAGTTACACGATCTCAACATGCTGCAGTTTCCTCTGCAATGCAGGAAGTTCTTAACACACTTTTCCTATTCAAACTCCGTTATAACGGACACATTGCGATCGTAGTATTTGGTTTGTCGTAAAAGAATTCAGTTATATCCCCGAATCGTGATTTTTTGACAATCTATATTCAAATCATATAGATATACTTTACAACAATTATTTTGTCAAAAATGAAATACAATCTAGTTTTAATAGTCCAGAGCAAACAACTGTCAACAAATCTCGCGTACCTTGGACAGAAGATTTCTGTCATTTGCAACCGTTTTGTTTATAGACCATTATCTTTATTTCATCTTGCCAGGCCCGATAAGCTCAGTCGGTAACACGTCTGACTATCCCAGGAAACATTTGTTAGGTCAACTGATCGTCTGTTAGCCCTTGGTGGCATAGAAAAGACGCTAAATAATCAATCAATTAATCAATCCATCAAAAATACTGGATATGTCATATATATATATATATATATATATATATATATATATATATATATATGGAACTGATGTCTGTCCACACAAATAAAACTGGTTGCCATATATAAGATGTAATACGTTTAAAATTAAGTTCAATCTCATTAAAATCAATAAAACAACATGCTAGTATTTAATTACAGCTTTTATTTCTGAAAGTATTAATACGATTACAATCAAGTTGTAAACAAATTAAATTTAAAGTTATTGAATGATTCAAAATGATGCCACGACAGTCACTGTACCTGGAATGCCAACATTAATATAAGTCGGGACATGTCGTTGTCACTGGTACATTGATATATGCTCAAAGTAACCATTGCACTAAACGTTAAAGCTAATTATATAAACATTGCAATGTGTTAAGCAATGCATCATACAATTTGTAAAACATTTTCATAGATTTCATGAGTCCTTTTGTGTCATATTTTCATATTCCAATCACAAAGGTATACGATACTTGAAATTAAAAATTTAAACGACAGGTATACATCCCACTTTAATAAACATGATAAAAATACTTTTTGTATGAAACACACACAACATTGCAACATATCGTTCGGCACTGCTCTCTTAAACAAGCATGTGTATCAAATGTAACTATGTTTTAGTCAAAATAATTATTCAAGTGCAATGGCAACTTGTTTTGGGGATTTTTAAAACGACAAAAGAGCGACACTAAAAACGTGATATCCATTAAATGAAACGATGTAATTGCTCAAGTAAATGGTTTTTATAAAGGACTAACGAACCCCTGATAAGTAAAGAAATACATAAATGGGATAAATAGAAGATTGATCTAGGTCCGTCCCTCCGTCGGTTCATCCGCCCACCCATCCACTTAATGTTAGTGCTTCCATTTTGCATGTAAGCTATGACGATTGATTTGATTGGTTACATGAATAGGTGACTACTACTACTAATAATAATAATAATATAATAATAATAATAATTAGTATATATGTAAAGGTCAATGATGATATACATATTTGTTACAGTTAAATGTTTGTTACGCAAATACTTTATTGTTAAAACATATTTATGGAATTGTTAAATCACATATGTATAATTTGATATGGGGGTGAAAGTTCATGTTTACATTAATTATGGGTTAACAAGGAAAATGTTGTTTTTTGTCTTATATAAATTAGAAAAAAAAATCCACATAAAATTTTGTTTAAAGTATATTTTATATCGTATCAGGAATGTAAACAAGGGGCGCCACTGGCAAGTTTCAACGTTAGATTTTGATAAAAAAAATATGTTCAGCGGGTACACTGGGGTTAAATACTTAAATAGTTGTTCTATTTTTAAATTAATAAAAGTTTACACTTATTGTAAACTTTATACAATGAATTTATCCGAGAGACATTTTCATTTCTTGTTAATCACCACAACGCTTACTGGCGTCAGTTTGATATTCGTCTTTCGTGTTTCGATATTTAATATAAAACTAACATTAAACACTGACTTCTCAGTATCTAATACTGAAGAGTTATGAAAAATGAATACTTAGTATCTAACTGAATTCTTTCCATTACATTGATGACGGTGTTATCATTGGTCAGGAATAGCTATGAAATGTATGTACATCGAAACACATACAGCTCTCTAAAAGAAAAATTCAAGCACATAATAAAACGTTACAACAGTTAAACTTGTATAAGCGGTGACCTCTATTGAGCAACTACTTATCTTAAGCAGCCACTTTGCTTTATCTCATCTTTATGCTTTCAGTACAAATTCACCTGTATTAAGCAACGACCTGTCTTAAAGGTCACTTTTAGTTTTGACTTTATGAAGACACACGTATTCTCCAGTTCCCAATCATAGATAGTATGTGTTGATGTCACTTCCTGCTCTGACGAACGTGTCTATAAACACGACGGCCGCGCCGTGACGTCTTCAAGTCCGCAAAGCGAAGTTCGAATAAGTGTCAAACGACTTCACATACGCACTCACGCACTGGTAGCAGAAAGCGTATTGCTCCTAGAAAAAATAACATAGTATTCTAGTATTTTCTTTCTGATTATTAAATATTTATAATTGATTTGAATGGAATATCAACTCGATGATAAAGGTGGCTAACTTGACATATACTTTAAATAATATTAACGTTTACAGGTCTTACTACACAGTTGAACTTTGTTCTTTGTTCTATATAAAATAAGGTCTAGGATTCCTACGATAAAAACAATCCACTTGGTTTTTTTTTCATAGCAGGAATGTGTCCTCTCATACAGATGCACAATAACTGGTTGGTAGACCAGCTTGTTTTTTAAGACAGTGCAGTGACACCCTAATATCTTTTGAAAAAAAAGAAGTTCTGATATGCTCATGAATACATCTATATGTTAAAATCCTATAAAAGTCACGTTTTTAACACCAGTGATGCCTTATTGCAGTACTTGCTATGTCAGTTCTTGCTCTGCTAATCTGCAGCAAGTTATCACAAGGTTGTTCCATTATGAACCATTTTAAAAATATTTATAACCAAATTACATAAATACAGGACTTTTATAAGAGCAATAAGGGACACAGCTGTGTAGTACAGTGTTCTTTTAAATGATAATCATACACTCTAGCACTTATTAATATATTATGGAAATAATTGTTCAAACATACTTTGTTGGGTATAGCGTTTGCTCTTCTGGATTTAACTTTTCTAACCGTATTCACTACACTGACCTCGTGCTCTACATCCATCTTGTGTATGAGGACAGATACGGCACAGAACAAACCGCTTCTCTCTCCTCCGGTTCTGAAGCAAAACAGAAGACACGAGTTGTCATGGCCGACGCCAAGCAGCAATGCGGTTTACCGCCAACACATTGCAGGTTGTACAATTTTATTGATGGAGGAAAACTCCAGAGTAAATAATCTGAGTAGGACCACAGCGGGGGATGTCCCTCGGTATGGAGCTGCTACTCCTCCTCACATTTTTGACATTGCTTGGTTCGACATCAGAGGTTAGGGATGGGATCTTGAGAAGGTGTCTTAGGACACTCAATTCAATTCAGTTCAATTTAATTGTATTTATTCCCAGTTTCACAATGGGAAAAACATAGGTAAATACTGTATAAAGCAATACATAATTAGAATATCAATGGTAATTCATACTCGGTCACTGAGGACCCCGAGTTTGGGTTCGACCTCCGTGGTGATATGTAAGGGATCTTGAGAAATCGGCGCCTTAGCACACTCGGCCTTTATGCAAATTACAGAAATATGTGAATGAAACGACTTTCACGTTAAGCTCCGATACCGTTAACCGCATCTATAGCAGTTCTGTGGATAAACGCAGCACAAACAACCACAACTGTAAATAAAGTAATGTTAGGCATTGTGACGTGCACTTACAGGCAATGTATGATGATATGCTTGTTGTGTTCCGATGTGTTCGACATAGTCTCAACATCAGAAATCAGCTGTAAGAATGTGCCGGGGTCTTTCGGAACTGTCTCGTTTTGTTTCCATTGTGTATACCGGAGGTGGTCAACCGTTCTCTCACTGGAAGATCCCTGAATAAATGAAATTATTCTGTTTTAAAAACAACCGAAGCCTACTTATTATACTAATACGGCTATAGTGTAGAGCGAATGATATATCTGTAGGGAGTCGGATCCTGAATAAGAGGGTCGAAAAATTAATCCCCGCAATGATGGTAATGTCTTTGAGAAAACTGCCATGTTAGCATTACTGCTGGTTCTACCATGGAACACTCCAAGCGTAATTGTTCAATTTGTAAGAATGTGTTCCACAAACGATATAAAAGATATTGTTCAAATATAACACTAAGACAATCCCAATTTTAAACCTTGTGTACGGATGTATATGCAATAACAATTAAGTCATGTGGAAAAGTACACTATAACCCACCTGGCCGCCATGTATCGTTATCTTGTGATGGGTGTACTGTGGTGTGGTTTTGTACTTCACCGACGTAACTGTTAACCTTCCAATCTTCAGAACTTGGTTATCATCAGGAAAGAACGTACCGACAGTCTGTAAAATACAAGCAGGGCGAATACAGGAACCACATGGCTAACCTTATGTAAGATTGATATAATGTAAATGTAGACTACCGACAGTCTGTTAAATACAAGCAGGGAGAATACAGGAACCACATGGCTAACCTTATGTAAGATTGATATAATGTAAATGTAGGCTACCGACAGTCTGTAAAATACAAACAGGGAGAATATAGGAACCACATGGCTAACTTTATGTAAGATTGATATAGTGTAAGTGTAGACTACCGACAGTCTGTAAAATACAAGCAGGGAGAATACAGGAACCACATGGCTAACCTTATGTAAGATTGATATAGTGTAAATGTAGACTACCGACAGTCTGTGTAATACAAGCAGGGAGAATAAAGGAACCACATGGCTAACCTTATGTAAGATTGATATACTGTAAATGTAGACTACCGACAGTCTGTAAAATAGAAGCAGGGAGAATACAGGAACCACATGGCTAACCTTATGTAAGATTGATATATTGTAAATGGAGACTACCGACAGTCTGTAAAATACAAGCAGGGAGAATACAAGAACCACATGGCTAACCTTATGTAAGATTGATATAATGTAAATGTAGGCTACCGACAGTGTAAAATACAAACAGGGAGAATACAGGAACCACATGGCTAACCTTATGTAAGATTGATATGATGTAAATGTAGACTACTGACAGTCTGTAAAATACAAGCAGGGAGAATACAAGAACCACATGGCTAACTTTATGTAAGATTGATATAATGTAAATGTAGACTAGCACTTTCTTTTATTTCTTACGACACTTTCAGCAATCGGAGTAATATAGGTAGCCACGTTTCTGAAGGAGGTCTTTGGACATTCGTATCGCTTATTAAAATAGAAGTACAGTAAGATATTTTATATGCACTTCGTATGGCTCTCACTGTACGTGGACCAACTGCTTTAAACTGTTTCTAAAGTCTCGCCCACAAATTACATGCTTTCATAGTACCGTGCCAGAGTATGGCACCGTTGGAGTGCGTTTGAAAAAAACGGACAAAACCTCACCGGCAATAGATCTGGGGACCTTTGGGTCTCGGAGCAAAACGTTCTGCAAAATACTAGTCACCCATCTAAATAACATCAGTAATGTATTGTTTACAAATATTGCCGATGGCAAAATTTTATATATTAAAAATGATCTAAAATCAACAATTTTGGCAACATCTAAAATTAACTCGCCTTCTATAAATGTTATTCTATTAAAAATTTCTTAATTCAATTTTAAAAGCTGTATTTCGATGACACCAGGCAACCTGTCTTTAGGATGCGTGTTTCGAATTCAGTGTTACAGAGTCTGAATGTAAATGAATGTTAATTATTCATATAATCTTATAATGTCTGACAAAGTGTTAGTATTCTTATTCATCTTGTAGCTCACATCAAAATTGACACACACACACACACACACACACACACACACACACACACACACATATATATATATATATTCTAGTGTGTTTATTCTGTGTTTATATGGTAAATTAATGTTGTACTTTGTAAATATTTTGAAGGCCTCATGGAAGATTACATTTATTCAAATGAAATTTCTCGTTAAAAAGTGTTTAATAAAAAGTATTTATACCATTTGTTTTAACACCTCCTCCGATTCCAATGAAACAATACAGGAGCAGTTTGACTGACACACCAGGCGCATGAATTCTTCTACAGTATCAGGCAGCGGTGTCTGGGCTACAATATAGCGGTTCTTCGTCCTGAACCCCTATAAGGATATAATAAGTAAACCTGATCTATTCTGTAAAGATGGTATCTCTCAAAGTCTAAACACTTAATGTGATAAATCTGCGTGTTACTGAGGAAGAGTTTTTTTTAACTCATATCAAGGACTTGTATAGAGAAAGGAAAAGCAGCTGTTTGAGATGTTATGAACTCGCCACGCAAATTCTCGCGAATTCTCGTTTTTAAATATCTTTACTTCCAATCATCTCAGAAATACTAATTGAAAGTATTTCATTGCACAAGAAGAGCTTATTCCTTTTCAGTTTGTTTAAAATCGTTGAAGTATTAATGATTACAAAATGTGTATACTGCAACTAAAATCAAGGAAAGTATTTGAAATGTTTCTGTAAACTGCAATAGTTTAAATTCAAGGTCATTTTGTGTGTTTAAAACAGTATACACCATCTTTAGAAGGTTACATACACCTTGTATTCTACGTAATAAATCAGTTGCCTGTGAAATTTAAATGGAAAATCTTCGCATGCTATTTTAAAAGTATTTAGTAGAGTGATGCAAGTCAGTGCTGATGAATTATAACATGTAAAATGGCACTAAACTGTAAACCATGCAAGGGAAAACAACACTATTTGTAATTAGTAAACCATTATGTCACCTACATCTATATAGACGGCATTTATATAGCCCGGGGATCCCACCTTTCTCTTCAAATAAAGTGCTACCCTATGTCGATCTCCTGCAATTCAGACAAAAAACGCATTCATTAAATGCACGTTTGATACACTGAAAAAAGAGAGTTCCATAATTAAAGCATAAAAACAACAACATGGTAAGACAGTTTAAATTGATAAAAACTAAGTTTCAACTCTATTCTAATAAACAAGGAAGATATTGTACAGGTTTCTAGATTGTAAATCATGTCTTATAAAGTTGATTCCCAAGAAGTATAGACAGCAACCAATAATAAAAAATGTAGAATATAATTAGTAGGTTTATGTGTAGTTCTTGAATGTATAAAACCCCTAACGCCCACTATCAATCCCTAACGTCCACTGTCAACCACTAATGTCCACTATCAACTCCTAACGCCCACTGTCAACCCCTAACGTCCACTGTCAACCCCTAACGCCCACTATTAACCCCTATTGTCCACAATCAACCCTTGACGCCCACAATTAACAACTAACGCCCACTATCAACCCCTAACGTCCACTGTCAACCCCTAACGCCCACTATTAACCCCTATTGTCCACAATCAACCCTTGACGCCCACAATTAACAACTAACGCCCACTATCAACCCCTAACGCCCACTTGCCACCCCTAACGCTCACTACCAACCACTAACGCCCAAAATCAACCCCTAACGCTCACTACCATCCCCTAACGCTCACTACCAACCACTAACGCCCAAAATCAACCCCTAACGCCCACTATCAACCCTTAACGCACACTACCAACTCCTAACGCCCACAATCAACCCCTTACGCTCGCTGTCAACCCCTAATACCTACTGTCAACCCCTGGCGCCCACTATCAGAGGGTTAAGCAGTATCAATATCGGTATGAAACTGAATAACACTGAATGAGTTCAACGACTGAAAACTGTACAACTGTTCCTGTTATAGTAAATATTATTTGATAAAATGAAGGTTAAACTATATAGCATTATAAATGAGTGGATTAGTAAATTGCAAATCCAGGGGTCACAGGTTCGATTCACCGCTCCTCCAACTTAAAATAATTATCCGTATTTCGGATGGGACTTTAACAAAAATCGAGGTCACATGCTTAAATCGGGCATGTAAATTAACCAGGGACAGCTCATAAGGGTCTTCTGTATCTCTGCACTGCATTCAAAAATCTAAAACTACTAATACTCATTCGGAGGCGTCGCCTATTTGAGAAACAGGCGGCAACGGTAAACAAAATTATCATCATATCATTAATAGGCATTGCTTTACCTGGTATGTCAGCACCCCCACGGTTTGCCCTTGTCTGTGTTTTGTTTCGTTTCACAGCCTCGATTTCTGATTCGATTTTCTTTTCCGCTGTTGACTCCAGTTGCTAATGAAATTAAAACAAATATCCCATTTACTATTGTAGTCAATGCCAAGCAGGAACATTTGCTTTATAGTTTCATAGATAAAATGAAGAAATAAATAGTGCATTTTCTTTCAAGTATAAATATATCAAAATACAAATTTGCTTTAATTAACATCAAGCAATCTATTTATTCCGTTGAGCGTTTGTAAATGGACAGACAGATGAGAAATCTGAATTCATACCTGCCAATGGAAAACTGTTAACAGTACGTGTAACTACACGTCTCGCTACAAAGTTGGGCCCACTTTTTCCCAATGTAACATGGCTCTTACGATTAAAAAAATATCCAATGTAATTTGATTTCATATATTTTCAAAATGGTTCATAGTGGTTGTGATTTCTTGCTGCAGATGATAAGAGCAAAAGCTGGCATATCATATATTGCAGTTAAACATTACTGGTGTTAAAAAGTGATTTTTATTGGATTTTAACATATGCATGTATTTTTGATTTGTGAACTTATCTAAAGAATCACTGCACTGGTCAACCTACCAGCTATTGTGCATTTGTATGAGGGAATAAATTCCTGCTTTGAAAACAAATACTATGTGGAATATCTCATTTAACGTGGAAATCCTTGATATTATTGTATAAACATATAGAACAAAAACACATTACAACTGTGTGGTGATATATACATAATGGAATAAACCTGTTTAGTAAAAGTTTTTAAACTAATGATAATGTTAAAGAAAATCAAAATCACCTTTCTGTTCTGTGAATACTAATAGCACTAGTTGATTGCAAAGTATGCACAAATAAATATCAGCTATTACATATCTATATAAACATCTTAAAACAGTTGTTGATAATAAAGAGAATTATTGAATGAAAATGAAAGAAATACTACTGGTATAGGTTTTACTATATCAAAACATAACTTTTTGAAATTAACCTTAAATTTCTTCGTCAGTTCTTCGTCACTCAGAGAGGCTGTGTATTGCTGAAATTTGTCTGAGGTGATGACCTGACAGTCAAACGTAAGGGAATGTAGCACGGCATGATGAAGGTATTCGTATTGTTCCTACGACAAAAATAATCTTAATACAAGAGTGCAGCAACATAATACATATCAGTAAAGTTATCAACAGCCAATACATATTCGATACAGGACTTAAATTCATTTATGTTTTGAGTTAGAAGTTATCAAACTATTTAGGTATTAAAAAGTATTTAAAAATTGGCAGTTGATCTAGAAAATGGGTTTAAGACTGTAAAGTTTGATGAATGTAGGACCTGGTTTAATAGCTCTAGACGCTCCATACACATTACTGTTGTTGTTTTTTGTTAAAACAAACGCTCGTTACTATACTATACTGTTTTTTATTGAATGTAGTCAGGGAGTATTAATCTTCCCATTTATACCGAGTTTTATTATATGAAATGCCGCTTCATGGTTAAATCAGATCTTTAATTGTTCGATTGCATGTTTAATTCTGATAATATTTGTAGAACGGTGAACTCCAGCGGCCCCCTTTTCGCTAACATGTGTATTTGTAAGACTTAGTTCAAAAATATGCGCAAATGAAACGTGCCAATGTGTCACAATTTGTTCGTACGAAATCCTTAAGATTTACGAAGTTTAGCGGAACGGGTCCAAGTATTATACTGTTGTTTATATACGTACCAGTGTCTGTACCATGTTCACCCTGTGTTCTCTCATGTGTGCCACGCAACCGAATACATCCACTACCTTTTCTCCCTCGCCCTGGTTAGTCAGGATATCAAGGGCCACATAAGTCCCAGTCCTGCCGACGCCGGCACTATATACACAAGGTTAAATGAATAGTAAAGACACATGGGTACATGTATTGTGATCGATGTTAATGTTACATATATGCAATTAATACAATACACAATACTGATACTTATAATAAATAACTTGACTTTTTTAATAAAGTGTATCAGTAATAAGAAGTATCACTTGGAGAACCTAGTTGAATTAACATCTACAAAAATATCCATTTGAAGAATGTTTTGAAGGAAAAAAATTAGCAGTCACCGTTTCATTTAGTTTGTTCACAAGGGGGCACGGAACAGGCAATACGAATCCAAACCCTTATCTACTACGTCACATCTGTTTATTTAATTAACATCGATTATGCAACAAGTTCTTACAACTTAGACAAATCACACTCGATATATTCCTTGGTAGAACCCGTACTAAGTATGTATGGCTCAAAAAGGCAACATATGACATACGCTGCTCTACCAGTAGACGACGCATCGGATCCAATATCGGAGAGTTGTAGGTTCGATCATCCGCGTGGTCTATGTGTAAGCAAGATTTGTCTAAGTTGCAAGAACTTGTTAGAATCGATGTAAAATCAATAAGTTTAAAACACCTTAAAACATACGTTTGCACATCGTCTTTGTATGAATATTTAAAATAAGTTTATTAATTAGTTATTATTACAACTCAGACAAATCATGCTCGACGTCTTCCTGAGAAGAACCAGTACTAAACATATGCGGAAAATGTATCTTGCTTTAGGACAACACACGGCCGTAGCGGAATGCCGAACCCACGACCCTCCGGTTTGATGCTCTACCACTTGACAAGAAACAACCACGTCGTATGTGTGACGTCTGGACGTGTAAGATTACAACTTACCTGCAGTGAACGAGTATGGGTCCGTTCAAACTTGTCAGAGTGCTCTTCACCTTCTGACGAAATTCTATCAAACTTGTGACGTCATCAGGAACACCTTTATCTGGCCAGGCAGTGTAGTGGATATGGTATAGCGGTCGACTTCCCGTTGCCTGCACAACAAATACAATTGTACCACTACTACTAAATAAATGCATGTTACACATTTACATCAATTCAACACATAAAACACATAAATAATCCTTAAAGTTGATATACCTTTATTGAACAATTGACCTGACGCGACAACTACTATCTCACCGCCAATTGGTCACGTGACGTTGTTCGTCCAAATGAATCTAACGTAGTGCTTAGTAAGCGAGTATCAGCTTGTCTAGGAAAATTGCGGAGTTGAGACCAATATCGATCACTGATTGGATTATAGACTTGTTTGATTGACAGCCCGTGTATGGTCAATTAAGCACATTGACATATAGCAGCTATTGGAAAACAATGACCTACCTTATACATGTATTTATGAACTTAAAATGTAGATATATGTTTAATCATTGAAACAGCAACAGCTAATTGCAAAAAAAGTAAAAAATAAAATAAAAATGTCTGCATAGAAAAGTACGTTTAATGTAATTAATGTCTATATTCGTATCATATATACATGTAATATGTACGTTTACGAAAGTGAAAACATATATATTTGTGCATAGTTGTTTGATGTTACCGATGTAATATCAACTAGTTGGTAGCCAACGACGATAATAATAGTTGGATACCGAAACGCAATGTAAAACGTAAAATGAAATCCGAGATTAAAATTAAATTTATTATAGCAATTCCAAAGACTTCGAGTATTCTATTTTTCTTGTTCAATATTTTTCTCCAATCTTTCAAATTTGGAAATATTCCTACACATCAAAATTCCGTTTACCTCCCTTGCAATAATATTTTCGTCTGCAAACACTTTTGCATTTTAAAAAGCGTATTAGCTTTTATATAGTAAGCAGCTTATATATTATAGATTAAACTGTGTAAATATATTGAGCCTGATGCTATGTTAATATTAAATTGAAATCTGGAATATGTATGCTGTTTAGTCGCCAAAAACAATTTAAATTAAGATGTTTAACGCTGTAAAATATACCCCTCCTCCCCTTTTAACTTCCGCAATTATCTGTCCTGTATATCACAAAGAGACAAAACTGTGTAACTGCGACTATTTCAAAAGATATTGGCGACCTGTGATGATCCAGGAAGACAGTATTGTTATTTTGAACATCAGTTTTTGTAATTGTTTGTGAGTGATCGAAAACTTAGGTATTTGTTTACGTATTTGTTGCTTATCGTGCTAGTATGATTTAATGAATTGGTGTATAATCACAAAACAAAAACACGGACGTAAAATGTAAACATTCAATTTATTTTTAGTAAGACCCTAACTCTAACATGAACACACTATCTATTACACTACCGTATAGATTAAATCAGCTTTAAATTTCAAACCACTGAACTCTAAACTACTCGATGCAGTGTGCTTTGAATCTACAAGAAAGTAACACAAACTTGCTTAAAAACAGCTTAGTGTTTAACCTCATTTGACAACCAATGGAATCGCTTCAATTTTCAAAGTTGTGTCACTCTTATTTGTTAAAACAGCCTTCAAAATAATTTAATTATTAAGTTCGCACAGACTCCGCCCTTGATTCAATTCTGAACGAGTCATGAACAAACTACTAAACTGCGCGAGTTATCCTTAGAAACGGCCTTAGCAAACATCAAGTTTAAAACGTCAGCAATCTCTGTTTTCATTGTAGCTCCACCTTGAGTCAGTCAAATGACGTTTAACACTAAGCTAGTTAGTGTTTATTTATTAAAAAAAAAAAAAAGAAACCACGGTCGCTTCTTGCGGTCGCTCCATTTGGGTTTCTTGATTCTTATATTTTTGTGAAATGAACACAAACCATTACTAAGTAAACATTTATTATTGATTCAAAATATGAATGACATTAGCGTGTGTTTAATCTGGGAAGACAATGCTCCGTTTCCTTTAAGAGTAACCCAATGACATTATCTTTAAACTGTAGGTTTATTATTTGTACAGATTTAAAATTACATTGATATCATTGATGAATATGTATGTAATAAAATATATATATAAAACAGAGAGAGAGAGAGAGAGAGAGAGAGAGAGAGAGAGAGAGTGGGGGGAGATATATATAGAGAGAGAGTTTGTAAAGTTCACATTCCCGCACTGTAATATAAATCTTTTGATTTGACATAGAAATAGTCTCACTATGGAGATGATTTATCTATAGTCCAGTCACCCGGGATAAATACCATTTATAAAAAATGTCATGAAAATAAAAAAAAGTCATGCTAACATTATATCTACTTTACGACTTACTTAAAAAGAGACGTAAACCAGTACCGATCAGAATTCAACCCTATTAATGGAAAAAATAGCAGTTACAAAACAATTATACCGTAAATACACACACATATAGTTATTTTTGAAGTTAACAAACCTTGGCTATTGTAAAACTTCTAACTGTATAGTCGGCATATGTATCTTCACTATGACACGTGACTGTGATGTCACCATAGTTAGCATCTGTTCCAACATCCGGCCAGTATTTGTCACATTTATTACTCTGCATGATAATATTTTCATTTAAGTTACTATACTGTTTCAATAAATCGTCATGGCATTAGAGAAATTCCATATAACTCGAATATTCAGATATCTCAATTAAATCGATTACTTTATTGATATAACATTTCCTTACCCCGTCTTCCATTAGGTTGGTAACCATGGCGATTTTCCCGACGTTCTGCTGCCACACCATTTTCCAAAGTGTGGCAAAATCATCCGTCGTCTTCTCTGTTGGACCTGTTGAATTGCATTACTCATATAAAATATACAGGGATAATGCAATAACCACGTATCGTATGTCCAAAATGAGGGGTAACGTTCTCGACACACAGCCAAACAATGCCTTGAATTATTAAAACCGAAAACTTGGAAAAAGCAGAACTATTAAGTTTGCGCATGCTTTAAGGTTTTGTGTTTTTTATGTTTCAGCGCATTTTTCGTTCGTTACGTGAAACAGAAAATCCATCTTGACCATAGCCGTGGCTAACGCCAGCCTAATAATAATTAATGTAAAAAAACAAGAAGGTGAAGAGACATATCTGCTATTAGGGTTTAAACTTGGTTTATGTCATTTTAAAGCAAATCCCTTATTTTGAAGTATATATTTCGTTATTGCATTTTCAATTTCATTCCTCTACGTATATTTTGACACTTGAAATTACACAATACGACACACTATCAAAGTCATTCCTGTTTACCTTTTGTTCCAATATTATTTTCATGTGAAGTTAAAAGGCGATTACGTACTTTTGTTTTGTTTTAAACTGCTAGCATTGAGATACAACTATTTGCAACACATAGAAAAGAGAATCAACGTACCTAGACACGCGATGTATTCGTTGATCCGGTTAAATCCCTGAAAACAAACGCGCAATATTCAAGATTTGTGTACAATAGTTGGATAGTTGTCACGAAACAAATAAGTGAATTGTAGAAATCATGTACACATGTAAACATAAAACAGTTAAATTATCACATTTTACACTCTAATTTAAAATGTTCACCATTACTTTAGATGTATTGTGTGTTTTTTTTGTGTGTTAATGTATTTGATTAAGGGTCATTTGCATCTGTATGACCTTTATATAATAATATGTTCTATCCCTGTATTACGTTTCGATGTATAATTTGCATTATCATTACACTACCTTTTTTATACACATTATATGTTTGTGTTAGAGTTGGGTAATTAGTTTTCAATCTCGATTGGAAAACAGCGTGCGATGTTATTAGTTTACAAGAATAATACGAAATAAGTCATTTGGCCGCAAGACTTATTTGCTGAATATGCAAATACAAATGAAACAAAATTTGGACAAGATATCTTACATCGAGATAACTTGCATTAATGTAATCTGACCCAGGTCCGACTAGCATTACCCTATATTCGTCATCTGAAATGAGAAAGAAACGACAGCAGTTGTACGTCATAATGGATAATGTATACATGCAAGTTGACATATATATATGTGTGTTGCTATTCTAGCATACATATCTAGTATTTGGGCAGCAATAGTAGAACGCTCGCTATGCACGCGGAAGTTATAGGTTTGATCCTATTTAGATGTAGATGTGGAAACAGAACGTTATTAACATAACTTGTCGTTATGACCTAGTATGACTTTTGACAACAATGCAACGGAATAATATGTGTAGCTCAGTAGTATGTTTGTTTAGATATTCTCTTTCTTTATTAAAACAAAATATAATTAATTAATAAACAATAGCTTATCAACGAAAAAGCAAAGTTAACTTATTTTGTGATTAAAAGAGTTTTGAATATATATGAAAATTTCAAACATTTTTTGAATTTTTAAATTAAGATCATTTTGTCAGAGATTCGCACAAAATAAAACTACACGGAATCAAATATATTGTTTAATTGTGTATTACTTTGTCCACTGTGCCTATTTGTAAAATGTATGTTAGAAAAAGCATTATAGAAATCACAGCGTAATTGTATTTATTGAAAAAATTACAACAAAAAAAGTGATTAATCGAGATATACTAATTAAAACAAATATTTGCTATAAGAAACATTGTAACTTGTAAGTATCCTCAAAACGTCTTACATCAGATGTATAGGTATTTTGTAATCAAATGTTAAATAATTTGGCTAAATATATTCGCGCGTGCGTGAGTGTGTGCGCGTGTGTCTGCGTACGTGTGTGTTCGTAAAAATAGAAGTAATATATGTTCTGTTCTGTTAAAAATTCATTTATTAAAAATAAATTAATAATTAAATATACTTGTTTGACACTTACAAGGATAAACATATCTGTACCGATTTCTTGCCATGTTTTGTGGAGTTTGAGACACAGCATATGGTTTACCGTGTACGAGACCATTGGGAAATTCCTAAAACACAGGTTATGTATGTAAATATGTGTAAGAGGAATCATAGATCATTGTTTGGTAAAGGCCGATCGAACAGTTATATTAATCATAATACATTTAGTATTATTCTAAACTGGTTAAACTAAATTTATACTCTTTTGAAAGTTCTTTTCTCCTCTCACAATCTAAGTCAAACAATGGTATTTAATTTGAAACTGTTTGTTGAAGATATTTTAAAATGCATTTGCAAATTGTTTCTTTAAAGTTAATTTATATACATCACACATGTTAACATAAATCAAGAGATACATTTCCAAGAGAATAATAGTATATAAATCGTTTAATTGAGGACAAAATAATAAAACAATTTACTTAATAGAAATTTACATACGCTGAATTCTTTGTGAAATCCTTCTTTCGTTTTCTTGGCAACATATTCATCAAGTTTCTCAACATTTATTCGTCGTACACTGTTGTAGTATGTGTTTTCTACAACAGTTGGTCTAACCTCTGGATACACATCCTCCATTTCATCGTCCGTTAGCTCTATGTTAGATGATTCCGAAACGTTGGATAGTCGAAAGTTACTATTTGTTTGAGGTTCGTAACTGGGATTCTCTATATCTACTGCTTTTTCATACGTATTTGTAGAATGAATTGTTGAAACTAAATATATAAACATTTATTGACAATAAAGACATCGCATTCTGTAATAATAACTTACATTTATTCAATATAAGTCGATAATTGCTAACCATTAACAGTATTATCGGATGATTTTAAGTAAACATAATCCGCATAATAAGAATTATTTGATTGAAATATTTTCGACATTTTTTAACATATAAATTATTTAATAATGCTTTACCTGTGTGGGAAGAAGTGCTGTTATTGTCAGATAGTTGCGCAGAAGTTGTAACTTCTTTTCGGCCATTGTCATTCATGGCCTCATATTGAGGTTTGTTGTTTCTCCTTATAAATGTAATGCATTGATATAATATATATAACGATTGATATTACTCGTGTTTATTCATACTGTGGTTATAAACAAGATTTGTACAAATTTATTAGCATTTCATAAACGCTTTTGACACAAGAATATCTCTAGAATTATACCGTCCTGATTAAAAGTTGTAGCTTTTTAATATAAATTGCAATAACATTTAATTTACAGTTTTTATTTGTCATAAACATCATTGTTCTTTCAGAATACCAGATTACTTATTAGTTTTAACATTATAAAAGTGGATACACTAATAAATACGTTGTATATTACCGTATTTTAAGAATCACTACTGTTCCAATTATAGCCAGTATAACTAGAAGTCCACCAATAGACGCCCCAACAGCCACACCAGTAGCATTTCTCATTACCCCGTTTTCTCCTTCATCCTCGTTTCTCTTTTCATCCGCAGAAAATACTGTTAATATGGTTGCAATGAAACAATTATAATAACATAATGAGTATCATTTAAAATTCTGATATGTAATAAGTACCATTTTGTCATGACATAAAACCCAATTATAAAAATACAGTACGAATAAGTTTTCAGATCTAATCGACACAATTTGATTCTTATAATAACTATGCTTGTTAAAATAATATTGGATGCGGACGAAGCGTAAGAACATATTTTAATTTAACTAAATTAGTGCGTTTCGAAACTTTGTGGGGGGTAATAAGAATATTAATTATGCTATTTGTAACAGTACGGAATGGTCTTAACAAATGTTATACGGCATATATACGATATAGTTACATCATTAGTGTTAATATAATGTCTTATAATAATGTACAAAACTATATAATCATTGCTTTAAATACAGTTAATATGTGTCAGCATACAGGTATAACAAGAGACGAAAATTGACATTTAACCCCGAAGTGGTATTCTTTTATCAGTTTTAAAGTACAAACATGTATTAAAAATAAAGTACTACTATCTAATATATACATAGTGTATGATAATAGTGGCTTAAATATCATGGTAATATAATGAACAAGTATTTAAAAATTATAAAAATTACTGTATTTCATATACAGTTTTTGGGCACTAATGTGTAGCTTATTAACAATATGTTTTAAGAATTCTAAAATCATTTTTAAATCAAATCGAATTTGAAAGAAACGGTGTGTAGTATGTTGTTCAACCAATATAAAATATGTTTTATGAATAGTAAGAAATATTACCGTGTCGGCATTTTACATCGGTAAAGTTACCATGACAGCCATTGTGGCATTCTCCGGATGATCTATCACATGTCACATTCACGCAATGAACGCTGCATATCTTATCGCATTTATCTCCATATAAACCGTGCTGACACCCAATTATACACGTACCATTTTCACTAAAGCAACTTTTTGTCAGTGTATCATTTGAAGAGCAGTTTGCACAAGTATGCGCACACATGTGACCGTACTTGTGTGCAACACAGCCAAACGTACATTTGCCGGTTTCCCTATCACATGACGTATTGATACAGTATTCACTGCATGTTTTATTGCACCTATATCCATAGATTGTTTCATTTGTACATCCATGTTTACACGCACCGGTTTTTATGTCACATGTACCATTCCCATGTACTCTTTTGCAATTTACAGGACAATCTAAGGAACAGTTATTTCCATACGTTTCACCTGTACAGAAATTACACGCTCCGTTTTCTCGGTTACATTCCACGCACCCATAACTGCAACGTTTTTCGCACCTATTTCCCCAGAATAAGCCGCCGCATCCTTCAAAACAATATCCATTACTGTTGTTGCATTTTCTATTAAGACAGTTCATGCTACATTCTACACATGTGCCATTAAAATTATTTGGATAATAACCTTGAACAGTGCATTTAATACACTTTTCATACATATTTTCTGTAGAAAGACATTGAATACACGTTATATCATGCTTTGAGCAATTCATTTCACAACCATTTTCAAAGGAATTGTCTGGATGACACTCTTTGATATTACAATTGTATTTACACGGACAACACGTAGGTTTTGTATTATTAGTATGCAAAGAATACGGAAACCAAGTCGTGTTGCTACATTGTTTGCACTCAGGACTAACGCAAACATCTTCTCTACACGTACAATTCAAGAGAATATTTGTAAAACCGTCTTTACAATCGCTGCATATTCCAGCGTTGTCACAATGTTTGCATTGAGTTGGACATTCGCTATTACAACGGCTCCCATAATAACCCTCGTTACACCCGTAATAACATTCGCCTGTTTCTCCCTTACACGTTTTGTTAAGACAATTACTGGGACAATTAGAGCTACAGTGATAATAAACGGTGCCGTTATTTATGCCATATTTGCCATCCACACACGCAGTGCATGTGTTTGCATTTCCTTTTGTACAAGCTTTGCATGCATTGCCAGTTGAACAGTTAGTGTTACATCCGTTATTTCCTGCCTTTCCATCTGCACAATCCCCCAAACAATATCCATCATATTGGCGACATTTGCTTCCTGCTTTACAATTATAAGGACACATTAGATTACACATTTGACCGTACCGACCGTCTTTGCATTTATCACATTTTATTCCAGTGAAGTTAGCAGTACACGAACAGTTTCCGCTATCCTTATAGCATTCCATATTAATACACCCGACTGAGCAGTTTTCGGTGCAGTTTATGCCATGTTTCCCTTTAATACACATTTCACACTTGGTCCCGGTAAATCCAGACTTACATTCACATGTGCCATTTGATATTTTACACTTGCCATCAATGCAGCCAGTTGAACATTTATTACATGTTTTTCCGTAGTAACCAATATTGCAGTCATTGTTACAAATGCTATACGAGGAACACGATTTGCATTCAGGCTTACACTGAAGGCTACAATTAGAATAAATTATGTTATCTTTTTGTCCATTGTAAAGACCGATTTCACACGTTAAGCAGTGAGTTGCATTACATGTTAAACAATCCGATGGACATGAATTATTTCCTGCAGCTATATGTATAACCGTTATAAATAGGGCGATATGAATCATTGCGTATCCCTGAAAAGCGGACAGTGTGCAATATTTATCTTATTTTTATCTCCAATTTTACTTTTTTCATCTAATCAGGTCAATTTTTGAAAAGTACAGTGAATGTTCTTATGCTTTTAAAGATTCTTGTCGTTATGAGAAAAATATAAACTGGATACACTTAATCCTAGAAGTAAATACTTTATCCTTACACATATATAGTAGTACCTATGGCCGTTCCAGCTTCACATTCATCCAAACGTTGAAAAATTCATGTCATCATAGAAACATATTTTACTGAAAATGTTAGACATAATTTGCGTTTTCGAATTGCATGTTAAATCATTAACTATTACAAACCGTAGCTAGTTTGAAATTATTTATTCGCTCACGCCTCGAGTTATTGTCAAACACACGTAACGCTTTATTTCCTTTATACTTTAAAACATGGTTGCATTTAAACTGACTATGTGTGATATATGATATGTAAAGATATATAAAACTAGCAGGATAGTCCTCCACGTTCATAGGTTGAAGTTAAGTTGTATACATTCATTTAACTTCCGCCATCAAATTATTTTTTGTTCACCAATGTTTGGATCTTTTCACAATGTATGATATATGTATGTAAAGTTGTCCACCCTGTCCAGATGTGTTTGTATATGTAATTCCATAGTATATAAGTCATGGTCGACACCAAATTAATTGGTTTGGCAGAGGCCTTGATATTGTATCTATGGTTTGCATTGTAGCTAGGCGCACTCGCCGTAATCTGGTCTGTACATTTATGTCTTGGTTATTCACAAATAAGTATCTCCATATATATATCATGCATTGTGAATGAGCAACTCAAAAGATCCCAAAAATGGTAAATTCCGTTATGTATTTAATTATCTCCCTTTATATATATATTTATATACAAATATTTATATATATATATATATATATATATATATATATATATGGAGATAACTATTTGTGAATAACCAGACATAAACGTACAGACAACACTACGGCTACGACGAGTGCGTCTGGCAACAATGCAAAACATAGATACAATATCTAGACATCTACCAAACCAATAAAGTTGGTGTCATATAATATTGGGACATGTTGGTATAGTCATTATAGATAAATAAACGAATATAACGTATTAACTTTGTTTGTTGGTGATATATATCGTAATAGTTCAATAATTTACTCTTTACGTAATGTTCCAGGTCCACCTTAAAAGTTGAATATATTTTGATTATTTCGTTTGTTAAAAGTAATAGTACAACAAAATGTTTAACGATCGACCTTTGTTTTAACGGCAATATAATATAAATTAAATATTGTTCAATAGTTAATAAGATGGTGATTCCTCCTCATCACCATTACCATCTACCTATGCCTCCAAATCAACATCCCTGTCCTTTTCATCCTCAACCTCATCGTCATCCTCCTCATCAAAATTATCACCATCCTCCAACTCCTCCTACTTCTCATCATCATTATCAACATCGCCACTCTCCTCCTCATCATGATTATAATCGTCATCTTCCTCTTCACTATCATCACTATCCCCCTCCTCATCACCATCCTCCGTTTCATTCGTCTCATAATAATGTACCTATTTTCCTCCCCCTCTTTCTTATTTTCATCATCATTATCAGAATTCTCCTTATCATCATCACCATAATCCTCATCACAATCCTCCAACTTATCCTACTTCTCATCATCATCATTATCAACATCCACATCTTCACCCTCCTTCTTCTTCTCATCGTCTTCCTCTTCCGCCTGCTCCTCATTATTATGCTCACCATCTTCATTCTCTTCCTCCTCCTTCTCCTCCTCCTCATCACCACCATCATTGTTATCATCATCATCATAATCATCACCATCCTCATCTCCCTCCTCCTCCTCCTCTTCCCCCTCCTCCTCATCATCATAATCATTATCGCCATTCTCCTCCTTTTCATGATCATTTTTGCGATCTTTCTCCTTGCTATCATCACAATCCCCTTCCTCATTATCATCCTCATCATCACCATCATCCTCTTAATTGTCTCATAATACGTATACTCCTCATCATCATCATTATCAGCATTCTCCTCATCATCATCATCATAGTCCTCATCACCATCACCATAATCATCACCATCCTCCTCCTCCTCCTCATCAACATCATCATTTCCATCATTATAATCACCATCCTCTGTATCAACATCATCTTCCTCTTCCTCCTCCTCTTCCTCATTATAATCATTATCGGTATTCTACTCCTCTTCATGATCATTATCGCCATCTTCCTCATAGCTGCCACCACCATTCTCTTCCACTTATTTGCCCATAGATTTAGTTTTATATACTGTATCTTCATAGATAGATCACATTTATGACACTTTCTCCTTCAGATGGCTTTGCTTTATTTCGGTATAGCTACCAACCCTTAATTCAGGTTAAAATTATTGCAATATCACATTGAATTCCTATATGAATGCTCATTGCTCAACATATTTCTACATTAATGCATTACCCCACCCCTTTTATTGCTACATTCAAAAATAGTCTACCCAATGACATACTTCATATTTATAGTAGACTGGGAGTATGGGCAAGTGTTATAATGATGTGAGACGTCTTTATTTTCCTCCTTCTCCTCATCGTTATATTTTTGTTATCATATTAAGTATGTTTGTATAAACTGTTTTTAAGGGAAAGGCACCAACCTAATATTCTCTATGTATATATACATTAAATCAATTATACACAACATATTTCTTCATAAAAATCTAATTTAGTAAAACACACACACACACACACACACACACACACACACACACACACACACATCTAAGGATTTAATTCATGTCAGGAAAAACACATACTAGTTTATTTCAAGTTATCTAACAACTTAAAGATAAAAGTAAAACTAGCGTTTATTATAATAACAATATCATATATTTTTAGTTTTGCAGTTATATATTATAATTTGAGTGAGATATCGAACGTTAACAGGACATGGCATTTTCAGGATAGTATGCTAAGTAGTAAGAATACTTTACAACATCCAGGCAGAAGTATTATGTTGATGATTTGCATACAACGTATATCTTATCATAGAAGCAATTAACCAACTGGAGATCCACATTGACATACAATAACATAATTGTGTAAGTGTAATTAATCAGCGTGTTATCTTCGAAAAAAATGTTTAGTCTGATATCCATCTGAACGAATTATGAAACTAACTCCTCAAGATATAATCGCACATACTTCAATGTTGACATAGATTTTCTTCAAGATATACCACGTGCTACATTGTCGTACGACGCTTCCTAGTGTATATCGCTATTGTCAATACTATCAGTAAGTTGAAGATCATTTTTATCACGTGGGTCATCTCTTTCATTGCGTATGTAGATTAACTGTGTGTACTCCAAGCTTCCATCTCTGTTGTATGTATATCTACAAGAAGAAATATCAGATAAGTTTTTTTGTTTCGACTGGTACAATGCGTGTTAATCTCAAAGTTAATTTGCACTCTGCTTCTTTTATTTAATGCTTAATTGCCTAATTTATTCTCCTTCTTACGCTTTGTTTTCTTGTTTTAATGCATCATTTTCTTCTTCGTGGTATTCATGTTTAATACTCGCTATTATTGCTAATATTTGAATAAGACCTGATCGATGGAATATATAATCTCAGTTATATTCGTAAATCTTCACGTCTCACACCACTAATTCATTTCCCATAGGGCTCCATTGTAACATTTATGTCCAAATCACAGTAAAATATAAATTTCTGCAGCATGTGTCTTGGCTCAAGTTCTTCACTGGTTCAAGATATTCAATTATAAAGGGCAAAAAGCATTTTCATTATAAACTTGGGTGCAAATATATTCACCAGTGAAGCGCGGGGTCCAGTGGTAGCGAACTGAACTCATGATCGAAGGGTTTTGGTTTCGACCCCCCTCCCCCCCACCCACCCACACACACACATTGCCATGAATGATGCATATATTCAGTACTGATTCTACACAGGAAGACTATGAGCATGAAGCATTTGTAAAAAGAAGTTTCATAAAAAGTTCCTGATAAATGTATAATATATATTTGATCAAATAGCTAAAATACTATCGACATGAGTATTGGGTATTGAAATGAAGATAGTTAGTCGAATACGCGTGTGTCTGTACATGTACGTATGTATATGTGTATGTGCACTACGTCTTCTTTATTCTTCTTATTCTTTGCGCGCGCGCACACAAAATGACCTATTTTTTGTGTTGACGTGCCGTTAAACACCAATCATTCTCATTGTCTTTCTTCTTTTTCTTCTTCTCCTTCTTCTCGTTCTGCCTCTTTTTTTCTTCTTCTTCTACTTTTTCTTCTTCTTCTGATCATTCTTTTTCTGTGTTATTCAAACTAATTACAGCAACTTTAGTATTGTATACAATATAAATAATGATATACGCGACTGGTGCCTTGATCGAAATGATATGGTTCAATACCCTCTTCAAGAGACACCAACGTAGTATCGAACGAATTTTTCTTCATGGAGTTTAATTGATTTGAATAAGTGTATTTGGTAAAAACAACACTTATCACCGGCATTCAGTGCTGTCTATTTAAGTTCAGATCTTTCTTTACAATCAAGCTAAATAAATTAGCATAGGAGAAGCTGGAGAGAAAATATATGAGAAAACAGATCAAGTACAGGCCAGAACAGAAATATATACATTCACAGGATACATCCATGAATAGAAGTTTAAGTATAAATGGAGCAATAAAAAATGAGTGTGCATCCACTTTTTCTTTACATTGACTGTGTCCTTACATTCTACAGATTTACCAAATGCTATTTTTGTACCTTACCGTCAACTATGATCTTTATAAACTAAATTTATATGTAAGACTTGTTTAGACCAAATACGAGGGGCATTTCAAAAATAATGCAACTGGGGTAATATAAAGCGCGCGTTCGACAGATATTAAATTATTTACGCGTCATCCCTCAAAGTTACCCACCTTGTTACGTACACAAAGTTTCAAACGTTTAATCCAGTTCTTAAAGGCATCTTCATACTCATTTTTAGGTATACCCAGCATACACTGATAAACAGCGGACCCCAGGGCCTGTCGGGACCTATATCGTCTACCAACTATATTTTCTTTCAGTTTAGGGAACAAGAAATAGTCACACGGGGCTAGGTCTGGGGAATATGGTGCATGTGTAAGAACTCGAACCCTTTCCTTGTTCAAAAACGATGTCACAATAGCAGACTTATGTGCAGGGGCGTTGTCATGCAACAGGGATAGGTGCTTTAAGCCAGTGTGTGGGCTATGTTTGAAACATTGTTTTTTAAGTTTCTTCAACACTTTTTCTTTATAAAATATACCAGTCACATATTTTCTATTTGGTACAACCAGTTGCATAATAGGACCACGTATATCAAAGAAAATAACAAACATTGCTTTCTTAGCACTGATCAATCTTTTGGCAATTGTGGAGCGGCGACAGTTTTTGGTAGCCCATATTTTGTTGTTAATTTTTCTGGTAGGCTCGAAAAAGTGTACCCATGTCCCATTTCCAGTAATAATGTCAGAAAACTGCTTTCTTTGATATTTTGGAAACATTTTAAGCAGTTTTCCGGCGGTTTCAAGTCGGACACGCTTTTGCTTGTCTGAAAACAAATGAGGGATCCATCTAGCTGTAATACGTCTTATTTTTAAATTACGTTTTAGAATGCGGAATACGCTTGCGGCTGAAATACCAACTATAATAGCTATCCGATGAACAGTTAGTCTGGCGTCAGACTTAACCACATCACATACTTTGTTAACCATAATGTTAGAAGTAGCACTACAAGGACGTCCCGATTTTGGTGCATCATAAATGGAGTCACAACCGCTTTTAAACTTCTTAATCCACCTCGTGACGGTGGCATACGACACTTCATTCTGTCCATGAACAACACACAATTCGTCAAAAATCTCCTTCGCTAATACGCCAAGCTGGCATCGAATCTTTACATAACCTCAAATTTCAGCTGCCTTTACTGTTCTCTTGCCAACCATTTTACTATAGTGTCAATGACTATATGTTGCTTTTATCACTGTATTAGCGATAATACTGCGTGTACACCTGTAAACTTGGTATGTATGTGTAGAGAATGGATGTCTCGCTACATCGGTACAATTTTCACGAAAATCCCGTGCGAGGCGAGGCCGCACGATAATCAGTTGCATTACTTTTGAAATGCCCCTCGTACCAATAACACATATTAAATACAAATATTAATATAATCAATCGTTGCAATTGACTTTTGCTATTTTTATTCTTCATGTAGGGACAAGCTTGTATGAAATTATTACCTTTTTTCTTAAGAGTCACTCCGCTTCCTTAACAACTTTAACGTGCTGTTTCAGTACCTACATCCTGAGATAATGCCAGTTTTATCAATCGTTCTAAATTTGGATGATAATCTTGACTTATAGAAACGACTGAAAAGCTAATTGTGGCAAATATAAAATATAACTATACTGCAATGAGAAAGTATTTATGGTCAGCTACCACTATTGCGTTTTCAATAGATTATAACATTTGACCTAATGTTACTATTTCTATCATCCGCGGACCAAAAAGAACTATATCATATTGAAGTATTGTTTAAGACTCAAATTAAATTGCCCCCAAAATGGGGTCAAAAGTATCCTTTTTTACCACTTTTTGCCCCCTGAAGTTGGGTACCCCCAATTTCACAAATTTTACTTTCCATGCAGTTTCCTTGATTAAATGAATTTAGTCAGTTACAGAAACATAATTCTAATTTTTTATTGACACAGACATAATTAACTTATATTTTATTGTGATCATTTGCCAGTTTAACATTTTCATCCAACCAGAATTAAACTTACTATAAAAATATATGCCCTGAATACCCCTATACTTTTTCAGCCATTCAGAGAGCTCGTCACAATTGTGGTAGCTGACATTATATATAATTTATTTCAGTTAGACATGAATGTTGTAAACATTACATATACACAAATAATATATTACAAAGATCAAAGAATGCCAAGGATGGTGAAGTGATGAAGATAAAAAACAAAATTAATATCAAAAATGAAATTGGTGCAACAAGTGCCAATACAATTGAAGTGAGGACGTCTGCTAGTGTTAGTAGTAAAGTTGATATAATGACATATTTTAATAAATCAATTTACATATTTAATAGCCTTTGGGACCTTTATTAGAGTAACGGAATAATATTTGCTCAACATCTAACACCACTATTACATTTCCCATAGAGCTTCATAGTAACATTTATGGCCGAAACACAGTGAAAAATCTAATTCTGCAGCATGTGTCTTCACTGGTTCAAGATAGGCAATAATAAAGGGAAAAAGCATACTAGCTTTTTTTTAAATTCAATATTTTTGTGAGACCCATCAATTTCCAGAGAAATACTATGTCACCTTTTCGCCCTAGATGCGGAACGAACCAACAATTCTGAAATGACACAAAATTGTCCAGAAAGCATAAAATTTTCAGTGGGCATTTCTGAAAAACTGACCATTTCACTCATGTTAGCAAAAAGACAAACCATTGCAGTAAAAAGCCCTGAAAAAAAAAGAAAAAGATAAGTAAAGTTTTTGTTCTACCACCTTCATCTGTGGGTCCGGAGTATTCAAGGGAGATAAAAGTGATGTGAGTCCTCAAGTTATCTATCTTCTTTTACACCCCTGCCATTTCTCGTATTGTAACTTATTGATACGTTATATATATAATATTTTATTAATTACAAATATCTTTATTTATTATTGAAAACTGTGAGAAAGATAATCAGTAACTGAACATCAGGTACATATCATAACAGAAAAAAGCGACAACCGCAGGTCGGCAAACATGAAGCGTATATGCTTTGTTCTTATAAATCTCAGAACTTATATTTGGTTCTTTTGGTTCATGTTTTCATATACTCAGTACATCAATTATAACGTGTACTCATTTAATTTGATAACGGAATTATTATATATATTATATATTATTATATAAGGGAAAAATAAAAATAAATAAATAACTTTAAAAAGCGCCTAAAATGTTACACGGAATCGTAGTGGCATGCGCCCTCTAACATCTCGAAAGGCTACCCTCGCATTGCGTACAAAAATGTTGACATCGCCAATCAGAATTGTCCCAAACACCAAGGTCATCACCAACACCCCGACACATCCTATACCTCGGCTGATCCATCGCTTGTCCGAGGCGCTGTTCCTGCTTCTCTTTGATTTAGCAGTGCTGTCCTTAGCAACAGTCATTTCCCGTATCAGCTTCCTCGTCAACTTGTCCATTTCAGCTTGAGACACTGGTTTGGTGCACACACATGGACACAAGCATGTATTATTGCCAGGACCCACTGTCGGTTGCTCGACAACAGAGCCAGTTGAAACAGCAGGCGAAGGTTTTATCGGCAGTGACGTCACTGTTTCCGAAATGAGACTTTGTGACGTAAACCTTATTGTAGATGTATTTGGAGAAACCGTTAACTCCGTCGTGGGAAGCGAAGACGACATAAGTGAATTTTCTTCAAATGCTAGTGTTGTCGTTTCATTGAAATAACCTGGTATTCTACTTGTCTGTCCTATCAATTAAAAGAACACAATATACGGTCAAACCGGTGTTAGTGGTCACCTCTATCAAGCAACCACGTAAATAGACATATTTTGTTCATCAGTATTATAATTTTAGTTAATTTCAACTGTATTGAGCAGTCCCCTGTCCTAAGGGGTCATATTTGCATGTATAAACAAACTGTTTTAATTGGCAGTGGTTTTGATTAGGATTCCAACGTTTGCATCTGTATATAATTTTAAGATACATTTTGCAAGTTTCGATTCACAAATCGATCACATCAGTAGTATTCTATCCCAGAATCTGATATCTCCTTAATCGGCAGCGCTTGGTCTGTTCTACAGACTACATCAGTAGCAATAACAAACTATCCCAGTCTTGTAGTTTACTTTTATAAACGCGCATACTAATGATAGGTTATACATTTTAGCAGAGCAGTATAAAGACATTAAGTAAGCCGACCATTGATTTGTTTATCGTTATTCTATAGTTAATAAAAAGAGTTCGCATGCTAGTCATTCATACATGTATACAGACCAAAAATAAACGAAGTCGTGTGGTGTCCTTGAGCAAGACACTTTCTTCTGCATATGCTTAGTACTGGTTTTAACCAGGAAGACTTTGAGCGTGATTTGCCTAAGTTGTAAGAACTTGTTTCACAATCAAAGTAAAATAAATAAATTTTAAAAAAAAAACAATGACATTTTTATTAAATATACCATAAGTGATTGTTTTCTGCTCAGTGTGTCCACTGTTGACAAAGTTGAAGAAGTCTTTCCGAAATCATGTATTCATACACCAATTTCCAAATCATCAAAGTTCTAATTTCCCAGTTCCAACATGACAATGTTTACAAGATGTTACAACTACACATAATGCTATTCAAATACGAAATGAGTATTAAATGAGGGAAATGCATTTTAAAGAAGAAGAAGAAACAATGATTATTTATAACCGCCATTATGTAACTAACCAACGGACGCATTTCTTGTTTCCAATGGCGGTACTATATCCCTAGTCGTTTCGAATCCGAGTATGTCTCATCGTTAGTGACTGCTAAACTTATTTATATTATGACAAATGAATGGTCAAATATTTAAATAGTTAGACTACGCACTATGCAACTCTCTATGTCATGTTTCAAAGCAACTTCCAACAGGTTTCTTGCTAACAAAAACGAAAATCGGTCGAGTCAATCTAACAAATCAATTCAGTACTTGTAAGGGGATGAAACCATGCGATAAAAACCAAAACTACCTTTGAGTTTAGTCCATGCACATGTTCCGTTCGGAGGGTTCGGGTCTGTGCAATGCCTGATTCTGATGTCAACTTCCAGTGTAGGTAGAAGTTGTGAAACATGAAAGAGAAACCATAAGTCCGTTGATGACGTCTCCACGAGGATGGCATCTGAAACCTGAAAGAGAAAGAAACCATAAGTATGTTGATGTGTTCTCTACGAGGATGGCATCTGAAACCTGAAAGAGAAAGAAACCATAAGTATGTTGATGTGTTCTCTACGAGGATGGCATCTGAAACCTGAAAGAGAAAGAAACCACAAGTATGTTGATGTGTTCTCTACGAGGATGGCATCTGAAACCTGAAAGAGAAAGAAATCCATAAGTATTTTGATGACGTCTCTACGAGGCTGGCATCTGAAACATGAAAAAGAAACATAAATATGTTGATGACGTCTCTACGAGGCTAGTATCTGAAACATGGAAAAGTTTAACAAGCGTCAATAGCGAGTGTATGAACCATTAGTCTTGATACATAAACTCATTATTTTCTTTTTCTTTTCTTTTATTTAAATTAAAGTCTAAAGTTACTTCTGAACCCTACTTTCTTGGACAGAAAATTATGCCTAAGATAATAAATAGTTTTTTGGTAAAAAATTAGGTAACTGTATGTTAGTGGTATCCATGCAAGAGACTGCAACAAAGGTAATTGTTTCTTAAACGTGATACACTTTTTACTTCTACTACTTCTTAAACTGCCTTTATCACATATTAACTGCGAAAATATTGGCACAAATGAAAATGATTGCCTATTATGAGTTCAATGAAAATGTTTTGTTTTTAAAATCATGACACCTAGCCCTGCAAACATATAGTAATCTTATTTCTACACCAGCATACATATCTTTGTTTCATTAGTATTCCGCTGCGAGTCTGCAGAGATTTACCTTGATTCTGTTTGGTTTCGAGATATGGTAATCTGAATTTATTTAATTCCGGGAAACAAAAAAAAGCCTGTAGTTCTCTGCATTTTCATTGAGGTAGTATATATACCTGCTTTGAGAAATAGCAGGGACTGGAAAGGGCTACATAAGAATTAATACTGTTGATTTTTGCACATTCATAAGATGAGAAGTTGGTGTATCTAAAAAGTAAATTTTAAGAAGTGTTAGGCCGATATGTTAAGGAGACAATATATGTATTTGAAGGGTATTCGGACATCACTTTAGCAGTTGCAAAGGTGAAACACATCTAATTGAAACGTGAAATGCTTCTGCTGGAAATAATTGGTAATATCTAATTATTTAACGATGAGATACTTGAGTATTACGTCTAGGTTAGAAGGTATATGGTATTTTAACTGCCCCAGATGTTGTTCTACTTTCTTGTTCCTGGGTACCAGTCATGGTCTTGCTGCATAATTTTTATCTGTAGAATTAAGCACATGAAATACATTAACATTGATTTACAGACACAAACACGAGCGCGTGCGCGTTAGCACTGTTTGTTTCAAAATAAATATTTCGCGCACTCCTCGTTTTCATTGGATTAAAAGGATTTAGGGGTCGTGATCTTCACTGAAGTTGAGTATGAATTTGAGTAGTTGCAATTGGCAGCGAATCGACGTGACCTGATACTATGGACTGGTGTGAAAATCGAAAGAAAAGTGTCCACTACAGGTAACATTTTTGTTAACACTTTCTTATTTTTTCATGAAAATAAACAAAACAAAGACAAACGACGTCTCTCATGGAGATGAACCAGTGGTCCAGTGGTAGGTCATCAGATCCATGATTGCAGGGTCGACAGTTCGATCCCCCGTCACGGTAATGGGTGTGAGACACTGTCTTTCCACATATGCTTAGTATTGGTTCTGCCAAAGAATACTTCGAGTGTAATTTGTTTCACAATCGAAGTTATGAAAATAAGTTTAAACTAAACTGACTTAGTTGCCATGGAAAATTCGTATTAATTTGCAAAACGTGCAAAGTCATAGTTTGCTCAGTTGAAAACACTGGGCGGTGAAATTTAAAAATATAATATACACCGTTGCACATTTTACAAAAAAATATGAGTTTTGAATGGCCAGCTAATAGCACCGAAGGTTCATCTTCTTACAGAGACGGTTTTCGCTATTGTTCTGTGATTTTTCATGTAAAGTTAATTTTAAGAACGTAATCTGCAAAACGTAACCTGAAACGGGAACTTATTTCGGCATTTAGCATAAGGTCACGTGGATTTGCCACCGTAGTTCAAAATAGAACGTTCCATTTCAATAATAAATGGAAATTTCTATGTGAAATAGAAAGTTCTCTTTTGAAAAAAATACCCATTTTTCTCCCTTTACATGTCAATGGAACTTTCTAGTAAATTCACCTATGGGATGGTGCAAGGTGAATCTAAGATAAAAAAAATAGTTAATCTATATGTAGAGCTAGCATGGAATAGAATTAATACCGCGGTAGCATGGGAAGCGAATAAATTAAATGATATAACTATTGGCGACTTAAAATTGAATAATGATAGAAGAATGATATGCAAATAAATGTTGAATACTTTTTATATGGAGTGCATGGTCCAGTGGTAAAGCACCGAACCCGGATGAAAGTATCATGGGTTCGATTCTTCTCCACGGCTATGTGCAGTATCCTTAAGTATGCACTTCTTTCGAATATGCTTAGTGCTTGTTTTACCCAGAAAGACTTTGAGCGTTATTTGTATATGATGTAATAACTTGTTTCGCAATCGAAGTAAAATTAATAAGTTTAAACTAAATGCTAAATATATTTCCTCTTCTTCTTCTTCTTCTTCTTCTTCTTCTTCTTCTTCGTCTTTTTCATTTTCGTATGATTTTTTTAAACTCACCTTTGTGATCTTCGCGGGCTTATCCAGGGTAAGATTTAATTCCGAGGTCACGTGGTCGTCACAGGCATTAGTGCAGACACAACTGAGATGTGTGTACCCGCAATACAAAAATCGCATCGTGTTTACTATGTTTATTACTGTGATGCTATAGTTCCCCGTCTCGCTCGCTGACACACCTTCACTTGTTACCGCCACCAGCCTGAAATGTTAAATAATTTAGCTATTGTTACAGTGACGGGCTTAACACAATGTAAAAGCAAGGGACCCTAAAATGACTATAATTAATGAATCTGAGTAAAACATCGTCCTTCCGAAAGAAGCTTGTTTTCTTAATATACTGCGCTCCCCGCCTGTGGGCGTTACATAGGAAATTTAATTACGTTGCAGTTTGTTAAACATTTACGTACAAGTGGCACTGCTGTGAATTGTGGCACAGGCATGGCATTCACTGCTTTTCCATTGGGGTATAGCAGATCTCAATCAACTGAAAAGATTTGTGCAACTCCACGAACTTGAGACGACATACTTCTCGGTAGTGTCCTCTGTGGCCGAGTGGTCCAGGCCGCTCTCGTCCAACTATCAGTGATCTTTAACACTGGGTTTAAAGGGATGGGATCCAGTCTGGTGCAAATACTTCATGCAAGAAAGTTTGTCAGTTACTTGTGGAAGAACAGTGGTTCTACGCAGATTCATTTTTACCCTTCTTACATGTAAAACAGGATGTGCCACATACAACCTGTTGTTTGTTTTTTGTGTTACTGTACCCCCGCGGCACTCGGTGTTACAATCCCAAATAATGAAATTAATGAAATTTGTTGATTCACGGCCATGTCTATATCATGTCTATATCAAAAGTACAGTTTAGTTACAGTAAGCGGGGCGGTAATATAGTGGAAAGAGTGTTGACTGTTCAATCAAAAGGTTGCGGTGTCTAACCCCAGCTCGACCAGATGTCTTTCAAGACAACATACTGTTTCTACAAAGGAAAGGGACTATATAAAATATAAAATATATAAATTAATTAGTACTTAGTTGTTTTAGCTCGACTGTGAAGTAAGCTCAGAGTTTCCGTTCTTCTACCAGTAAAGTGGGTAGTACCAGCACGGGTGGTGTTTTTAAGAGTAAATCGGGCCGAACCTGGGATTGAACAAGCGATCTATGGTTTATGCAGTTAACACCCTTTTAACACTTCTTACCCTCATAAACTTGTCTAAGAGAAGTGCAAGTCGCCGAGGTAGTTTGATAATCTCATACACCCATTTATTTTACACTGTTAAACATATAGAGAAACGACTTCTGGATCACTGAACACATCTGTAATGGTTCTAAAATTGTCTTGTAAATGATGGATTCTGTTGGTTCAAATATGCAGGGAAATAACATGGGGTCTAGCAGATTGCTTTTTCACCGTTTCCATGGGTTGATGATACCTATTTCTTTTTGACACGTGCACATTGACCATAACGTATATATATATAAATACTTAGTTTTGGCATTGATACGCATTTCGAGATTGGCATATAGTAGATGTTGTAGTTTTATACATAATTAAACACTTGCTTTGCGGTTTGGGATTCAATGACGTCTGACCGCAAAGTTTATCAAAATGTAAAGAGAAGGAGGGAAAAAAGAAATAAAGAACATTTGGTATATAAGTCTAATAAATAGTATTGTATAAATAAAATAAGAATAAATCAAATATATATATATATATATATATATATATATATATATATATATATATATACACACACACAAAATCTAGGGTATATGTATGCATCAGACATTATAAATTAAATAAGTATAAACTTACTTACAAGTAAAACGCCACAAACTTTGAAATGGCTCCCATCTGATCGAACTATCTGCCTAGATTATAAAATGTAACCAGCACAACTCCGTGTTGCAATGAAAAGAAATACAAATATTAATATCGGACAAAATTGAAAAACAGCAATCTAACTAATCGAATTGTCAGCAACACGCGGGGAACGGGAATACACGTGTTTTTATTTAATTTATAACACAGTATGCTTTGATTCGATAAACTAACTAGTTTACTTTAAAGGGATACGCGGTAGTTATGATAAACTATCACTTGTCACTTTTTGCTAAAAAAATATGTATATTAACATGATTCAATTTTGATTTTAATATGCTTTAATATGTATACCACTACATTTGTGTTTAGTTTTGAAAGGGGCGTATGTGTACAACTGTCTTACATGTATATCAAACATCAATAATCGAGTAGTAGACAATCGAATCAAGGTCGTGGGTCGATCCTCTACCACAGCTATGTGTTGTGTCCTTAAGAAAGAAATCTGTTTCCAACTATGTTTAGTACTGGATCTACCCAGGAAAATTTCGAGCCTTATTTGTATAAGAAGTTATAACTTGTTCCACAATCGAAAGAAGATAAATAATTTCAAACAAAAATCTATTAAAACAAGGACTTAGATATATAAGTCTTTATATAGAGATGTAAAAGTCTATATAAGTCATTGAGTAAAATAAAAGTATAATTAATTGACATTTTATATTCAGTTTTATTTTTGATTTTGAAAGCATTGCAAAGTAACATTAATTAATAGCTTATATTTTTCTCATTTTTGCAAAATAAGAATATGTTACACAAGGTTAACAATTCATTTTTTTCAATAAGTGTCTTAAATAATGCTTATTGTACTGTTTCTAAATTAATGCATATCTGCAAATGATTTTACGTTCATTGGTGTTAATATTGATTTGGGTCGTAAAAATGAGTATAATCGACTAATAGATTTGTATGTCCCTTTAATGTTTTATGAAACTGGATTGGAACTGTCATAAAAAACTAATCGACCGTAAAAATAAGTATAATTGGCACAATATCCAACGTTGTGTCTCAGCACAAAACACGATCAGTTTAACATTAAACAGGCGGGGAGGGATCTGATTATAGCCCTGCTATAACGTGAGAGTTCTGTTTTCACAGCGGGATAGGACCATTGACTTATCAATTATTATCGCCTTCCTTGGCCGATTAACTCCTCCAGACAGATTGTACATTAATTGAATATTTAGCATATTTTATGCCATCCAGGGCAAACTCTTTTCTGGGATCCTGAAAGGTTAAACCTGTACTCGAGATTACTCAATCTCCGCAAGTAACTGATAACTTCCCCCACTTGAATCAACGATGAAAGGCGAATGACAATGAGACGCTGTGTCGTATATCAGTCATCACGGAGACTGTGGCCAGGTGGGGATTCGATCTCACGACCCCTGGATGAATAGCCAGGCGGAATACCGACTGAGGTACTCGTATCCGGCTCCTCCAGACAGAGGTATGTATTGAATCCTCTGTTGGTTGTTAGTGTATGCATAAATACTTACCTAGGGTATATGTTGTATGGTGTTTAGCGTCGCTTTCATCTTTTTTCAGTCATATCGTGACGGTGTCTCCTTGAGACAGTATTTTAAGCCCTGTCTCACTGCAGTTTCTTACTGCAGATACATGGTTTCATACCCCACTCAGTCACATTATACTTGCGCCAGGCCGACTCCATTTAGCACTCCACTCTAAGTGCTGTCTCACTTGAGTATCTTACTACCGATACATTGTTTCATACCCCACTCAGTCACATTATACTTACACCAGGCAGACTACATTTAGCAATCCCCTCTAAGTGCTCTCTCACTGCAGTTTCTTACTGCAGATACATGGTTTCATACCCCTCTCAGTCATATTATACTTACACCAGGCCGACTACATTTAGCACTCCCCTCTAAGTGCTGAGCGCCAAGCAAGGAAGCCAGGTATAAAACCCACATTCTTTCACATGGGAGGTGGACGCTCTACATGCGGTGTTAACTAGTATAACTAGATGGTTATTATAGAACCATATTATGTTCTATCTTCCCGATGACGGTCTTGTCATTGATCACCCCGATGCCTGTTATCGCCTTTTATGAAAGTGTATAGGGTTTAGACAATTGGTATTTAAATGGTTACTGTTTAAAATTAAAGAAGCTTTGTGCTAGATGAATCCCCTACTTGCTGAAACCTGACCAAATGGCCAAGCGTTTAGATTGTGCTAAAAATACATAAATCCTAGGATAATTTCTGACTTGCTCATTGGGGATGAAACTTGGGTTTATTTTTTTGAGCCCTAAAGGCGCATCAATAACAAACAATGGCTTGGTAAAAATCAGGCTAGGAAGAGAAAAAGAAGCGCCAAGAAAGTTTTATATGCCATTTTCTTTAATTCTAGTGGTCTTTTCAAATTACTTGAAAAGAGATTAGAACAATTACAGGCAAGTTTTACAAAGATAAAGTTTTATCAAATAAAACACCCAAGTAAAGGTTTGGAAGGCAGCTTATTCATGACAATGCTTCTGCCCACAATGGTAAAACGATACAATCGTGTTGAACACCCCCCTTATTCCCCTGACTTAAGCCCCTGTGACTTTTTTCCTATTTCTCATGCTAAACAAATGCTCGCAGGTAAACGCTATGCTACTAGAAGTGCCCTTGGGTCTGCAATTTTCCAGTGTCTGAACAGTATACCAAGGGGAGACTACTTTGCGGCATTTATGTCGTAACAGCAAGTGTTATCTGTGCTTGGGATATACTTTGAGGGGCTGGTCTGAAAAAAAATCCCGTTCCTTCGAATATCTGAAATATCCGAAGACCAGTGACAGAATATATTGAATACCTCTCGTACATGTTTTCGACGATACACAGAGGTATTTGCACCAGATATGGTTCAGATGGTCACAATGTGAGCTAAATATAACAATTATGCCCTTTGTTTGCTTTTTAAGGATACAACTTTCTTATTATTCTGCTTCAATGTATTGTTTATATTTTTCACATTATTGTGGTTGCTATACAGAACCAGTATCTAAATTTAAGAGATGAGATAATTACTATTCTTATAATAAAGAACTAATACATGTAACATAAAACAATTTCAAAATAGTGTAACACAATGTAAAGGAAGGAAATGTCATATTTCTTTGTGCATATGGGAACATTGGAACATTTTCATGATTTCTGCCAAGTTTGGATGATATTGAGAACTGTTTGATGAAGCTACAACAGTTTAAAGATGCGTAGTGATACACTACAAAAATGGGGTGCCCTCAGACCGTCGGAATGGTGAAAAAGCAACGTGGTCAACCTAATGTTTTTTCCGCATAATTGAACCGACAGAGGACTATCTGTGGGAACAAGGCACTTTAAGAACCGTTGGTAATGTATCCATTGTTCCATAAGTGCATTTCGCTTTAAGTAGAACAGTAAAAATTAATTGTTGTGTGAGACGTGATGTGGTCTCAGTACAGTAGAATCGAACATTAAACAAAATATCGTTAAGCATCACTTTTGGCTTTAATTGTACATATAGGATCGGATCATATTTGATCATAAATGCAAATAACGCAACCAATGTAAGCAAATACAGGCTCTAAACCGCTCAAGAACCCTATAATTGCATTCCGTTTGCGCTCAAATCGCGTTCCGTTTGCGTTCATTCAATTAAGTGCAGTTAATTTTATGCACTCACAAACGCAAGCATCACTCACGAGCGATGTAACCTTCATATCTGAGTGGTCTATACTATCCGTTCCGCGTTCACTCCGTTCGTTCAGCGTTCGCTCAACGCTCAGTCCGCTCAGTTCGAATTAACAAACCGCAACATCTTTATTCTTAAATTAGTTCTATATTGAATTCTTAAATTAAGCTGTTCCTTTGAAGTTCTACATAAATTTATCCATGGTACTTAGTCACGGTAATTTGATTCATAATCCGATTGTTTGTCTGCATAAAAAGGTTGTCAATTTCGAACTTTACCAATAGTAGGGAAGTTTAACGGAAGATATCATACAATATATGTACATAGTCATTCAAATATATGAATTACAAGAGACTATCACACAATGCAAAATACAATTAACTATTCACATAATAAGACTATGTGTGATGCTGCAAATCGATTTTTTAAAAATGTGTTAAGATAAACAAAAATTTAAAATTCTGACAAAAAAAGCACTATTGCGCAATATAAAAAATATCTTAAAGTATCGAATATCCCCTCTGATCATATCAGAAAATAACTGATTTTCATCATACACATAGGAGTTGATTAAAAAATAACATTATACATATAAAACAAAAAATGCATTATTTACAAAGGTAAGATGCAGGTCTTTGTAATATATTAAAACAGGTTTTGGCACAGACACGAATCAAAGATGAGTCGGAAAATAAAAATACTTTCAACATTTGACAGATTATAAAAATTATCATTTATTGCAGCTGCTTTTTCAAATAAAGCATTTCTAAGATCATTATAAAGATAACATTCTAAAATTACATGACATTCATCTTCCACTGTATTACAAAATGGGCATTTTCTATCTTCTAACCTAAGATTATCATATCTACCGGACTCAATTCTTATGGGGGCAACACCAAAACGAAACTTACTAAACGAGGACCTATGCCTTAAAGATAATAAAATTTTACAATAATTTTCAACTTCAAATTGATTTTTAAATAAACGGTAGGTGCGTAGTTTGTTTCGTCCTTTACCAGTCCTACCGTCTACTCGTTTTATAGACGAAAACCAATCACTGGTATAAATATCCAGAACTTTCTATGTGACGTCATCAACAAGAATATGCACAGGGTTATTAACATTAATATTTGAAAACTGATGAAGATTAAGTGATACAAACTACTTTTTTACAATGAACATCCAATTTTTACAGGAAACATTAGCTTTTGAGTAATACCAGAGTGCAATCCGTTTATCGAGTCTACTTTCATTCATAGAGAATAGACGACACCAGTATGAAGAAATAGTTTTCCGCTGACGAGCAATAGTAGGTTGTCAAGCCATTTCACCGACTACTGCTGAATTTGGCGTTAATTTGCCAACCCCCAGAAAGAATCACGGTTATGAACAGCATCAATACATGAAAATGATTTACAACCCCATATTGTTGCCTATGTGATATCAAAGGATATTGCACGTAACCGACTTCTATTGCCCAGACCGTAATGTGTTTGCGTCAGTAATTTCTTTGATATACCCAGTGACTAAATTGTTTATATATCTCTGGATATACCGTAAGCCATTTGTTACTGGAATGAAAAGTTGTCCACAAAATTTACAGATACATCGTCAACATGAACTAAATATATTGTATCTGTAGTTAATAATTCCATACATTTATACCTACTCGTGTGTAAATTTTACCTAATGTAATGTTTGCCAGGTGAATGATTCTTAATTTAACCCGCGGCATGTCATTAAATAAGAAATATATAGGTCTAAATCAATATTAAAAAAATAAGTATTTTATTAAAATAGTATTATTATTATTACTATTAATATTATTATTACTATTTATTATTACTATTTATTATTTCTATATTATTATTATAATAATTATTATTGTTATCATTATTGTTATCATTATTGTTATCATTTTTATTATCATTATTTTTACGATCATCATCAGCAATAGCAGTAGTAGTAATTGAAGTAGCAGTAGCAGCAGTATTAGTAGAACTAGCAGTATTAGTATTAGTTTTAGTTTTAGTATTAGTTTTAGTATTAGTTAGTATTAGTCCAGCAGCAGCAGCTTCCGCCGCCGCTGTCGTCGTCTTCGTCGTCGTAGTAGCAGAAGCAGTAGCAGTAGTACTAGTAGTTGTGATGGTAGTGGTAGTGGTACATGTTGCAAATATATAGTTTACAATGTGAAATAAGCACCGGAAATTACTTTTGAACGATATACATGTAATTGTTTTAGTTTATTTCCCAAGTGAGGTTTTACATATGGCTTCAGTAAACTAACAAAGACTTTTAACTGATAGTATGATTTATGTTTTTATTTTATGTAAAATGACAAAGATATCAAAGATGATTGACAATATACACAGTGTGTTATACTGTCACTGATTGCCATAATCAGCAAAGCAGACCCCTATGGTGTGAACCACATGTATGTCACTTGAATAAATAATTAGTTGGAGATTTATCGGTCCATTGATCACGAAAGAACCCTGACACATTTTACCAGGTGAATGAATCTTAGTTTAACCCGCGGCATGTCATTAAAAAAAGAAATATTTACGTCAAAATCAATACTAAAAAAAAAGTCTTGTTTTTATTATTTTTATATTATTATTATAATCATCATCATCATAATTAGTAACAGTAGTAATAGTTTTAGAGGTAATAGCAGCAGTAATAGTAGAAGTAGTGGTAGTTGTAGTGGTAGTGGTAGTGGTAGTGGTAGTGGTAGTGGTAGTGGTAGTGGTAGTTGTAGTTGTAGTTATAGTGGAAGTGGTAGTGGTAGTGGTAGTTGTAGTGGTAGTGGTAGCGGCAGGGGTAGTAGATGCAAAAATGTAGTTGACAATGTGATATATGCACTGGAAGTTGTGTTAGAACGATATACTTATTTCAGTTTGTTCCAAAATGGGGTTTACATGTGTCTGCATTAAACAAAACAATTTTAACTGATAATATGATTGATGTTTTTTATTTTATGTAAAATGACAAAGATATCAGAGACGATTGACGCTATACACAGTGTGTTATACCGTCACTGTTTGCCATAATCAGCAAAGCAGACCCCATCGTGTGAACCACATGTATGTCACTTGAATAAATAATTAGTTGGTGATTTATCGGTCCATTGATAACGGTAGTACTCTGCCACCTTTTGCCAGATGAATGAATCTTAATGTAACCATCGGCATTCATTAAATAAGAAATATATAAGTTTAAACCAATGCTTAAAAATGAAGTATTTTATTAAATTATTATTTTTATTATAATTATTATTATTATTATTATTATTATTATTATTTATTATTATCATTATTATTATTATTATTATTATTATTATTATTATTATCATCGTCATCATTATTGCTTATTACGTGCACGTGACCAGTCGTGTCAATTTTGTTATAGGAAAACAGTATATTTCTATTTTCCGCATGATCAAAAACTGTTCTTTTTCAAAGAATCTTTTGTCAACATAAAATCAGGACCTCAAATCACAAAATGACAAAATGTCAGGTAGAAATTTACGTTTACTAGTTTTTATTTCTTGTGTCTATCATCTTATTCCGGCCTAATATACGTAAAGTTAGTTTATATTAATTTATTTAAGCTGTATTGTGAAGTAAGCTCGGATTTTATGAAAATCGTTCCCTTATTAGATCTGGTACTGGTTTGTTTTTGAGAGGTCATCGAATAATAGTCCGGGCCGAACCCGTGACCTCTGGCGTCAAATTCTAACACTTTATTCTCTGCACTAATGACCCACTTTATATCCAGGAAAACAATTAATTTAGTACTATAATTTAAATAATCAAATGAGATGTGCACAGTGATTCTGTATTTACTTTAATTGCAATATAAAAGATGGATGTTTTGTTTGTTTAACGCATGCGTTGATTTTTTGTATGATGGTAAGCTGTATATCTTAAATCGAAATAAAATGCATGTTTTGTATGTTCTATAAATAATATATAGAGAAATAACGATGATTAAATTGATAGTTTTATAATGCATTACACCAATAACACCAAAAAACATTCATACATACTTCATAGCTTATAATTATGTGAAAATAAAATTCCGTTTTTATCTCAATTTCAGTTATCGACTCAACACTCTTATAATGAAAAAAAAAGAGTGTATCCAAATGAACGAGTGCATTCAGTAGCGCACGAATAGCTTTGTAATCAGTAATCTTACTGTGTGCAGTGTATAGTGCGCGTATTGTGTATCTGAGTGCACTTAGCGTATCTGAGTTCAGGAGCACGTTTATTATTCAAAATTCAGCGTTCGGTCCGCGTTCCGTTCGCGCTACGTTCGCGCTCCGTTCGCGCCTCGTTTATGCTATGAGTGCACTCCGTTTGCGTGCAGTTGGGGTACTTGAGTGGTTTAGGGTCTGTAAGAAACGGTGGTTGTGAATGAATACTACACAAGAAGCGATACATATAAGCTCTGAGCTTTCATCGCAATCGAGCTAAAATAGATTAGTATCAAATAAACAGTTTTAACTGTTCATGAGAGGAAATAAAAAGTAAAACTTCGCTCACTCATGGGGCTAATGTTATATTTTTTTATAGTATAAGCTATGTATTTATTAATTCATATGTTAAACAATTAGTATATTTTTTTTATATTTCAGATGAAATTTTCATAGCTACATCGACTACGATATATGTATATAATGAAGAAATACTTTTCCTATATATATTTAAATATGTTCTGTGATACCGGTTAGGATCAGTTTGTATGTTTTATCTCTATGACCATTTAATCCTAATCCTATCTCTATGACCATTTAACCCTATCTCTATGACCATTTAACCCTATCTCTATGACCATTTAACCCAATCTCTATGACCATTTAATCCAATCTCTATGACCATTTAATCCTATCTCTATGATTATTCAATCCTATCTCTATGACCATTTAATCCTATCTCTATGACCATTTAACCCAATCTCCATGACCATTTAATCCTATCTCTATGATTATTCAATCCTATCTCTATGACCATTTAACCCTATCTCTATGACCATTTAATCCTATCTCTATGACCATTTAATCCTATCTCTATGATTATTCAATCCTATCTCTATGATTATTCAATCCTATCTCTATGACCATTTAACCCTATCTCTATGACCATTCAATCCTATCTCTATGACCATTTAATCCTATCTCTATGACCATTTAATCCTGTCTCTATGACCATTTAACCCTATCTCTATGACCATTCAATCCTATCTCTATGATTATTCAATCCTATCTCTATGACTATTTAATCCAATCTCTATGACCATTTAATCCTATCTCTATGATTATTCAATCCTGTCTCTATGACCATTTAATCCTGTATCTATGACCATTTAATCCTATCTCTATGATTATTCAATCCTGTCTCTATGACCATTTAATCCTGTCTCTATGACCATTTAATCCTATCTCTATGATTATTTAATCATATCTCTATAACCATTTAATCTTATCTCTATGACCATTTAATCCTATCTTTATAATTATTCAATCTTATCTCTATGACAATTTAATCCTATCTCTATGACCATTTAATCCTGTCTCTATGACCATTTAACCCTATCTCTATGACCATTTAATCCTATCTCTATGACCATTTAATCATATCTCTATGATTATTCAATCCTATCTCTATGACCATTTATTCCTATCTCTATGACCATTTAATCCTATCTCTATGACCATTTAATCCTATTTCTATGATTATTCAATCCTATCTCTATGATTATTCAATCTTATCTCTATGACCATTTAATCCTATCTCTATGACCATTTAATCCTATCTCTATGATTATTCAATCCTATCTCTATGACCATTTAACCCTATCTCTATGACCATTTAACCCTATCTCTATGACCATTTAATCCTATCTCTATGATTATTCAATCCTATCTCTATGACCATTTAACCCTATCTCTATGACCATTTAATCCTATCTCTATGATTATTCAATCCTATCTCTATGACCATTTAACCCTATCTCTATGACCATTTAATCCTATCTCTATGATTATTCAATCCTATCTCTATGACCATTTAACCCTATCTCTATGACTATTTAATCCAATCTCTATGACCATTTAATCCTATCTCTATGATTATTCAATCCTGTCTCTATGACCATTTAATCCTATCTCTATGATTATTCAATCCTATCTCTATGACCATTTAACCCTATCTCTATGACCATTTAATCCTGTCTCTATGACCATTTAATCCTATCTCTATGACCATTTAATCCTATCTCTATGACCATTTAATCATATCTCTATGATTATTCAATCCTATCTCTATGACTATTTAATCCAATCTCTATGACCATTTAATCCTATCTCTATGATTATTCAATCCTATCTCTATGACCATTTAATCCTATCTCTATGACCATTTAATCCTGTCTCTATGACCATTTAACCCTATCTCTATGACCATTTAATCCTATCTCTATGACCATTTAATCATATCTCTATGATTATTCAATCCTATCTCTATGACCATTTAACCCTATCTCTATGACCATTTAATCCTATTTCTATGATTATTCAATCCTATCTCTATGACTATTCAATCTTATCTCTATGACCATTTAACCCTATCTCTATGACCATTAAACCCTATCTCTATGACTATTTAATCCAATCTCTATGACCATTTAATCCTATCTCTATGATTATTCAATCCTGTCTCTATGACCATTTAATCCTATCTCTATGATTATTCAATCCTATCTCTATGACCATTTAACCCTATCTCTATGACTATTTAATCCAATCTCTATGACTATTTAATCCTATCTCTATGATTATTCAATCCTATCTCTATGACCATTTAATCCTGTCTCTATGACCATTTAATCCTATCTCTATGACCATTTAATCCTGTCTCTATGACCATTTAATCCTATCTCTATGACCATTTAATCCTATCTCTATGACCATTTAATCCTATCTCTATGACCGTTTAATCCTGTCTCTATGACCGTTTAATCCTATCTCTATGACCGTTTAATCCTATCTCTATGACCGTTTAATCCTATCTCTATGACCGTTTAATCCTATCTCTATGACCGTTTAATCCTGTCTCTATGACCGTTTAATCCTATCTCTATGACCATTTAATCCTATCTCTATGACCATTTAATCCTATCTCTATGACCATTTAATCCTATCTCTATGACCATTTAATCCTTTCTCTATGACCATTTAATCCTGTCTCTATGACCATTTAATCCTGTCTCTATGACCGTTTAATCCTATCTCTATGACCGTTTAATCCTATCTCTATGACCATTTAATCCTGTCTCTATGACCGTTTAATCCTATCTATATGACCATTTAATCCTGTCTCTATGACCATTTAATCCTATCTCTATGACCATTTAATCCTATCTTTATGACCATTTAATCCTATCTCTATGACCATTTAATCCTATCTCTATGATCATTTAATCCTATCTCTATGATCATTTAATCCTATCTCTATGACCATTTAACCCTATCTCTATGACCATTTAATCCTATCTCCATTTAATCACATTTTTTAAACTGGGTATCACTTGTCATGGCATGTATGAAGATCGTAACAAACAGGCCGTTTTCCCGCTAGTTTCTCGATTTGATAACCAAATAATATATGTTCACTTAATTGTATCATAAAGTAAATATATGGCAAAAATGAAATATTGGGTTGCATATATAGTATATGAAATATTCTTTAGTAAATATAGCCAATGACTTGAGACAAACACATATGATAAAGAATAACATTTCTTATTTCTTAATGCTTCTCAAATTACTGAATGTATGTAATGTGTAAAATAATCAATGTTCCATTTAAACTAATTATTGTTTTGCTTAATTGCGTAGTAAGTTAATTTTGAGACCGTCTCCTGAGTAGAACGGGTATATGCGAAGACTGATTGTGTCTCTATCGCTATATTTGCTGCTGTCTTTATTAGAGTTGAATTTAACTAAATTAAACTAAATGTCCTATATTAGTAGCGTGAATTTTCTCAAAACGCAATATCTAAAGTGTTTCATAATGACCTCATACTGTCTAACCGCACACACAATGGCGTATTAGTAATACATTTTTCGTCCTGCTATAAATTGGTTAATTCAAATGCACACAAATCAATAAAGAAATAAACGTGTGTGGAACATTTACTGTTAATATTGTCATTTTCTAAAAAGAGTTTTATTAAACAGTAATATTTTGAAATGGATCGCGATTATATCACTCCAGTAGACTATGACACGGTTATTGGTGTTAGGGGGGAAGATGAAATATTTCTAACAGACAGCATTGTTGATCTTACGAATGGCAGTCAGGAAATACTTACCCCTTTAAGCAAATTTGAATCATTAGAAATTGACAAATTTATCAAAACTAGCGGCAATGTGCTTTTACCTACTAAAGTGGAAGGTAGACATTCGCGTTCCAGACGATTCGTCAAGACGTTAGTGTGTGTTTCGGCAATCTTGATTTTAATTGTATCATTCGGCGCTGGTTATATTGTACATACATCTTAACCAGTGATGTCCATCTTTCAGAGGAACAAGGTAATTTTTAGAATCCATTCATGCATGTTTTTAGTTTGAAAATGAATCCTTTATTTAAATGCTTTAATGTCAAAATGTTACGAATTATTCGTGACATGTACTCAAATGTGAAAGCATGTGTTAAGGGATGTAACTCCTATTCCGAGTTTTTTGAATGTGCTATCGGTTTAAAGCAAGGGGAAGTAATTTCTCCTCTGTTGTTGTCATTATTTTTGGAAGATCTAGAGCTATACTTGTGCGATGATCCCAACTGTGGCATGAACTTGGATGACATTACATTTATTTTAATGCTTTTTGCTGATGATATGGTGATATAAGGTAAAAACCCGACTGATCTGCAAAAAAGTATTAATCGTTTACATAAATATTGTGAAACTTGGGGGTTAGAGGTGAATACTGTTAAAACCAAGATTGTTGTATTTCGAAGAAGGGGTCCTTTAAAAAGCAATGAAAATTGGACTTTTAATAATCAACCTTTAGAAGTAGTGAATGATTTTAATTATCTGGGCACTGTTTTCAATTATACCGGTAACTGTTCTCTTAATCAGGAAGCATTGGTTGGAAAGGGTCTTAAAGCATTAAACATTTTACTAGCAAATACTCGTAAATATACATTGAAACCTAAAACTGTCTGTCAATTATTTGATGCCTTTGTTGGCTCAACTCCTTAATTATGCCTGCGAAATATGGGGATTTTCCAAATCAAAAGAAATCGAAAGAATTCATCTGAAATTTTGTAAATATTTATTAAATATTAAAACCTCGACAAGTAATATGGGTGTATATGGAGAGTTAGGTAGATACCCATTGTATATAAATAGATATGTTCGTATGATTAAATACTGGACTAAAATTGTTGAATCTGATAACATTATAGTTAAATATTTATATAATTCATTACTTATTGATTGTAATAAAGGTGGTAAGAATTGGGTAAAAACATCAAAAATCTAATGGATGATTATGGATTTTCGTATATATGGTCAAGTACTGATGATGCAAATTTGTTAAACTTCCATATTGTTTTTAAAGAGAGAGTACTAGATAATTTTATACAAAAAATGGTTTAATGAAATCGAAAACAGTCGTTCACTATGTACTTATAAAATGTTAAAAAATACTTTAGAATTTGAAAATTATTTAGATATGCTTCCAAGAAAATTAAGAATTCCTATATCAAGATTAAGATTATCTTCAGTTGAAAGTTGAAACCGGTCGTTATGCACAGAACAGAATTGAACGTAACTTGCGGTATTGTACTCTATGAAACTTTAACGATATAGAAGATGAATACTATTTTGTGTTAATATGTCCTTGTTATCAGGATATCCGTAAAAGCTTTATTAAATCATATTATTATAAACGGCCAAGTATGATAAAATTCATTGAGTTAATGCAAAGTAAGAAGTATTCAGTCTTGTTAAATTTGTGTAAGTTTATTCATCAAGCTTTTAGTACTCGCAATTCCTTGTACAATCAAAATACATAATATATCCATCTATCATTTTGTGTTGATCTACTATTTGACAAAGTATTTAAATGTTCAATTTATATTTGTCCAACCTCAAAACCTATTAAAATATATGTATTTAAATAACTATATTTTCTAATAAAAGAATCTAACATAATATTGATCTATCATCTATGTGTTATGTGTTACATTTATTATCTGAATTTGTATGTAATGAGAAACATTATATGTTTAAATTACTGAATAAAGAATTTGAACCTGAATTTTTAAAAGGTAAAACGGATAAAAGGTATCTCATAATCATTAATAGATAAAATCCGAAAGGTATCTGTGGATATACCAATATTGCGATTTATGTTTTCGACCGAGACGGTACTCGCTCTCAGGTTTTCGGCCGTATTTGACCGAGAGGTACTGTCTCCGACAGACGTATTTTACCAAGGGTGTCATATGTTTTGATGTATAAAGGTGAAGTGCCATATGTTTTTAAAGTAGATCTGCATATTAGCAAATAGTACATAGTTCTATTAAAATGTTGTCAAAATTATACGATAGGTAATTGCATACAGATAAGTATAAAAACAATAGTGCTGTTTTACATGTGAATTACCATGAAAAGGCATTTAACATATTTTATTGCTTTTATGTGGTGTATATGATGTATAAGAAGTGAAATTTATTTCTACTAACACTAACACATGTTAATGATTTCAAAAAGGTTTGCGTTACGTTATGCGTTAAAATTTATAGTTAAAATCTCATCTGTCCATGATACGGTTTTCGGGAAAAATAATCAATTTGATTTTTGTTTTTAAATGGTATTTAACCGTAAGAAATCAGTTTTGTTTCCGACAAGCATTGTTTATACATGTTGGAACTACATAATTTATATCTAATGATTTTAAGTTAAAAGTGACAGAGGAGACTGTTGTTAACAATGTCGTTCGGTTATATGTTTGCAATGCAGTTTTAAACACATAATGAAATTAAAATATTGTAGTATGCATGCAAACAATTTACAGAACATACCCTTCAATACAGAAAGCTAAATTTAAGTGCTTAAACGAGAAAGTTTGGTTATTCGAAATTGGCATTTCATAATTGATACCACTTGATTTAAACAAAAGATGAAAGATATTAAAACAATGTACAGTGAAAATGCACCCGACTCAAAGAAACGAATAAGAACAACTACTTCTGATAAAGGATTTGACGATATCGATATGATCCAGCGAATATACGTTCCGTCGACAAACTCCGTCTCTACCATTATCTAAAATTTATTCACGCTAAATCTCAGTTCAGTCTTAAATGGACCATATTTTGAATATAGCTTTGATTATGATGAACATTAATTTTATTTCTAAATCTGTCAAGTGGTTTATATGATATGGAGCAGACACAAAATTGTGTACCTATTTCTGACCACAAACCTCTGTGTGACCTTGACATTTCAGATATGAACCTTCGTAAGTCTTAAGATTTCCGTTAAAAAAGATGTTACATCTAGGAACGTTTCAACTGCGCAGTAGTATTAGTTTATTTTTTACACTTCATGAATTTCCCGCCTTCTTTTGTACCCGTTGGCTTCTTGAAAAACAACACTCAGTTCTTGTTTCGCCCAGGAAGTGAACCAGAGAGCTGAAATATAAACATACGTTCTCAAGTACAGTGTTTGATCAAGCAGGTAACGAACAAAGATCTCAGTGGCGATAGGTCAGTGTAACTGAAGCAGCGTCTCAGGTATATGGAGGACCTTTCAAATAATTTAAATTTCAGCCAATAGATAAAAAAAACACTCACACCAATTGTTCATCAATTAACGCATTAAATCTGTATATAATATCAAAACCGTTGTATTTGAAGTTATAATACATTAAAAACTCTCGATGACTCGAACTCGACGGGACTGGACAAAATTGAGTGCGAATTAAGGGTTGTTCAAGCAAAATAATGATCAACACTATCAATGTTATTGGATTTATTAAAACTCGTTAGTAAACATGATACACTACTCTGCAGAGCCTCGCATAATATATTTTTCCAACTCGTTTAATGAATTCAATAATGAAAGAGCACTCATGTAATATCTTCTCTATATATATATTAACAAAACACTCTGAAATAAATTTCACAAAGACAGAGTCTGAGGATTCAACAGGATATACTCTGTGGAAACTGTCTAAATTGTCAATAACATCCCTCATTTAGTGACCTTATGAATATGTGAACCAATGGTCTTAAGACGAGATTATATTAAAGAGAGATGTAACGTGTAAGAAGTGTTAACTCTGTCAGTAAAATATTTTGCCTTTTTTAGGATATAGAGAAATTGAAAGAAATCGTCGCAAGATTAACGATTACCAGTAAGTTATTATTTATGTTCTCTGTTACGTTTTATTAACTACAATTTGAAAGCATGTTACACACGAAAAAGGGATAAAACTTATGTATATTGAGAAAACCGGGATTTTAACATGTTTCTCTTCTTAATTACAAAGTGGATGAGCACCATGCATTCTTGTTGTTGATAACGTATATATAGGATACATAGAGACTTCTAGAACTAGTAAATGTTTTTATCAAACCTTAATATTATTTTAAAATATAATGTAAACCATGCAATTTGTGTTTATAACTAAACAAAAAATATTTGTGATTTTAAATCTGTTACAATATGACATAGTCTATCATTTATACTGAATGGTAAAGTGGAAACGGAATCCCAATTATTACTTAATATATATCACGCGTATTGTTTAACCATTTCGCCATGTGCATATAATCATTTCGCCATGTGCATCTGCTCATAAACACCTCACTTTGTGTAGTGCATTGTCGGTATTTAATCAAAATAATCTTACCATGGGCAGAGTATTGCCGACAATTACTCGAAACCAACCCACCATGTGCAGTGTAATGTATGTATAAACGTGCAACCATTTCATCATGTGAAGTTCATTGCCGACATTTACATTTAAGTGTGCGGATGAATGCCACAATAAAAACGCAGTGATCATCTGACCTTGCGCAGCATTGCATGAATTTAGTAGTTACCATCTAATGCTCTATTAATATTTACACCAGATGACACGATGTTAGAGTGGGCAAACTGGAGCAAGTGTAAGAGAGGAATGATGTCAAGATCAAGATTGTGCAAAGACACTGATAATGCTCAGTGTGACCTTTAACCTTGCCACGGTAAAGTTAGATTGTTTCTGATAGATTACATTAGTTGGTTTAACGCCATTTCCAACGCAATAGCCGTTTATAATATAACATTGCATGTCCAGTTTGTTTTGAGGAAAAAATAAATCATGTCACCGTCCTACCGCAAGTAGCTGACATATTTTCTAAATGAAAGTTGGTTTTGTTGTGTGCTAAGCAGCGCTAGACCCAAGACTCTAGCTAGAAAACGACGGAAAACTCATTTTAGAAGACATGTTGACTTGCAATGAAGATGTTTTAGCTACTATAACAATAGCTTTGAAAGCATTGAGTCGAGTAGTTCATATATTCGTTAAATGTATCAACGTTTGGAAGACAATGAGTACCTAAGAATGAACGATACAATCATAATCGTCCGTTAAATAGCAATGTTGGGAGAGCCCCATTTGAGCACGTTGATTAGTCAGTGACTTCAACAGGCAATTGAATTACGTCACAGTTTAGTAAGCGTTCAATCGCTATGATTTGTGAGGCAGGCATATAATTCTCTGCTTTTTCAATTGTGATTAATATACCTAATTCAGGAGATATCAGGTTCTAGAATAGATTTCATTCAAATCTATATTAACAATATTAAGCTGACTTTGTCCACGTTATTTTTTAATTGAGATCTAAAATTCATATTCTTGATGTGTTTAAATAAATTGCATTCAGAAAATTTCAATAACTGCTAGTTTAAATTTGTCCCATGTTATGAAGTGTGTGATTGCTTACAAATTGCTTCACATCTTACTTAATTGTTTCAATTAATTGAACGACATGTGTGCGTTGCTTTATTTCAGCTCCAGTTGTTTTCTGCATCTGTATTATTGGACATTCACTTCATGAAAACATCGTTGGTGAGACCTTCGTTAACTAATCTTCATATAAGTATTGGAGTTCGCTACAATTCATCAACCCGGTTTTTATGTAAAAATTACGGCTTATACGTCTTCTCAATGGCAATAAGACCACTATCTGCAAACACTATCTCTGTCAGTTATTCCATAAGACAAAGTGTTAACGAAGCTCAATACTTGGCGGACGTGTATTTTAAAACTGGCAAGAAATACACGTGAAAAGGGCTGTCGCGTTTGTATGTGTACTCATTACACCAGCAAAGCTGTCGCGTTTATGGGTGTACTCATTACACCGGCACAGCTGGAACGTTTATGGGTGTATCATAACACCAGCACAGTTTGAACGTTAATGGGTGTACTCATTACACCGGATAAGCTGGAACGTTTACGTCTCACACACCAATTAATTTTGTACTGTTCTACATATAGAGACATGCACTTCTGGAACACTGGATACATTACCAATGGTTTTAAAAGTGCCTTATTCCCATAGATAGTCCTCTGTTGGTCCAAATATGCAGAAAAAAAACATAGGGTTGACCAGGTTGCTTTTTCACAATTTCGACGGTTTGATGGCACCCCTTCATTTTTGACAATTCTGCCCATTTGTTGCAGTGTATCACTACGCATCTTTAAACTGTTATAGCATCATCAAACAGTTCCCAGGGTCACCCAAACTTTGCAGAAATCATGAAAATGTTCCAATGTTCCCATATGCACAAAGAAATATGACATTTTATGCATTTTTAAAAAAAAATTACCCAAACGCTTTACACAGCTCTAATTTCTTGGGCGTAATAATCTTGCTACCGTCATGTAAGGGAGGTAATTGTTCAGTGAGACCTTTATGGGTGTAATCATTACACCGGCACAGCTGGAACGTTTATGGGTGTACTCATTACACCGGCACAGCTGAAACGTTTATAGGTGTACTCAATACACCGGTAAAGCTGGAACGTTTATGGGTGTACCCATTACACCGGCAAAGCAGGAACGTTTATAGGTGTACTCATTACACCGGCAAAGCTGGAACGTTTACAGGTGAACTCATTACACCGGCACAGCTTGAACGTTTACAGGTGTACTCATTTTACCGGCACAGGTGGACCTTCTATAGGTGTACTCATTACACCGGCACAGCTGGAACGTTTATGGGTGTACTCATTACACTGGCAAAGCTGCAACGTTAATAGGTGTACTCATTACACCAGTACAGCTGGAACGTTTAAAGGTGTATTCTTTACACCAGCACAGCTGGAACGTTTATAGGTGCACTCATTACACAAGCACAGCTGGAACGTTTATGGGTGTACTCTTTACACCAGCACAGCTGGAACGTTTATATGTGTACTCAGTATACCAGCAGAGCTGGAACGTTCATAGGTGTTCTTATTACACCAGCACAGCTGGAACGTTTATAGATGTACTCATTATACCTGCACAGCTGGAATGTTTATAGGTGTACTCAGTTTACCAGCACAGCTGTAATTTTATAGGTGTACTCATTATACCAGCACAGGTGGAACGTTTGTAAGTGCATTCATTACATAAGCCCAGATTGAACATTTAAAGGTGTACTCTCTAACATAGCACAGCTGGAACGTTTATATGTATACTCATTATACCGGCGCAGCTGCAACGTTTATAGGTGTCCTCTTTAACATAGCACAGCTGGAACGGTTATAGGTGTACTCATTACACCAGCGCAACTGCAACGTTTATAGGTGTACTCTCTAACATAGCACAGCTGGAACGTTTATAGGTGTACTCAGTACACCAGCGCAGCTGGAACGTTTATAGGTGTACTCTTTACATCAGCACATCTGAAACTCATTGTACTCAGTATACAACCATAGCTGGAACGTTTATAGGTGTACTCATTATACCAGCACAGCTTGAACGTTTATAGGTGTACTCATTATACCAGCACAGCTTGAACGTTTATAGGTGTACTCATTATACCAGCACAGCTGGAATGTTTATAGGTGTACTCTTTACACCAACACAGCTGGAACGTTTATAGATGTACTCTTTACACCAGCACAGCTGGAACGTTTATAGGTGTACTCATTACACCGGCACAGCTGGAATGTTTATAGGTGTACTCATTACACCAGCACAGCTGGAACGTTTATAGGTGTACTCAGTACATCATTACAGCTGGAACGTTTATAGGTCATTACACCAGCACAGCTGGAACGTTTATATGAATACTCATTTCACCAGCACAGCTGGAACGTTTAAAGGTGTACTTATTACACCAGCATAGCTGGAACGTTTATTGGCGTATTCATTACACCAGCACAGCTGGAACGTTATAGGTGAACTCATTAAACCAGCACAGCTTGAACGTTTATAAATATACTCATTAAACCAGCACAGCTGTAACGTTTATAGTTGTTCTCAATATACCAGCACAGGTGGAATGTTTGATTGCATGTACACAGAAATATTGGCTGGTGGAATAATTGACATATTTATATGTCGTTTCTTTGTCAATGAAAAGTGCTCGATCAGAGAGGTATAAATAAGAATATAAGATTTCATGGTAAAACGGACTGGTAATAATTGATAAATTGGAACCCCCTACCCTCGTTGCATCTTATGTGACTGGCAAAGCAAACAAGACAACTAAAAGGGCATGCAGACGAAGCGTATAGGACCGGGCGGACCTCAAACTTCATGATTGATTAAGGTTTTTTTATTGACGAATTCGTTGATGCATTTCATCGATATTCAATTGCAATATTTTTAACACTTAATTTATAGGAATGAAAACCACTACAATGTCGTGTTCTATTTACAAACACATTCATACAAAATTAATGTATATAACAGTATTTGATCCCATTTAATCATTTTTTGTCTATAACATTTCATTTACAAATAAAGAAAAACTCCATTTATTAATGTGTTGAACCTCGCATATGAATCTAGAGTTCAATGTTCACAACGTTTCTATAAATAGCAACAACTTTACAAGAAGAACGTCCATGAAATTCTAGCTCTGAAAAACAATTTGCCTGCTATCACAAAGCATTCAATGGTTAGGTTAAGTGAATGAATGTGTAAGTTTGGTTCCTAGTACAGGGTACTAAATGCACGTGTGATACCAAATCTCGACAAGGTTCAGGCCGACACAACGAATTCCCGGCTGCAGGTGTGCCTGAAAGTAACTTTGATGTTTAAATGTACTGATCTCAATCATTACGTATTGCCATTTGCAAATTTAAAAAGAAACTTACCTTATATATTGTCTAACGTACTTACTGCTATGTTCTATACAATTTACTACTGTGATGACAATATATTTTGAAATAATTCGTATCCATATTTTAAATCAATTTGTGGATATATTGTTTTTAAAAACAACAATTAAAAATTACTGTTTTTCCAAAACTGCGCATTCGGCGATATATCTGATTCTAACGACGTGCTGAAAATATGTCACACCGGTAAATTATCTTTATATTTCTGTTGTACATATTTAGCGGTTTAATCTTGTTATCATTTTCATTGTTATGAGTTCAGCATATTATAATAATCGAGTAAATACATCGTAATTGGAATATTATTTACATTAACTCGGTAGGAATATGTCAGAAACAGCGATAAATTGTTAAAAAAGATAAGTTCCAAGACCTCATTTTAGCACGAATTTTAGAAAAATTCCTTGCTTAAAGGCATTATCATTTTTTTCCTAATTAAATATGCAAAGAACAATGCATAGTGATTTCAATTAATGCATCAAAACGTCACAATCAATTATTACCTACACCGTATTGAATTTTTCTTTTAGCCGGAAAGTGGTCGGAACATGACACGGTTTTAATATCAAAAGCGGTTTGTACATTCCCATGATGCACTGTTTAGAAAAACAATGGCGACCTCCATGTGGCGAATGCCGTATTTTTAACATGCGATAGTGACGTTTCAATATGGCAGCGCCAAGAGTCAATTTCTTAACTGGACCTTATATAGGGTTCGGTCGCTCATGCGACCTAACCAAAAAGTTATTATACCGAGTCGCCTATTATTTAAAAAGCTTTCTCTGATCTTTATTTGTTACTTTCTTAATTTTATCATCTTTTTTATTAGTTTATTAGTTATTTTCTTATACTCATTTGTCTGCAAGCGCAGCGGAGTCGCCATCTTGGTTTGTATCCTAAGGCAGATTCTATTTTTGGTGTGTGTGTGTGGGGGGGGGGGGCATTTCACAAGTAATGCCATTATCTTTTTACAATACTCTATAAACAATTATCCTATTTATATCATAAGGTTCAAACAAAACAAAACAAATAATTATGCATAATTCAACTAAAACTTTTTAAAAAAAACAATGCGAGTATATAATATAAGAAACTGACACAATCGTTGACAGGACAAGGCACTAACTAACACAAATTGTGGCAGGACAATGTGCTAACAGACAAAAGTGATGAAATAACTGATGGCAGGTCAAAAATGTGATTGCAGGACAAGACACTAACTGACAAAATGGGAGATGAACAAAGCACGAACTAACACAAATTGTGGCAGGACAATGTGCTAACTGACAAAAGTGATGAAATAACTGATGGCAGGTCAAAAAGGTAATTGCAGGACAATACACTTACTGACAAAATGGGAGATGAAAAAAGCACTAACTAACACAATTGGTGACAGGACAAGACACTAGCTGACAAAATTGATAAGAAAGCAAGAAATCAATATGTTTTCAATAAAACCAAAGAATACCAAATTATATCCCTTTATCTTTAAAAAAAAAGAATTCAAGCGATAACAGTGAAACTATAAACGCAAATAATATAACAAAAAAAATTGAAACATCTATTCATTAATATGCAGATATAAACAATAATGGTTATCACATTATACTCATGCTATACAAATGTTTGTAACATGATAAACAATAATGGTTATCACTTTATACTCATGTTATACAAATGTTTGTAACATGATAAACAATTATGGTTATCACTTTATACTCATGTTATACAAATGTTTGTAACATGATAAACAATAATGGTTATCACTTTATACTCATGTTATACAAATGTTTGTAACATGATAAACGTTTTGTCGAAGATATATACAAGACCTGAAAATATATTTGTCTATCTTTATTTTATATTGCAAGCGGTTTACCAATTAGATGAATAGCCCTTAATTTTAAATATCTTTATTGAGGTCAATCCACCCATGGTTGTACTCTTTCAATAATAGACGATTAAGCGCCTCTTCTATTTTCTTACATATTTTTCTTATCTATTTAATATGTTGTGTTTCTTATTTCCTTAAACTTTCTACCATTGCTTACAATACTCAAAACTATGTTTCATGTTTTTCTACTACCAATCTTGCTTCATTCATACTTACCAAACTCTTGTTATCTTTGTTTATTTCCATTCATACTTCAATGTTGTTATCTTTATTTCTTTCCGTCGCTATAATTATATATTCTTACAATGTTTCCGTTAACATTTCTTTTACTATATCAAGTCTCTTCAATTCCTTGAATATTCAAAGTTGAACTTTCTTTGAAATAAATAATTTTACTTGGAGATTGATTTAAATAAATATGAGTCATCGTTTTAGTTTAATTTTATTTGAAATATATACTTAAGCTTGGATATTCAATTGTGTATGTTAAATGTATACGACAACTCGGAGATAAAGAATCGGATCCTTTTCATGGAGAAATATAAACATATCTCAGATCTTTGAAATATATAATTCAACTAAGAGATTATTTCTTTTTTACCTTAAAATAATATATACTTCTAAATCATCTTGGACAACGAAGATGTTATGTATATTTCTTTGAAATACATAACATAACTGGGTGATGATTGTTTCCAATAGTCAATTGAGCTTGATTACTTTCTTAATATCTGAAATAGTTCTTGAAATCATCTTATATATATATTTTGGACATACACAGAAACGTAAACTTGGAGATTGAATTTTATGTGTACCTATGTAGATTGTCTTTGATATTGAATTATCTTTGAAATTTTGCTGTATTTAATGACTCAAGCAGACACTTATTTATAAGTGAGTTATCACAGAACGTATTCATTAACCCATTACAATTTATTACCTTATACATATATATATTTTTAGTTGTCAATCGTTATTTTGTGGTTAATCTATTAAAAAATGCATAAATATGAAATGTGTTTTAAGATATTAACTGACTCGAACAGAGCAGTGATTAAGTCATGACAGGAACTACTTTTTAGTCCTTGAATTTCCTTTTTTTTCATGCAGGTCTAGTGAAACTTGTCTTATGCCAGTTTTAAACAAAAGCTACATAAAATAAACCAAACGTTACCATTATATCAATCAAATTATGAAGGCGTATGAATATTTATTAATGTCCGGTTATCTTTCAAGTGCTTTCAACTTTATTGTGTGGTTAACCTACTACTATAACAGATTGACCTATACAATTGAAACGTGTATGACCTGTGCAGAACAGAACAGAGACTTAGTCATGATAAACATTGCTTACTCACCATAGTTAACAAAGTTACCATAGTAACTTCCTTATTAATTAAACATGGCGGGTTTGTCTTAATTGTCAGAATATACAAATATATAAAAGTCCTGTTTGTTTTTGTTGTTTTTATATTATGTAGATACGGTATTATTTTGGCATGTTCAAATAGATACCGCTATAGCAATACGGGGTCAGTGAGCATATATAAGCACGATATATTGAAACAAAATGTTTAGCAAATTTTGAATTTTGAAAAAGCCTGATATATTCCCTTTGATTGTCAGATTACACAAATTTATAATACTTGTGTTTGATTTTTTATAGTTTTTTACTTCGAAAGTGAAACAAGTTATTACAACTGATACAAATTACACTCGAAATACTCCTGGCTAGATTCAGTACTAAGCATATGCGGAATAAGTGTCTTGCTCAAGGACATCACACACCAACGAAATAAAATATTTTGCTTTTATAAAAAAATAATTTACATTTATAGATATTTGTGTTATTTCTAGATATTCACCAAATAATATTGTCATTGTTGTGTAATTTAGCGAAATAAATAATGTATTAATGTTAAAAGAGTTCCGCAGTACAGTCCAAAATGCTCTTGTAGATGGACTTTCCTAAAGAGTGTTCCAATACTTTAACGTGTATAATGCACAATCACATATAAAAGATTTTTTGTGTTACGTTTACAAAATAATTTGTTGGTAGGGAAATTTCTCTTAATGTATTTATTTTTGAAGGATTTTAGTATTGTCTTTATTGTACTTTTAAATTATATGTAATGTATGTTCCTCCATTTTGAATTCTAAAATATTGCTTCCCATTTTTAAATGGCTTATATTACCATTGCTTTTCGTATATTTTCAGTGTTTTGCAAAAACATTGTTGACCTTATTGTGTATACTTAATTGCTGTAAATCGAAATGTATTGTTTGTTTGGTGTTTTATTTGCAGTTAGTGCTACCATCATTTAGGTAGTATGTTAATGATAATATAATAGTTTAAGAACCCACCATTATGTCTGTTATAAATTGTTTTGAATTGTTTGAAAGTATAAATATATAATGCGTTAGATCTTCATCTTATAATTGCTTTGTGGTTTTGTTTTAATCCCCAACTTATCCCATATTTTAAAATATAAAATATGACTTCAACCTGCACATAAGAGTTATTCCATACATATAACTTGTCAAGACAAGTTTAGTACATTTCTTTAAATATTTTGACAAACTTCGAATACTTTAAGATAGAATGGGTAATTGATTACAAAATGTGTTCGATGTGTATATTTATATTTCTTTTGATTAACATGTTTCGATAAGATTCCTTCATATTAAAATCTTTCAAATCGCTATGATTATCCGAATACAAAAATATATAGTACCCATTTATGTAAAACAAATATCGGTGTCACAAATATCATGAAATCAAATCCACAGGCGTCAACAACGGGTGCATGTATTCAGGCGAATGTATCCAGGCGAATGTATTCAGGCGAATGTATCCAGGCAAATGTATCAAGGCGAATGTATCCAGGCGAATGGTTCACACACTTGTTATTAAAGCCTGTGCATTTTCGCTTTTAAGGGTAGCTTAAAATATTAGAAAAAATGCATCAAAATTCTAGTCTCTGTCACGCAATATTGACAGTAGAAGACAGAGTTGACACTCTTAACGTATATAAACATTCTTTAAAATCAGGTGGAATTTTCTGCTCTAAAACTACCTGTATGTCAGTGGTGGTTTTCTAAGTCTCTGAATGTATATTAATCTTTTAACGATAATACATCATGACACATCATGTTTTTAACAATATCAAACAGCGTCACGTTAGTTTTACTAATATGCTTTATGAAATTTTAATGTTTTTATTCTGATATGCCGATAAATATATTTACTGATCATAAGATATTATTACTAATTTTGTCATTAATGACAACTAATATAATTGCAGATTGTCTAATTAAGTCAAAATTGATTTATATGGTTGGATACCAACTGTTTGCCGTTTGTACATATACACACACACACATATATATATATACATAAAACAATAGCGTTGGTCACGTGATTGATGTCTAGGTGTTGTATTATTTCCTTAACTGTACGTTTGGAGACGATGTCGCCGCTGTTTGTTATATAATTAGCCTTAGTTAGGTACCGCCGAAGTTGTAGACGTTAGACGATGTCGTCGCTGTTTGTTATACAATTAGCCTTAGTTAGGTACCGCCGAAATTGTAGACGTTAGACGATGTCGTCGCTGTTTGTTATACAATTAGCCTTAGTTAGGTACCGCCGAAGTTGTAGAAGTTAGACGATGTCGCCGCTGTTTGTTATACAATAAGCATTAGTTAGGTACCGCCGAAGTTGTAGACGTTAGACGATGTCGTCGCTGTTTGTTATACAAATAGCCTTAGTTAAGTACTGCCGAAGTTGTAGACGTTAGACGATGTCGTCGCTGTTTGTTATATAATTAGCCTTAGTTAGGTACCGCCGAAGTTGTAGACGTTAGACGATGTCGTCGCTGTTTGTTCTATAATTAGCCTTAGTTAGGTACCGCCGAAGTTGTAGACGTTAGATGATGTCGTCGCTGATTGTTTTTTTATTGACCTAAGTTGAGTACCATCGAAGTTAGAGACGTAAGACGATGTCGTCGCTGATTAGTTGACAATTACCTATGTTGAGTATTTGTACCGAAAGTAAGTAATAAATACACATGTTGTTATTGTTTATGGTTGTTGTTGTTGTTGTTGTTGTTGTTGTTGTTGTTGTTGTTGTTATTGTTGTTGTTGTTGTTGTTCTTCTTGTTGTTGTTATTGTTATTCTTTGAGTATAAAATAAGAAGTGCTTCTATTATATTACTCACCAGTTATATTGACGGTTGCAATAAGTATTAGATTCACAACAGTAGCATAGATGTTGATAAATGTTAGGACATGTTCAGCCTCGTAAAGGCACTATGTTATCAAAATTGTAATTATTTCGCTACATAAATAGGGAAAATAAAAAAATAATAAACATAGGACAAAACAAAAACAACAACAACAACAACAACAACAAAATGATTTATAACATTTATAAATAAATGCAAAAAAGGTTTGATTAATGCAAAGGATTTTTTTTAAAGATTACATTAGACATTGTCCATGGTATACTTTCATTGATTGATTTGCTTCTGATTGCATGAGAAAAAATAGATTAAAAAAATGAAATCGGAGAATGAAAAATAGTCCCTGTCGCGTATGATCAATTTGGCGGTGATCAAGTGATCAACAATGCAAAGATAGATCACGACGACATAAGGAAGGCAATGCCTTTGGCAAAAAGCCAGGCTAAGAAGTATTCAAATTTGCCTTAGTTTTAAATTGCTTTCTCTAATACAATATAAATGCTTTTAAGACGGCATGCAGAAAGTTATCATCAGACAAGATTAGTTAAATTTGATTGACCTTATTATTAAGAGATAAGTTTTAGTATATGTTTTCAGTAAGTTTTCCTTAGTCTTAAACCGCAGCGGTGGTCTTGTGGTAGAGCGTCCACCTTGCATGTGAAAGGTCGTGGGTGTGATCCCTGGCCGGGTCGTACCAAAGACTTGGGAAATAGTTCTAGAAGCTGTTTCGTTTGGCGCTCTGTATTTAGAGGATAGTTCTAGTCTGGTCGTCCAGGAGTCAGTATAATGTGATTTGTTGGGGTATCATACCATGTGTATGTGGCATGATACTCCAGTGGAGCAGCGCGTAGAATACTGTCTTAAGTAAATATCGTCGCGATATGACTGAACATTTTTGAAAGCGACGCTGAAAGACATTCAACAACCTGTGTCTTACAACATGTTGATTTACTACTCCTATTTTAATTCGTAGCTCAAATATGATTATTCCAAAGCAATAAACCAATTCTTTCATTTTCGTGTTAGATACACGGCGTGTTCTACCCACACATCGTAGAACCAGGCAGTACTCAACAGGAGGCTATGGTCAACCAATCAGCAACGACATTGTCTTATAACTCTAACTTCATCGGTACTCAACTAAGGTTAATAACCAAACAAACAGCGACCACATCGTCTAACGTCTCTAACTTCGTCGGTATTCAACTAAGGTCAATCACCAAAAAAACAGCGACAACATCGTCTAACGTCTCTAACTTCGTCGGTACTCAACTAAGGTCAATCACCAAAACAAATAGCGACAACATCCTCTAACGTCTCTAACTTCGTCGGTACTTAACTAAGATCAATCACCAAACAAACAGCGACAACATCGTCTAACGTCTCTAACTTCGTCGGTACTTCACTAAGGCCAATCACCATACAAACAACGACAACGTCGTCTTACGTCTCTAACGTCGGCGGTACTTAACCAATATCAATCACCATACAAACAACGATGACATCGTCTAACGTCTCTAGCTTCATCGGTACTAAACTAAAGTCAATCACCATACAAACAGCAACCACATCGTCTGACGTCTCTAGCTTCATCGGTACTTAACTAAAGTCAATCACCATACAAACAGCGACCACATCGTCTGCCGTCTCTAGATTCATCGGTACTTAACTAAAGTCAATCACCATACAAACAGCGACCACATCGTCTGACGTCTCTAACTCCATCGGTACTTAACTAAGATCAATCACCATACAAACAGCGACAACATCGTCTAACGTCTCTAAATTCGTCGGTACTTAAATAAGATCAATCACCATACAAACAACGATAACATCGTCTAACGTCTCTAACTTCGTCGGTACTTAACTAAGGTCAATCACCATACAACCAGCGACAACATTGTCTTACGTCTCTAATTTCGTCGGTACTTAACTAATGTCAATCACCAAACAAACATCGACCATATTGTAGAACGTCTCTAACTTCGTCGGTACTTAACTAAAATCAATCACCATACAAACAACGACAACATCGTCTAACGTCTCTTACATCGTCGGTACTTAAATAAGATCAATCACCATAAAAAACAACGACGACATCGTCTAACGTCTCTAACTTCGTTTGAACTTAACTAAGGTCAATCACCAAACAACAAGCGACAACATCGTCTAACGTCTCTAACGTCATCGGTACTTAACTAAGATCAATCACCATACAAACAACGACAACATCGTCTAACGTCTCTAACTTCGTCAGTACTTAACTAAGATCAATCACCATACAAACAGCGACTACATCGTCTTACGTCTCTAGCTTCATCGGTACTTAACTGAAGTCAATCACCATACAAACAGCGACCACATCGTCTTACGTCTCTAACATCGCCGGTACTGAACTAAGATCAATCACCATAAAAAAGCGACAACATCGTCTAACGTCTCTAACTTCGTCGGTACTTAACTATTGTCAATCACCAAACAAACACCGACCATATCCTCTAACGTCTCTAACTTCGTCGGTACTTAACTAAGATCAATCACCAAACAAACAACGACATTATCGTCTAACGTCTCTAACGTCGGCGGTACTCAAATAATGTCAATCACCAAACAACCAGTGACAACATCGTCTAACGTCTCTAACATCGTTGGTACTTAACTAAGATCAATCACCATACAAACAGCGACCACATCGTCTAACGTCTCTAACTTTGTCGGTACTTTACTAAGGTCAATCACCAAACAACCAGCGACAACATCGTCTAACGTCTCTAACTTCGTCGGTACATAACTAAGATCAATCAAAATACAAACAACGACAACATCGTCTAACGTCTCTAACGCCGGCGATACTCATATAATATCAATCACCAAACAAACAGCGACAACATCGTCTAACGTCTCTAACTTCGTCGGTACTTAACTAAGATCAATCACGATACAAACACAGACCACATCGTCTAACGTCTCTAACTTCGTCGGTACTTAACTAAGATCAATCACAATACAAACACAGACCACATCGTCTAACGTCTCTAACGTCGTCATTACTTAACTAAGATCAATCACCATACAAACACCGACCACATCGTATATACATTAGAAGCAAGTATTTATCGAATCGTCAATCATGTTTGAGAAAGAAAATCCTCTCTTTGTTTTAAAATGTGAAACACAAAATATGGTAAAAACAGCACAAAATCCAGCTTCAGTTACAAATATTTATTACAAAATGCATTGAATAACCAAAAGCAAGAGTTAATTCTCCTTATAACAAAACTATGCATTATACGAATTATGTTCAATACCAAAAATGATTATAAAAATGAACCGTTACAAAAGGAGAGGTAATTCCTTTCCAATGGGAACCATGGAATCAACAATCTTAACAAAAAACAATATTTATACATGTAGCGGATAATATGAAACAAAACAGAAGGATTAACATAATTTTTTTTAAAAAGTTGGTGGTCGCCCAGACCCCCTCCCCCACCCCAGAAAAAGTTTAGGATTGTATTTTTAATTTATTTACTAAGCTACGCATCTGGTACACACATAGTATGGTACCCCCACCAAATCACATTAAACCGACACTTGGCAGAAAAGACCTGGAACTATCCTCTCAATGCTCAGCACGAAGCTAGAAAGCTTCTAGTACTATTTTTCCAATATTTGGTATGACCCGGTCGGGGAGCAAACCTTGACCTTCCACATGCCAGGTTGACGCCCTACCAATAGATCACCTCTGCGGTATAATTAGCAATATATACCACAATTTCAGGTTCGGAAAATGCAGTTTGTTATTTTATTTAAAAGAACACTCGGCAGTTTTGATAAAAGTTCAAGTAAAGGCAAACACGATTATCTTGAAGTAGATCTTTAATCAAATCCTTGTGTGGAGCCTAGCTTTAGACTTATACACATATAATCATACGACAATGTGTTAGTGTCTGAAACTCCATATTTGAGAAGATGTTAACATTTTTAAAGAAACAAACTGGGTCACGACAGAAGATATCAATAAAAATTCTTTAAAAATACAAACAGAAATATATATATTCTAAGAATTTATTTGTTTTATCATATAGAAGCGACAAAAAATGGACCAATATAAACTAGTTTTGGTCATAAATAGTTTATACTAATATATTTTAGTTCAAGTGCAAGAAAGCTAAGTGTTTATAAGAACCGCTCTCGAGTCCGCTTCGTCGGTAGAACCAGTACTGGGTGTTCTTTATGAGAAGCATCGGGTCCTTTTGCAAGAAGTATGACCTCTTTCCTAAATAGAGACAGAAATTAATATCTGCACACATAGATGGTTTGGGGTATTTCAGTTTCATATCTGCATCAACGCTTATATCTTTGCGCTTTTCTGGCGCGGACACAAAGCAATTTGTCCACGTGCTCTCTTTGTCAGAAACAAAAAAATGACAAGTAGGGTTATTTTACAATGTATTTTATTTCCTCTTTATTCAGGAGCAAACATAATATGCCAAAATACATTATATGTTTAAAAGAGCTGTAATATCTAAATGCGACATGGCACTTATTCTGAACATATGCAATAAGTATACACCATTACACGTAGATTGTATCATACACAAAACAATATATAAGCATTGTTTAACTAGAGTGTAGAAAGGTCACAAGTTGAATACCAACAGAGATTAAACATTGACTGTAATAAATAAATATCTTTATTTATTAGTATAGCTTTAAATTACAAAGACGTTTACCAGAAGTATGTAACGTGTGTTATATCACTCCAGGCATTATAAAACAGGCAAGGGAGGCAACACATGATTTTTACAAAATGAACAAAAAAAAAAGATTGTCCGCACTTGTCTACTCTCTGATATACCTGGACTAGTTGTATTGTCTGTAGGATAAAGAGGACAAACGCCAGTGTTTTAAATGAATATTGCTTATATTGGCATCAAATCAATGTTTAATCTTTCGTTCTAAAGCAGTGATGAAAATATGCATGTATACTGCTTTGTGGAATTTAACTGTTTATTAATATTTAACTAATCTTCTATATTTGAGAAACTGATGTTTTTAATTTAACAAAACCTATATGGTTGTTAAAAGTGATATAGAAAAGTATATTTAACTGCCAAACAATTTACAACTCGATTCGGTCAGGTGAATACTATATAAGATGATTTTGCTTAACATGTAATAATAAAAACCATTGACCAAATTTGTTATCGTGACGGATGTGCAATTATTATTTGCACATCGGTTATTCTGTATCATAACACATTTACTAGTCAAAACGTCTAATAAAATAGATCAAACGTTTACAATAGAAGAAACTGATTAATAAAATGTTTACATACTTACATGTGTATTATCTGTCATTCAATGTAATCACCTGAAGAATAAGTGTTCACCATCAAAATACATTTTAAAAATACTTCAAATCAATTCATTTCAAAAATTTCAAAACTGGCTGGACAGCGAAAACTTTACTGTTCAATTTGAAATAATGACTCAATTTGTCTTGGATATAGCCCTTTTAGTCCGATCTTATTTGTGTGACTATAAGGAAAAAGGACGATTCTGGATATGAGCCAGATACAATCAAGTCGTCCAGTATACATCGGTAGCTACAAGACACCGATTACCATTGGAATGTTATGAAGGACGATTTTTTTAGTGGCCTATTCTCAAATATTGTCTACATGTTGATGTAAGTTTGTATAAAATTTGACGTTGAAGACTTCAGCATGCTCAAGCGCGAATCCAGGAAGAAGTTTAATATCGATGGAATATTCCCTTGTACATAAAACTTTTATTTTAGTCAAGTAGCCTTAACTCAATATATCTAACCACACAATACAAATATTTTATTACCATGGTATTTGTTGTATAGGCGAGACTGAGTATCTCCCTATATTGACAGTGCCGTAGCTACACTGAGGCATACGGAGGCACTTGTCTCCTGTAGAATTTGTGGAGGTTCAAATGTGTATTAGTGTTTTTGTAAAAAGAATAAAGTTATCCTGAAAATATGACATATCACATATATTTTTTTCAGTATGAATGTATCATAATACCCAGCAAATACGTAACTGAAGTGTATTACTAAGAGGTTACATGTACTGTTAGGTTGGAAATGCATGCCAGGAGTTAAACATTTTTTCCCCTCAGACATCTCTAGCACAGTTGAGATGGTTCCTCCTTTGGCTACGGCACTGATTGATATTAGTTCATCGTCGTCAAGGATTTTGTTCACAGTGGTCGTGCTCACTTACAGTTTTATGATTGAACCAAATCCAGCACCGTGATGTAGTTGCTGCTCAAGTTGGTAACAATCATCCTGGAGTGTTGTCTATCATAACACACTGACATAGGAGAAGCAATTCAAAGTGACTTGTTGGCTATCACACCAAGTTTATTCCCGCTCGGTCCAATCTGTAAAACATTGTGTGAGCTACATGTATGACCACATACCAGCACACTCCCACTCTCATCTGTACATACTCCCTGGGCTCCCAATAACTCTGGATCAGTGAACCGTGACAGTACTCTCCCCTGTCTGGGGATGGTGACGACGCCTTTGTCGTAATCTGCAGCATAAACAGTGTTGCCGTCATCACTTATAGCGATATGACTGCTGGCCGAGAATTTATCTTCGCTTGATTTATCCTTACTGATCGTTCTTAAAAGTGTATCGGATGTATCAAAAGCATAAGCCTGCTTGTCACCTGCTACAAACATCTCACCGCGACTGAACGCAAGAACGAAACAATAATGATTTATCTGTATCGTCCTGGTCAGCGTCATCTAACTTCTCACGAAGATGACCTGTATGGTGTTGTTGGCCAGGGTCACGGCGGCTTCCTGTGGACCTATTGTTCCAAGGCTGTTTCTCTGCCTTGCATATTTTGTATATAAATTCATAGGCTTATTATTGTATATCAGTTTTATCAAGTTAAACATTTCATTAATTCCTTAAGTAGATGACATCTAATTTCCGACTTTATTATGTTGTCTTAGACCTCAATGCGATTATGCTTTTAGATAGTGTACACATGTTTCGCATTTTTTATTGTTAGTCTATATCTGCATTTAAGGCTTATCAAACGGGTCAGCGTTGTGTCTTAATTTCTATGACAACAGTTTTAATACAGTTTACTTTATGTCTATAGTAACGATACATTCTAATTTCGGCAGTCAAAGAGTTCGCAAGTAATGTTATTATACCGTCTCTAAGAAGTGGATATTTCCCGTTCTTACTAAGATTTCAAAAACAAATATATATTTTAAATTCAAGTTGGATAACTATAACCAACCTAATTTATTTAGTTCAATTAATAACAATTGGAAATACTCCGATTATTTAACATTTTTATAAACTTTGTTACTGGACATCGATACTACATTCATCACGATTACTGGACTTAAACAAGTATAGTGCTGTTCTACGGCTACATGTGTAACTATTTATAATTCGTACTTTATACGTGCTCTACTTGATATATTTACATTAACAAAAAACAAATACAATTGATAAATTTCATAAAGTGATGATTATTTCTTTCAAAAACCACAACAGTACAAATCACCGTTCCATTACTAGCTCACATACTGCTCTAGGCCAGACAGACAGATCACACTGATCAATCACTTTGTACGTTGTTCCGTCAAGCTGCTTCAGCTTATTGTTAATAGCATCTGCCAGTAAAATATTACCTGATTTCATGATAATGGAACCCTCTATATGACAGATAGTGTTGTCTCCACTGATCATTACATTATAACTGTTTTTATGTTTAACTTTGTATCGCGAAGACTGTTTAGACACTTGATGCAGGTTACTATTTGACTGTTCAATAAGCTTTCCGAGTGGGTTCAGTTTCTTCATAAATATTTCAATTGTGGAATCTTCTTCAAACTCAATATTTGTAATTTGCCACGATTTCTATCTATCTTTGCGTAGTTTCTCAGTCTCGTACAGTTTCTGCTGACCTTTCTTCAGGTAAACGAATTGTTGCGATTGATTCTTCTCCGCTGAATCGAGGTGTTGTTGACATGACGTCCTTAAGCGCCTTGTTCATGGCTTCTAAGGTTTTATTTATTTTGTCGGTAAAAGCTTTAATATTTGATTCAAATTCGTTAATTGGTGCTTTCTCCAACTCATCTAGGGTTGTATAACCCTTCGACTGAAGTCTTTGATCTTGACCAAAGCGACGGTTCCGTCGATGTCGACTTGTTCGATGCCGTTTTGTCGAGATCGAACAAAATCTTTCAAACTAAGCTGGACTTTAGTGAGAACTGTTTGGAGCCGGGTACTGGCACCTTCGTTATAAATGTTGTCTATTTGTGAGATCTGTTTGGAGCCGGGTACTGGCACCTTCGTTATAAATGTTGTCTATTTGTGAGAACTGTTTGGAGCCGGGTACTGGCACCTTCGTTATAAATGTTGTCTATTTGTGAGATCTGTTTGGAGCCGGGTACTGGCACCTTCGTTATAAATGTTGTCTATTTGTGAGATCTGTTTGGAGCCGGGTACTGGCACCTTCGTTATAAATGTTGTCTATTTGTGAGATCTGTTTGGAGCCGGGTACTGGCACCTTCGTTATAAATGTTGTCTATTTGTGAGATCTGTTTGGAGCCGGGTACTGGCACCTTCGTTATAAATGTTGTCTATTTGTGAGATCTGTTTGGAGCCGGGTACTGGAACCTTCGTTATAAATGTTGTCTATTTGTGAGATCTGTTTGGAGCCGGGTACTGGCACCTTCGTTATAAATGTTGTCTATTTCTTCGGGAATGTAGACCACATCTATACAAGACCTGAAAACGGTTTAATATATTTGGATAAATGGTTTTATACAAGAAAATTAAAGTGCAAAAGTGTTTTAAAATGTATTATTCAGATAATATTACATCAAAAATTTGGATAGGTGTTAGTTGTAATTTAGTAGATCCACATACGAATATATATACAAAAAAACATGCCAATATATACAAAACCTATGCAGCTACTTTATTTGCTGTAACTTTGGACTGTTGCACTGTGTTAATAGTTAAAATCCTTAGCCCAATGATCACAGTTGACAATACTGACAATAATAAGAAAAAAATCATATTCTTAATATTAAATGTACAATGTTGCTCATCTATTTTGCATGATGCATTTGGTTGTTTACCTTTATTAATTTTGTAAATATGTGTCAAATGTTGGACCCAACAAATCCCACGCTCCCATCCCCGCTGTACACACACACGCGCGCACGGGTGCACGCACGCACATATCCTCAGATTAACTAGTCAGTTTAACTGATCTGTGATAATGAAATTCGACTTTATATCTGCCATTAAATTTTATGAAGAGAAAAAAGAAAACACCCAAATCATAATTCCTACTTTCAAAACTCATGTTCAAGACATAAAGTAGTAGTTCATAGCAATTCAGTAGTGATTATACCATTTTCTTTAAATTATGCATACATTTTTTTATTATTTTTTTTTTAACCTTTCAAACAGTTTCCATTTTTAAACTCACCCACTCAATCACTCATTCACTCATTCACTTACTTACTTTCCACCCCCACCCCCTATCTCTCTCTCTCTCTCTCTCTCTCTCTCTCTCTCTCTCTCTCTCTCTCTCTTTCTCTCTCTCATTCACTTACTGATTATAAACAATGACAACAAACGACAACAAAAATGCCATGGCGACTGAATGTCGACCATTTATCAGAGCTACGCATCATATTCATTCATAAATAGAAAAGAATACATAATAGATATATATAACATGCTATGAATTTTAGTTTCGCGTTTGCATCATGTAGATAGTAGTATTAAGCGAAAACTAAGTGAAAATATCTCCAAAATTACCAGTGTGCACCTCAATACTTCGTATTTTTTAAACATTCTTACTTAAGCGTGTCAAATACGTATCATAAGTTACAATCGCACGTTGTCAGTCATAATACATTTTAATAAAAATTGCATTCGTGTGACCTACTCTTAATTTAAAAGTATTTAGTCAATGTGTAATACAATGACTCCGATGTTATCATTTACATATCATTGTTATTGTATGTCAATACCTTGGTATAAGGGACAAACTGCAATGTTGAAATCGATTATACTCATGTTCAGGAGTCCAATCAATATTTAAATATGAACGTATTTTCATGAACTGATATGAACGTATAACCATGAGGAGATATGGACGTATAACCATGAGGAGATATGAACGTATAACCATGAGGAGATATGGACGTATAACCATGAGGAGATATGAACGTATAACCATGAGGAAATATGAACGTATAACCATGAGGAAATATGAACGTATAACAATGAACGTATAACCATGAGGAGATATGAACGTAAAACCATGAGGAGACATGAACGTATAACCATGAGGAAATATGAACGTATAACCATGAGGAAATATGAACGTATAATCATGAGGAGATATGAACGTATAACCATGAGGAGATATGAAGGTATAACCATGAGGAGATATGAACGTATAACCATGAGGAAATATGAACGTAAAACAATGAGGAGATATGAAGGTAAAACCATGAGGAGACATGAACGTATAACCATGAGGAAATATGAACGTAAAACAATGAGGAGATATGAACGTAAAACCATGAGGAGACATGAACGTATAACCATGAGGAAATATTAACGTATGGCCATGAGGAAATATGAACGTATAACCATGAGGAAATATGAACGTAAAACAATGAGGAGATATGAACGTATAATCATGAGGAGATATGAACGTATAACCATGAGGAGATATGAAGGTATAACCATGAGGAGATATGAACGTATAACCATGAGGAAATATGAACGTAAAACAATGAGGAGATATGAAGGTATAACCATGAGGAGATATGAACGTATAACCAAGAGGAGATATGAACGTATAACCATGAGGAAATATGAACGTATAATCATGAGGAGATATGAAGGTATAACTATGAGGAGATATGAACGTATAACCATGAGGAGATATGAACGTATAATCATGAGGAGATATGAAGGTATAACCATGAGGAGATATGAACGTATAACCATGAGGAGATATGAACGTATAATCATGAGGAAATATGACCGTATAATCATGAGGAGATATGAAAGTATAACCATGAGGAGATATGAACGTATAACCATGAGGAGATATGAACGTATAACCCTGAGGAAATATGAACGTATAACCATGAGGAAATATGAACGTATAACAATGAACGTATAACCATGGGGATATATGAACGTAAAACCATGAGGAGACATGAACGTATAACCATGAGGAAATATTAACGTATGACCATGAGGAAATATGAACGTATAACCATGAGGAAATATGAACGTATAACCATGAGGAAATATGAACCTATAACCATGAGGAGATATGAAGGTATAACTATGAGGAGATATGAACGTATAACCATGAGGAGATATGAACGTATAATCATGAGGAGATATGAAGGTATAACCATGAGGAGATATGAACGTATAACCATGAGGAGATATGAACGTATAATCATGAGGAAATATGACCGTATAATCATGAGGAGATATGAAAGTATAACCATGAGGAGATATGAACGTATAACCATGAGGAGATATGAACGTATAACCATGAGGAAATATGAACGTATAACCATGAGGAAATATGAACGTATAACAATGAACGTATAACCATGGGGATATATGAACGTAAAACCATGAGGAGATATGACCGTATAATCATGAGGAGATATGAAGATATAACTATGAGGAGATATGAACGTATAACCATGAGGAGATATGAACGTATAATCATGAGGAGATATGAAGGTATAACCATGAGGAGATATGAACGTATAACCATGAGGAGATATGAACGTATAATCATGAGGAAATATGACCGTATAATCATGAGGAGATATGAAAGTATAACCATGAGGAGATATGAACGTATAACCATGAGGAGATATGAACGTATAACCATGAGGAAATATGAACGTATAACCATGAGGAAATATGAACGTATAACAATGAACGTATAACCATGGGGATATATGAACGTAAAACCATGAGGAGACATGAACGTACAACTATGAGGAGATATGAACGTATAACCATGAGGAGATATGAACGTATAAACATGAGGAAATATGAACGTATAACCATGAGGAAATATGAACGTACAACTATGAGGAGATATGAACGAATAACCATGAGGAGATATGAACGTACAACTATGAGGAGATATGAACGTATAACCATGAGGAGATATGAACGTATAAACATGAGGAAATATGAACGTATAACCATGAGGAAATATGAACGTGAGGAAATATGAACGTATAACCACGAGGAGATATGAACTTATAACCATGAACGTATAACCATGAGGAGATATGAACGTAAAACCATGAGGAGATATGAACGTATAACCATGACGAAATATGAACATATAGCCATGAGAAAATATGAACGTATAGCTATGAGGAAATATAAACGTAAAACCATGAGGAGATATGAACGTATAACCATCAACATATAACCATGAGGAGATATGAACGTATAATCATTAAGAGACATGAACATATAACCATGAACGTATAACAATGAGGAGATATAAACGTATAACCATAAGGAAATATGAACGTATAACCATGAGGAAATATGAACGTATAACCATGAGGAAATATGAACATATAACCATAAGGAGATATGAGCTTATGACCATGAACGTATAACCATGAGGAGATATGAACGTAAAACCATGAGGAAATATGAACGTATAACCATGAGGAAATATGAACGTATAACCATGAGGAGATATGAACGTATAACCATGAACGTATAACCATGAGGAGATATGAACGTACAACCATGAGGAGATATGAACGTATCACCATGAGGAAATATGAACGTATAACCATGAGGAGATATGAATTTATAACCATGAACGTATAACCATGAGGAGATATGAACGTAAAACCATGAGGAGATATGAACGTATAACCTCGAGGAAATATGAACGTATAACCATGAGGAAATATGAACGTATAACCATGAGGAGATATGAACGTATAACCATGAACCATGAACGTATAACCATGAGGAAATATGAACGTATAACCATGAGGAAATATGAACGTATAACCATTAGGAAATATGAACGTATAACCATGAGGAGATATGAACGTATAACCATTAGGAAATATGAACGTATAACCATGAGGAGATATGAACGTATAACCATGAACGTATAACCATGAGGAGATATGAACGTAAAACCATGAGGAGATATGGACGTATAACCATGAGGAAATATGAACGTATAGCCATGAGGAAATATGAACGTATAACCATGAGGAAACATGAACGTATAACCATGAAGAGATATGAACGTATAACCATGAACGTATAACCCTGAGGAAATATGAACGTATAACCATGAGGAAATATGAACCTATAACCATGAGGAGATATGAACGTATAACCATGAACGTATAACCATAAGGAGATATGAACGTATAACCATGAGGAAATGGAAATATGAACGTATAACAATGAGGAAATATGAACGTATAACCATGAGGAGATATGAACGTATAATTCATGAGGAGATATGAACGTATAGCCATGAGGAGATATGAACGTATACCATTAAGGAGATATGAACGTATAATTTATAAGGATATATGAACGTATAACCATGAATATATATGAACGTATTACCATGAAGAGATATGAACGTATAATTCATGAGGAGATTTGAACGTATAACCATGTCGAGATCTGAACATATAATTCATGAGGAGATATGAACGTATAATTATGAGGATATATGAACGTATACATGTAACCATGAGGATATATGAACGTATAGCTATAACGAGATATGAACGTATAATTCAAGAGTAGATATGAACCTATAACCATGGGGAGATACACGTATGAACGTATAATTCATGAGGAAATATGAACGTATAGCCATGAGGAGATATGAACGTATACCATTAAGGAGATATGAACGTATAATTTATAAGGATATATGAACGTATAACCATGAATATATATGAACGTATTACCATGAAGAGATATGAACGTATAATTCATGAGGAGATTTGAACGTATAACCATGTCGAGATCTGAACATATAATTCATGAGGAGATATGAACGTATAATTATGAGGATATATGAACGTATACATGTAACCATGAGGATATATGAACGTATAGCTATAACGAGATATGAACGTATAATTCAAGAGTAGATATGAACCTATAACCATGGGGAGATACACGTATGAACGTATAATTCATGAGGAAATATGAGCGTATAAACTTGAGGAGATATGAACGTACACATGTAATCATGAAGAATGAACGTATAACCATGAGGAGTGTAGATATATATAGTGAACATGTGTAGAGTGTACATATATTATTTACCAAGTTTTGATAGAGTCTGACTTCTATAACGCATAGTTTAATTATAAATGTCTACCTTTAAAACAATTTTGTTGACATTGACATCGATATTTGCTTTTACTAGAATATCGAGAATATTATGTTACATACTTCGAAACGTTGTGTGGATTATTACATAATTACGATATTTTTTAAATGGATAAATAAACATTCAGCTCCATCTTTACATAAACACATATGGCAGAATGCGTCATACAAATAACCTGATTCCATCTGATACAGGTACAGAGTTAATATTATTTTTTTTCTTAGAAATACGGAGTTAATCTTTGTTTATTATATGTTATTGTATGTGTAGTTTATTAAGAGGGTCTCATTGGAGATTAGTGTTTCAGCTAATTGGATCATCCTCTTGAATAAGAGCAGTCATTCACGCATTCATTCATTTAATTGTTCGTTCGTTCGTTCGTTCGTTCGTTCGTTCGTTCGTTCGTTCGTTCGTTTGTTATTGTTTATTCGTTAGTTCGTTCAAACTGTAATACTAATAAACTGTATTCTGTGACGCACCACGCACTGTTATATACAGAATCCGTTTTGCACGTATTACATGTTATCTAATAGTCCTTAGCTTTTTATTTTTATTTCGCTTCCACCTGTGATCCACAGTGCTATGTTATATATTTTCAAAGAATCGTCTTTGAAAAGATATAGTACACAGTACACACTCTCTCTCTATATCTGCCTGCCTGCCTGCCTGCCTGCCTGCCTGCCTGCCTGCCTGCCTGTCTGTCTGTCTGTCTGTCTGTCTGTCTGTCTGTCTGTCTGTCTGTCTGTCTGTCTGTCTGTCTGTCTGTCTGTCTGTCTGTTGCCTGCCTGCCTGTCTGTCTGTCTGTCTGTCTGTTGCCTGCCTGCCTGCCTGCCTGCCTGCCTGCCTGCCTGCCTGCCTGCCTGCCTGTCTGTCTGTCTGTCTGTCTGTCTGTCTGTCTGTCTGTCTGTCTGTCTGTCTGTCTGTCTGTTTCTATCATTCCCTATTTTTCTCTATCACTTAAATATATCTATTTCTCTCTTTTTCATGTTTTTAACAAATTGTCTATCTGCTTAAATACTTTTCTTTTTTTACTCTCTCTCTCTCTCTCTCTCTCTCTCTCTCTCTCTCTCTCTCTCTCTTTCTTTATCTTATTATATATGCTTCTTTCCCTGTTTATCCGTCTATCGCTCTTTCTCTCTCTCATTCTTCCCTACTCCTCTCACTGTTCTCTTTCTTTATTTCTCTTGCTTTCCTTCTTGCAGCCATACTGAATTTGGTTAAGAACACTATTGAAAGTTTAAATGTGCGTATGTTATAATACTGGCTAAGTTTCATGTTATTCTCACAATGTTACATTCTTTAAAAACAATATAGAATAAATGATGATTTTGTGGCAACCATCTTGGAGTTTGGCGGCCATATTTTAAATGTATCGTTAGCCTAAATTTTGCGTAATACTTATCTCTGCCATGCCAAGTTTTGACTTCTTCAGATTAATAGCGATGCTATTCACATAAATTCACAGATTCCTTTGTATATTTTAATGTTTATCCCCAAAATATGTATCTTGCATTATGAAACTTTTCTGTACTGGTTAGTATGTTGTTAGCCACATTATATATACTACATACACCAAATATAATTTCTGTAGGAGTTTGGTTCCCCAATTCCCATCAATACCATTTACTATTCCTCTTTCTTCAGGATATTACTTGACCTTTAATGGTGACAAATCGTGCTTTATTAAGTTTATCTGTTCCTTATCTAAACGATTTCTCTTGTCAGTTTTACAATCCGTTTTATGTATAGACGACACTGGTTCCCTGTCGCTATTATATGTAATTGTCTCCATACCTAACTTGATTGTTCAGACCATATTCCAGTACCAGACTAATGGTTACCAGCTCATGAGATCTGCGGATTCTGGCGTATATAGGTTTGTTTTACACAAATACATTTCATTTTGTTTAGGCCCCTCGCTGTTTGGATTGATATGTTACTATGCTTTTTTAGGTCGTATTTTAGACCGAGTAACGTGATTTTGTTGAAGATAAGCTGTAAACTGTAGAGACCATGTTGAAACGATAACATTACACAGACTACTGCTGTAAACTGTATAGACCATGTTGATACGATACAGTTACACAGACTTCTGCTGTAAACTGTAGAGACCATGTTGATACGATACCGTTACACAGACTACTGCTGTAAACTGTAGAGACCATGTTGATACGATACCGTTACACAGACTACTGCTGTAAACTGTAGAGACCATGTTGATACGATACCGTTACACAGACTACTGCTGTAAACTGTATAGACAATGTTGATACGATACCGTTACACAGACTACTGCTGTAAACTGTAGAGACCATGTTGATACGATACCGTTACACAGACTACTGCTGTAAACTGTAGAGACCATGTTGATACGATACCGTTACACAGACTACTGCTGTAAACTGTAGAGACCATGTTGATACGATACCGTTACACAGACTACTGCTGTAAACTGTAGAGACCATGTTGATACGATACCGTTACACAGACTACTGCTGTAAACTGTAGAGACAATGTTGATACGATACCGTTACACAGACTACTGCTGTAAACTGTAGAGACCATGTTGATACGATACAGTTACACAGACTACTGCTGTAAACTGCAGAGACCATGTTGATACGATACCGTTACACAGACTACTCCTGTCATTTAAGGTTTCCAACTAAAAGGAGTATGATGGCAAGATGGCTCGAAATTCGCCAGATCTGTATTGTATATTGATGTCAAGGTGGCTCGAAATTCGCCAGCTCTGTATTGTATATTGATGTCAAGGTTGCTCGAAATTCGCCAGATCTGTATTGTATATTGATGTCAAGATGGCTCGAAATTCGCCAGCTCTGTATTGTATATTAATATCAAGATGGCTCGAAATTCGCCAGATTTATATTGAATATTGATATCAGATCTTCCATCTCAGATTTAAATTTAATTAACTATTTGTATCTGTTCTGGATAATGAATAACATTAACAAGCTAAAAGTTGATAATCTTACATGTCTGTTCAATATTGTTTTTATTTTTAAACGTGGAACGTTTGGAAAATATGGAATGCGTAGCATTACGACGAAAAATGTTGTTTTACTAAGGAGTTTTGAAAACTTAACAACGAATGGAAAAAAAAATTAAAACCGACACTTACTCTATATGATAATATTTCCATAAATTTTGAAAAAACTTATTTAAAGTGAAATTTTAAAAAAAAAACAATGGATTGGAGCGAAAGGTTAATGTGTAACATTTTTGTAAACAACAGTGGTGCTGACGTTTGGTGTTGCCGCAGTATCACTTGTGCACGTGCCATCGAAATGTTCTCATTTCAACCTTACAGGTAAGTTTGTTGTTTTTATGCGGGTTTAACGCCATTTTCAACATATTTCAGATTGGCATATTAAATCATATTGGCGGAGGAAGAACTCACAATGAATCTGATTAGAACCGGAATCCTTGCGCAAGTAACTGGCAAACATTCTCGTATAAAGATTTTTAGACCGAACGGTACTCGAACCTACGACCTTAACTATGAGAGGTAAGTGATTATGAGACAGACTCTTGGACCACTAGGTCACTGTGGACCCCCTTACAGGTTAGTATGAGCGGCATATGCATGTATGTAACAATGCTTCGTTCGATCTTCCATTCGTTAGTTTTGGTTATAGCTTAAACAAACTGCAAGAATAGCTAAGGCATAGATCCCGCAGCAGCCAAGTACATATGCAAAGCTGTCAGGTGTATTCCGTCTGTTCGTGAGAGGTAATAGACTCCTGTAAATAACTTGATATTGGACTACATTATATTTTCAAACTGATTTATATTAACTTTTACTTCGCATGCATTTTAACTGGACTCTTCCAAACTGAAAAGCCACACATAGTCAATTTCCATGAATAGATACAGTTTACCTATTTATTCTGATAGAGCAGAAAACAGTGCAGAACCTGTTCTGAACTGGTTCTACAATGTTTTCAAAAGCCTTCTATATTAGAGGTGTTCAAAGGTGTCCATATGAAGTAAAGGGTTATACAATTCTGACATTTTGCCATTTTGAAATTTAAAAAAGCAGAGTATATGCTTTAAGCCGCTATGCCAATCTCATTATTGGAACAGCGACATTGCCAACACGCTGAATGGGTGCACGCATTTATGGCAACGTACTTTGTGACACTGCTACTTTAGGCCACGTAAACATTTTATTGTTACATTCGCCAACATGAACGTAAATCTCCATTGGGGGTTACTAGACCTAATTCGGGACTACGCCATTAAAACCTACAGTTGTAGTCTCCTTAGCCAACTTCTGAAATGTTTCGAAAGTAGTTTTCTTATTCAAGTTCTTGTTTGTTGAGTTATATTCCATAATATATATAAATGCAAAGTCTATTAATCAGTTCAAAAGCTTTATATTTGCAAAGGAGTAAAAAAAATAGCAACTCTAAAAAATTCGGGGCTCTCTCATCAATGTTAATATACATACACATATATATATAATTTTGTTTGATTATTCTTGCGTGTATATGTTGAAGGCCTCGTAAAAGATTCAAATGATTTCTCTCGTTAATAAAAGTCTTTATTATTACTATAATTATTATTATTATTATTATTATTATTATTATTATTTTATTATTATTATTATTATTATTATTATTATTATTATTATTTTTATTATCATCATTATTACTATCATTATTATTATAAAACCGCCTGCAGACCCGTCTTTGGCAATACGGTCACCTCTGGAGTCGACACAGCGGAATGAGCTACAGAGGCGATTCCTGATACCTCCCTCTGGCAATATGGTTGAAATGATGAGCCACGCCATTGTTGCATCTATCACTAAAACACTGCCACGTATGTATGCTTTAGTTTCTGGTTTATAATGATATATTTGTGCTTATATAAGTCCGCATCCTTGGTAGAACCAGTACTGAGTGTTGTTTTACGAGAGGCATCGCGTCGAGCTGGGGATCGAACCCGCAACCTCTGCCACGTATGCATGCTTTGTTGTACCAAGTAGTGTGGAGCGCATGGTCTAGTGTTATAGCGTCCGACCCTTGACCCGAGGGTCACACGGATATGTGTGGTGTCCTTGGGCAAGACACCTTTTTGCATAGCACTGGTTCTATCCAGAAAGACTGAGCGCATGGTCTAGTGTTATAGCGTCCGACCCTTGACCCGAGGGTCACACGGATATGTGTGGTGTCCTTGGGCAAGACACCTTTTTGCATAGCACTGGTTCTATCCAGAAAGACATGGAACGTGATTTGTCTAATTTATTTTAACTTGTTTCATTATCGAAGTAAAGCAAATAACTAAGAGGGACAAGAAACGTTCATCTCTCTCCTAAATGTTGATGAAACAGTTATTTGGAAGATTACTCCATAAGATTTCACCAACAAATGATTTCTTGTACATAAAAAATAGCTTATATGTTTTAAAATGTGTCCAACATGCAAAATAATCTTGAATTAAAACATTGCAGTTTAAAGTAAAATGTCAAGAACTTTTCTTGTTTTTTTAAATTGCAGTATACACATTTGTAATCATAATTTCTTGAACAATTTAGAAAAAAAAATGGTGGAAATTGCCTCATTTTGTAGAGAATTTCAATGTACAAAGATATAGTTTTGACTGGTATTTCTGAGACGAATGGAAGATAGGATAATTTAAAACGAGATTTCGCGAGAATACGCAAGTGTTCATAAAATACAACAATACGATGGTGAAAAACCGAAACTACGATTGTAAAAAATCGAAACAATGTAGCATCAAAACAACGATGGTAAACAGTCGAAAAGCTAAGATGGTGAAATTCGAAATAAGTTTTTCACCATTGTAGTAAATTAATTTCGACTTTTCATCATCGTAGTTTCGTTGTTTCAATGTTTCGACTATATTTAATTGAATATATCGTGATGGTCTCAACGTGTAACCCAATCATTAATTTTTGTTCTTTATTCTATAGTAAATAATAACAGTTTGAAGGCTTGTCATTCATAAAGAGACCCTAAAGAAAGAAGTAAAACTTTTAAAGAAAAAAATTATTGTTTGCCAACCTCTGCACTTCCAAAATATTATGAGAAAAGTAGGGGTCATATGTCATATAAGAGATTTTTTTTGCTCAGTGTGTAAATATTGTTGACAAAGTGAAAGTAGACTTCCAAACCATGTATTCATACCCCAATTTCCAAGCATCAATTTTGTATTATTTTTCTAAATTTACAATTAAAACATGCTTTCAAAATATTCAGAATCCCTCAATAATGCCATTCAAATAAAAAAAATGAGCATTAAAATAAGGAAAATGCATTTTTAAAGAAGAAGAAACGAGGATTATTTATAACCGCCATTATGCCATTAGCACTTCCTTTTTCCAATAGTTGTACTATACCTCAATTGGACATCGTAATACTGCTGCTAAACGATATTAATCTATTTTCCATTTCATTTCCAATCCATTCAGACAGCACTCCTATCCAAAGTTCCTGTCTCATTGGTACGTATTTATAATGTATCTCATGACAGTTTGTTAAAGGGAAACACAATAATGTTCAGCATAATGCCAACACGATAATAAAATACCCCAGTATGTGTGTAGACAGTACACCTTTAATATTTTTGTTTCGAACTCACAAAGGGGCATAACTCTTGTGTTTTCTATTTCGGATATTTTCGTTCATATATAACAAATAATTGATTAAGTTCTGCTCTGATCAGTTTGCTCGAAACGATCACACAGAAAACCTATTAGTGTTTTTCTTTATATATTTTACACATTATTTTCAAAAATATTTTTGACTTTACCAGTGTTATAAAAAATGATAATACTTTCTTAATTGTGAAGTTTTAGATAGTGATACTTAGAGATTGGTATATCCACAAAGTCACGTGTTGATGGGTGTAACGAATGATTCAATGCGCGAACATGAATAAAAGCTAATTTCAACCTTGTCGTGTCTCCCTTCAAACAATGCATATCTTGTAGTAATGTATGGTCTTCCGTACATTGATCGTTATTGACCGATTTATTATACGGCAATGACAGACAATAATTTGATTCAGCGAATATTTAGCACAGTAAATTAATTTATTTATTTTCATGAAAATATACGATCAAATTATCACTTCGAGCACATACCGCAGTGGTGGTCTTATGGTAGAGCGTCCACCTCGCATGCGGAAGATCTTGGGTTCGATTTTCGGTCGAGTCATAACAAGAATCTTCCTCGATTGACACTCAGCATTTAGAATATATGTCTAAGACTAAAAAAATGTGAAAACCACACAAAATCCCATGCAAGTCAACACATCATCCTGGTCAAAACATATCAATTAAAAGCAAAGTTCAACGTTAATCAGTTATAAATTGGTACAAGTTATAGTCTTTTAATGTTAGCCTATTTTCTATCTGCAGATATAGACAGTTCGTCCCATTTTACAATAGGTAAGTGTTCATTACTTTTATCCGTGAATACATTTACTTATATATATATGTAATATATAATATATTGCTCGTATTATCAAATCAAAATCACATTTAAATGTAGGCCAGAAAAAAAACACTAATATTACAGAAATATACAGAAATAATTTGCTTGATAGTGCCAAGGTGGTTGTCACTTCTATTACGTGTATATGCCATTGATAATTCTAAGGCGGTTGTCACTTCTATAACACGTATATATGATTGATAATTTCAAGGCGGTTGTCACTTCTATTACACGTATATATGATTGATAATTCCAAGGCTGTTGTCACTTCTATTACACGTGTATGTGATTGATAAATCCAAGGCGGTTGTCACTTCTATTACACGTTTATGTCATTGATTATTCCAAGGCGGTTGCCACTTCTATTACACGTTAATGTCATTGATAAGTCCAATGCGGTTGTCCCTTTTATTACACGTATATGTGATTGATAAGTCCAAGGCGGTTGTCACTTCTATTGCACGTATATGTCAATGATAATTCTAAGGCGGTTGCCACTTCTATTACACGTAAATGTCATTGATAAGTCCAAGACGGTTGCCACTTCTATTACACGTATATGTGATTGATAAGTCCAAGACGGTTGCCACTTCTATTGCACGTATATGTCAATGATAATTCTAAGGCGGTTGCCACTTCTATTACACGTAAATGTAATTGATAATTCCAAGGCGGTTGCCACTTCTATTGCACGTATATGTCATTGATAAGTCCAAGACGGTTGCCACTTCTATTACACGTATATGTCATTGATAAGTCCAAGGCGGTTGTCACTTTTATTACACGTAAATGTCATTGATAATTTCAAGGCGGTTGTCTCTTCTATAACACGTATATGTCATTGATAATTCTAAGGCGGTTGCCACTTCTATTACACGTAAATGTAATTGATAATTCCAAGGCGGTTGCCACTTCTATTGCACGTATATGTCATTGATAAGTCCAAGACGGTTGCCACTTCTATTACACGTATATGTCATTGATAAGTCCAAGGCGGTTGCCATTTCTATTACACGAATGTGTGATTGATAAGTCCAAGGCGATTGTCACTTCTTATTCACGTATATGTGATTGATAATTCCATGGCGGTTGCCACTTTAATAACACGTATATGTAATTGATAAGTCCAAGGTCGTTGCCACTTCCATTACACGTATATGTCATTGTTAAGTCCAAGGCGGTTGTCACTTCTATTAAACGTATATGTCATTGATAATTCCAAGGCGGTTGCCACTTCTATTACACGTATATATGATTGATAATTACAAGGCGGTTGCCACTTTAATTACACGTATATGTAATTGATAAGTCCAAGGTGGTTGCCACTTCCATTACACGTATATGTCATTGTTAAGTCCAAGGCGGTTGTCACTTCTATTAAACGTATATATGATTGATAATTACAAGGCGGTTGCCACTTCTATTACACGTATATATGATTGATAATTACAAGGCGGTTGCCACTTTAATTACACGTATATGTCATTGATAAGTCCAAGGCGATTGTCACTTCTTATTCACGTATATGTGATTGATAATCCCAAGGCGGTTGCCACTTCTATTACACGTATATGTGATTGATAATTCCAAGACGGTTGTCACTTCTATGACACGTATATGTTTTATTTTATTATTTGGTAAAGACAGATTGAATAAGTGAAAATTTCACGTCAAAATATTATTCAAGTTGTTGTTGTTGTTTGTTTGTTGTTGAGTGTTTTTTTTTGTTGTTTTCTTTTGGAGGGTTGTGTTTCAGCAAGTATTAATATGCATTTAAAAAAGGAGTTAACAAGATTTAATGTAGTGAAAATGAGAGAGAGAGAGAGAGAGAGAGAGAGAGAGAGAGAGAGAGAGAGGGAGAGAGAGAGAGAGAGAGAGAGAGAGATAGAGAGAGAATGAGAGAGAGAGAGAGAGAGAGAGAGAGAGAGAGAGAGAATGAGAGAGAGAGAGAGAAAGACTTTTAAAATAACAAACATATGTCTTTAATCGAATCTAGGTTTGTTTATTACATACCACAAGTCAAAACGTCATTAGATCTTCATTCGCAATAAGGCATTACACTAATTTCAAAATATATAATCCGATTTATAATGCTTAATTGTCCAAGTAATATCTGCTCATAAAGTATGCGTTGGTTTTAATCCAAACCTAATACATTAAAGAATTCGATTGAATGACTTTGACGATGTAAACTATTTGTTTCATTATATAATTAACGCCGATTTTAACACATTACATGTTATATACGACAATCTGTTCTTCATTGGTAGGTCTCGCTTATCAATTTCTTTCCTTTGCGTCCAAGAAATTAGAGCTCTGCAAATCGGTGGGGCAATATGATGCTTCAAATTGTCATATTTCTTTGTACACATGAGAACTTCGGAACATTTTTATGATTTCTGTCAAGTTTAGATGACATTGGGTACCGTTTGCTGAAGCTACAACAGTTTAAATATCGCAGTGATGCCCTGCAACAAATGGGCAGATTTGTTAAAAAACGAAGAGTGTCATCAAATCATCGAATTTGTGAAAAAGCAATCTGGTCAACCTAATGTTTTTTTCTGCATAATTGGGCGATCTTAGTACTTACTATATGTAGAAACCATTGGTTATGTGTTCAGTGTTCCAATGTGTATGTCTCTATATGTAGAACAGTTCAAACTTAAATGTTGTGTGTGACGTGACCTGAGTAGAACCGCGCTTCTTCCGCAAGTAACCGTCACACTTCCTCAGATGACGTAACCGTACTGATCTGGCCGAAAGCCAACGACACCATGATCTTGAGGTCAGTAAGGGAGTCAATGCTTTGGGTTTTTTATATATTTATCGTCGTATTTATGCCATGAAGGGCTAACATACAATCAGTTAACCTAACAACTCTTACCTGGGATCCTGGAAGGTTTACAAGTACTCGAGCACTCCGATCTCCGAAAATAAAAAGATAACTTTCCCACTTAAATCAGCAATGAGAAACAAATGACAAAGATGCATTTTTATACATCAGTCACAAGGGAGTCCAAACTATGGGCGGGCGAGGATTGTACCCTAATGCTATACAAGAAGGTAATCAGCAATATAAATACCACACTAGACCAACATTTCTTAATTTCCTGTACAACTTTGAAAAATATTTTTTTTCCGTTTTAGATTTCCTGAGATCGATGTATCGCAGCGGTAAATACAAAGTATGTATTCTTTGCGACAAACTGGACGCCGGTAACGGAACTTGTGACAAGCTTACATTCTGCCCATCTACATCTGTACGTATGTGATTAAAGACGATTATCAATTCAAGCTAATAGATATTGTCTGTACACACGGTCAAACTTTACTACTCAGATAATTGATATAAGCGAAGGTTGGAGCCAGGAACTTCTCCAAATGACTAAATTGGTGCTAAGACAACCGGTTACACGCATACCATACATACAACATTGGCCAAAGCAATGCATCTTTACGTTAGATATTAACAAAGTGTCTGTCTGTCTGTCTGTCTGTCTGTCTGTCTGTCTGTCTGTCTGTCTGTCTGTCTGTCTGTCTGTCTGTCTGTCTGTCTGTCTGTCTGTCTGTCTCACAAGAGATCTTAACTGACTTACACACCAATGTTGAGACCGTTGCATCGTCTTCGACATGTGTCTTATGATGTCCATATTTCATAAGTTTTCTTCGTTCGCCTCCTGCTGGAATTATTCTTATGTACATATTCATTTAACCAGTCTATCATTTTTCCATTTTATCAATCGAAGATGCTGTGCGACGGACGTAAGTTGTCCCCCCTTTCCACGATTATATGATTATTGCGCGTAAAAAGTATGATTATGTAATTTGGTTTGAAATATTTTTAAAATGGTTCATCGGGGCTGTGATTTCTTGCTGCAGATAAATAGATCAAACGCTGACATAGCAATTACTGCAAGAATAGATTGATAGGATTTTAACAGATGGGTGTATTTGTGAGCATTTGACGACTACAAAGTGGTGTCACTTCACTGTCTTTTAAAAACAAGCTGGCCATCCTACTAGTTGATGTGCATTTTTATGTGTTGATACATTCTTGCTATGGAAAATAATACTTAAAAACAATACTTCTAAGTGGAATTTTATCATGTTTACCATGTAAATCTTAGATTGTGTGGTGAGTGTTTTTTTATATTATTATTATTATAGCTTTTTCCTTGGAATCATGCTTCAGCCGATGTTATATATTTCGTTATCTTTTACATGAATGAACATATTGAATAAAAACCTAGCTTTGTTTCATGAGTGAGTTTTGTGTTTCCTGGAAATCAATTCACCATATATTATTTCAACTAAGCAGTTATTTGTATTATCTTTATCTATTTTAGTACTGTTACTATGGCCACAATCTTAACCACAACACCAGCTTGGATAAATTAAACCCGCTTTACCCCATTATCAACCCTTATGCTGCGTCCCATGGGTGCTGTGATCAAAAAGACCCCTTGTGTCACCATGTAAGTAAAACTATTCTGTTTTCTATTCCAAGTCCAGTTATCTATCTACTAGTATATACCATTACATGACATCTCCAGTGCCAGGTCTGTTATACCCTAATGTAAAAGTATGGATTTCCCTGCCGGTCCCACAATTCGTAGCGTAGTCTATCCCATTACATGACATCTCAAGTGTCAGGTCTGTTATACCCTAATGTAAAAATATGGATTTCCCTGCCGGTCCCACAGTTCATAGCGTAGTCTATCCCATTACATGACATCTCAAGAGTCAGGTCTGTTAAACCCTAATGTAAAAGTTTGGATTTCCCTGCCGGTCCCACAATTCATAGCGTAGTCTATCCCATTACATGACATCTCAAGTGTCAGGTCTGTTATACCCTAATGTAAAAATATGGATTTCCCTGCCGGTCCCACAATTCATAGCGTAGTCTATCGCATTACATGACATCTCAAGAGTCAGGTCTGTTATACCCTAATGTAAAAGTATGGATTTCCCTGCCGGTCCCACAATTCATAGCGTAGTCTATCCCATTACATGACATCTCAATTGTCAGGTCTGTTATACCCTAATGTAAAAGCATGGATTTCCCTGTCGGTCCCACAATTCATAGCGTAGTCTATCCCATTACATGACATCTCAAGTGTCAGGTCTGTTATACCCTAATGTAAAAGCTTGGATTTCCCTGCCGGTCCCACAGTTCATAGCGTAGTCTATCACATTACATGACATCTCAAGTGTCAGGTCTGTTATACCCTAATGTAAAAGCTTGGATTTCTCTGCCGGTCCCACAGTTCATAGCGTAGTCTATCCCATTACATGACATCTCAAGTGTCAGGTCTGTTATACCCTAATGTAAAAGCTTGGATTTCTCTGCCGGTCCCACAGTTCATAGCGTAGTCTATCCCATTACATGACATCTCAAGTGTCAGGTCTGTTATACCCTAATGTAAAAGCTTGGATTTCTCTGCCGGTCCCACAGTTCATAGCGTAGTCTATCCCATTACATGACATCTCAAGTGTCAGGTCTGTTATACCCTAATGTAAAAGCTTGGATTTCCCTGCCGGTCCCACAGTTCATAGCGTAGTCTATCACATTACATGACATCTCAAGTGTCAGGTCTGTTATACCCTAATGTAAAAGCTTGGATTTCTCTGCCGGTCCCACAGTTCATAGCGTAGTCTATCCCATTACATGACATCTCAAGTGTCAGGTCTGTTATACCCTAATGTAAAAGCTTGGATTTCTCTGCCGGTCCCACAGTTCATAGCGTAGTCTATCCCATTACATGACATCTCAAGTGTCAGGTCTGTTATACCCTAATGTAAAAGCTTGGATTTCTCTGCCGGTCCCACAGTTCATAGCGTAGTCTATCACATTACATGACATCTCCAGTGTCAGGTCTCTTATACCCTAATGTTAAAGTATGGATTTCCTTGCCGATCCCACAAGTCATAGCGTAGTCTATCACATTACATGACATCTCCAGTGTCAGGTCTCTTATACCCTAATGTTAAAGTATGGATTTCCTTGCCGATCCCACAATTCATAGCGTAGTCTATCCAATTACATGACATCTCAAGTGTCAGGTCTGTTATACCCTAATGTAAAAGTATGGATTTCCCTGTCGGTCCCACAGTTCATAGCGTAGTCTATCCCATTACATGACATCTCAATTGTCAGGTCTGTTATACCCTAATGTAAAAGTATGGATTTCCCTGCCGGTCCCACAATTCGTAGCGTAGTCTATCCCATTACATGACATCTCAATTGTCAGGTCTGTTATACCCTAATGTAAAAGTATGGATTTCCCTGCCGGTCCCACAATTCATAGCGTAGTCTATCCCATTACATGACATCTCAATTGTCAGGTCTGTTATACCCTAATGTAAAAGTATGGATTTCCCTGCCGGTCCCACAATTCATAGCGTAGTCTATCGCATTACATGACATCTCCAGTGTCAGGTCTGTTATACCCTAATGTAAAAGTTTGGATTTCCCTGCCGGTCCCACAATTCATAGCGTAGTCTATCCCATTACATGACATCTCAAGAGTCAGGTCTGTTAAATCCTAATGTAAAAGTATGGATTTCCCTGCCGGTCCCACAATTCATAGCGTAGTCTATCCCATTACATGACATCTCAAGAGTCAGGTCTGTTAAATCCTAATGTAAAAGTATGGATTTCCCTGCCGGTCCCACAATTCATAGCGTAGTCTATCCCATTACATGACATCTCAATTGTCAGGTCTGTTATACCCTAATGTAAAAGCATGGATTTCCCTGTCGGTCCCACAATTCATAGCGTAGTCTATCCCATTACATGACATCTCAAGTGTCAGGTCTGTTATACCCTAATGTAAAAGCTTGGATTTCTCTGCCGGTCCCACAGTTCATAGCGTAGTCTATCACATTACATGACATCTCCAGTGTCAGGTCTCTTATACCCTAATGTTAAAGTATGGATTTCCTTGCCGATCCCACAATTCATAGCGTAGTCTATCCCATTACATGACATCTCAAGTGTCAGGTCTGTTATACCCTAATGTAAAAGTATGGATTTCCCTGTCGGTCCCACAATTCACAGAGCTCGAACATTACAATTCAACTTGTTTGAAGCAACTGACCAATCAGCGCTTCTTTGCAATGTAAATGTCCTTAGCGAGGAGAGATTGAAACGTTATTTTGTCTTAGTTGTTCCTACTTTAAGTCTATGGAATATAAGTGATACTAACACGAATGTTCCAGTTTTCATAGCTCTTAGGTTGCATGGATAAATGATATGTCAAATAAAACTTTTACTATTTATTCCATACCTGTAAGTGTAGAATCGCTTACTACAGATGTTACCACGTGACCGTACAATATGTACAAGTTTATTAGATCCAATAAGATATTCCATATTGTAGGCCTATAGTTCAAAATCCAAGATGGCAGTTGAAAAAAACGAAATAAAAGTAGAGATTTTCACGATAAAAAAAAACGCCAAAATGTCCCGCATGACGTTCGAGACGTTGAGATACCTTCCTTCGTCTCGTCTATAGACTGTAAAATATACTGGCAGTAATACATTCATTCATGTTGAGGTGTAGAATAAAAAGATCATTTTACAATGTTTAGTACAATCTGGGAATATATTGTATGAGTACATGTACGAATGGTGGTAAAACACATGTTGGACAAAACGCTGTAATGTTTATTTGCACTGCCACGTTTTAAGACATGACAACTGGAATCAGTGACATCGGAATAACCCGTTAACGTGGAACGATGAGACCAGTTTCACTTACGTTCGTAAGTTCATGAACTTCTTAGTGAAAATCAAAAGATAAGGAAGTTCATTCAGTGTTTCACTAACATCATTTTCAAAAATCTTCGCAAGCGTTGTAAGTAGTATCCTTTTACAATTCGTAGAACTTTGTGTTAGTGTCAAAACAACATCGTAACATCGTAAAATCTTAGGCCTACGAAGGTTAATAAAATGGTCCTCGGTCTCGCGGTTTTATTACTTACTAACCAACCATTAAACAAGCTGGTTTTCCTGTTTGTAGAGACATTACATTGTAAAGGATGCCAGCAATTCAAAGATAAACAGGGCAAACTACACGATCTCAACTTGTACTGGTTTCCTCTGCAATGCCGGTAACTTTTAACATGACTTCCCTATTTTTGTATCATGTTTTTCATTTTTAAAATGAATCCTCTTTTTACGTGAGTTATATATATATATATATATATATATATATATATATATATATATATATATATATATATATATATATGTATGTTTAAAAGATGTATATACTAGATATATGTAT